>JAYEPQ010000015.1:27753422-28353422 GCA_036321105.1 Dracaena cambodiana
ACTTTATCTTTGGTTGGAGGCTCACGTTGTTCAAACCAAATCTCCCACTTCGCATTAAGATGCTTGGCCCAGGGGTCATCTTTTATTGGCGAAGTTTCCTCTAAGTCTTCGTCTTCTTGGGTCGCAGAGGTCATGTTCGCGGACACCTCGTGGAAAATTATGCTAATACTGACATCTGAATCTCAGCAAAATGATTCTGACGAATGATCGAACTGCTTTTCCTCGGTTTTCTCTCCAAAGGAACCTTCGGGAGTGGTGACGTATCCTAACCCTCTGTCGGTTTTTTGATAATAGTCTGGCATTTTCCCTTATGGGACAAAGGGTTGAAGAATTGTTCTTCTTCCATTTCCAAACTTCAATCCCCTGCCTTTGGCCAGATCATATCTCATTTTCTTTATTAATCTATGAGAATTTTCATCGTAATGGAAGAACTCGGGATTTCCCTGTTCTTCCTCAGAATCTAGGCATTTCTTTTTGTTCTTGTGACTTGCCCTTCTAAATACTATGGCTTTCTAGGTTCCGTCCTTGGGAGGAACCTCAAAAATGACCTTGTTAGCACTTTCGACGTCATTACTTAATTCGTGTAAGGATGACCGGATAGGTGCTTGGAAGGAAGTCAAATATCTCATTCAAACAATCGCTGAATGCATCAGTACTAGTGCTTGAGGGCTCAGAATCAACACCAGAAGAATAAGTAAACTCTAAATTTTTAATTATTTCCCATTCACCATCAGAGTGAACGGTGTTATTTACATCAAGGCCTTCGAGGCTTATCACAATGGGCTCTCCGTCCCAAATTACATCCTCGGATTCTGAATCTTCGGATCCTGATTCTGTGTCAGCTTCCTCGCCGCTATCAGAGTCGTCTGGAAAAGGCTAATCTGAAACACCGAATGCATCTTGATACAGCAATGCGTTAGTAAAGTAATTTTCAACTCCTTTAAAGGGTTGCTTTTCTACGACCAGTGTTCTTACACCCCCGTCTTTGTCCACGTACTTCATACATTGGTATAACGTGGATGGGACAATGAAGTTGCTATGGATCCAGGGTCTTCCTAATAGCAAGTTGTATAATGTGTCCGCATCTATCACGTAGCACGTGACTTCCGTCTTCAGATCACCGATTTGACACTTAAGTTTTATTTTACCCAACAGTCTACTACCGTTAGCATTGAATCCGAAGATAGTAGTATTAGTCGCTGCTAATCTATTCATCGGAACTCCAAGGTATTGTAGCATCTTCCGTGGCATGATGCTCAAGGACGAGCCTAGATCAACTTTAATGCGATCAATTTTTGTAGTCCCTATGTATCCCTTGTAATACAAAAGACGGTGATACTTATTGCTCCTAACTTGCATGTCATCCGGAGAGAAAGTGATGTAGGGGACGTTCTTACCAGAGACTTAGTGACACGTCATGCAAAGAGATTCTTCCTTCTCAATCATCTCTGATATCTATACCAAGAATACCTCCGAATCTAATAGAGCTTCTCTTAAAATTTCTCTAGTAGATTTAAAAAGCTTCAGGAGCTTGTACAAGGTTATCCTCACGGGAATGCTGGCTAACCGCATTAAGATGTCGAACTGAACGTCTTTTATAAATCTTCCGCAGACTCTTTTCCCTTCTTCTTCAGAACTTTATCAAACTTAAGCTCTTTTTGTTTGGTCTTCTCTGGAGATGGTCGAGATTTTGCGACCTGACCATAGTTCTTCAAATAATCTTTTCCCGAATGGGTCCCCGAGGGAGGGGGATCCGCGTCAGCCACCAGAGAGTCTCCAACTTCTTCTTCCGAATCTGTTAGAGTAGGAATGCCTCCGTCATTTTCGGGAACTACGGAGACGACATTAGAAGTAAAGATCTTCCCTTTTTATCTTCTTCCAGATGAGTTGGAAGTCCATTGTTCATCATTAAGTAGATCTGGATGCACCCACATTATCTCCCCCTATCAGTTTCGAAGGGGGACAATACTTTCTCCTGTTGTTAATGCGGATCAAAATTCACGACTTGCATCATGCCTCTAGGAATGGGTTGCACTCTGTCTTGAATTGTTGACTCTATCCAGTTGGACGCTTTACCGAACTTGACTGTCATCATATTCGCGGTCACCTTTTTCTGGTGTTCTTGGAGCTTGATGACATTGGTATCCACTAAGACTTGAATCTTATCTTTAAAGATGTAACAATTTTGGGTAGGGTGGTTAATAATTCTATGGTAGATATAGTAATTAGGATCATTAACTCTCCCTGTCTCTTCCGGATGTTTAGATTCTGCCAGCTTCAGCATCTTCTTACTCATGAGGAGGTTGAAGATGGTCTTTGTATGCTCGTCATTGAAAGAATATTGTTTTTGAGGCATACGTGTCTGAGGAGGGAGCTTCAGAGAAGACTTTATGGGTTGCGAAGTATCAGCCACCATTGTCTCTTTCCCCTTATATCCTCGGGATCGGGACCTATGGTTGTTATAATTATTTCGCTTCTGTTTCTCCTTGCCTCCTTCTTCTTCGAGCCTTTGTGCGATCTCCTTAGCCTTCTCAGCTTGTAGAGCAAGATCCTTCCAAGTCGAGAACTTTACTGCTCCCATCCTGGTTAGAATCTTAGTTGACAAATTATGTCGACAGGTTTCTACCAAGATCTTTTCTGACATCCCATGCGGGCACCTGAGAGAATCATCCCGGAACCTTTTAATGAAGTCCCGAGCCAACTCCCATTTCTTCTGCTTAGTAGCTAAAAGCACCGACATTGACACCTCCATATCGTCTTCATAGAATCTAGTCAAGAAGGTTTTTTCCATGTCGTTCCATGAATTTATGGTTCTCGGTTCTAACCTCCTGAACCATTCAAATACTAGTCTTGTCAAGATACTAACAAATACCCGCATAATGATGGGGTCGTTTCTAGCTAAATGCCCGATTTGCAACTTAAAATAGTAAAGGTGTTGGTTCGGCGATCCTTTACCATTAAAGAATTTAAGCTTCAATGGCTTGTAGCTTTTTGGGAAGGGCATGCTTTCCCATTCGACGGGATATGGCCTTACAATATCCAGCTCCTGCAAATCAGTTTTATGCATGAGGGCATTTAGTTGATTTTGGAAGATTTCCACCCAGACAGCGTTCGTGTTCCCTTCCTGATGCGCAGAGTGGTCGTCATCATCCTCATGATGTTCTGATTCTTTTCATTATTGTGACCTTCTTCTTCCACCTTCTTTCCGTTGTCAGTTTTTGGGTCACGGGGTGGTGTCTGCGAAGATGTATCCTTTAACCTAGTCTTCTTCAGTTCCAACAGAACATGTAGCATGTCTTTAAGTTCGCTGATAGCATTCGGCTGTTGCTGGATATGTTTGTCTTATTCATCCATCCTCCGCATGAACTCTTCTACAGTACTGTTTTGAGCCATGTATGCGGAGGCGGAGTCTTCCAGGAATGAATCAGATGTTTGCGACTCGGCCATAACAGACTTGATCGTGTCTTCCTCATCGGAGGAGATCCCTACCATTTGTCTATAGCTCATGGGGATTGCCATCCCACTCTTGAGTCGAGTGTTTTGGAAAACTCCTCGCTCTTCATTGAGTACGTCCTTCAGACCCGAAGAGAGCTCCGAATCGGAAGCACCTCTTTCGAAGACTTTCTTTGTCTTCTTTTTCTTCTTCTTTTTCTCGATACTTATCATATTGGATGATACTTCGGGGTATTCGGGCTCAGAAAACTTGAGCCTGTTTCGTCGTCTCTCTTCGCCGGTTGGGATGAGGATGTTGATGGAGTGGATAGTCGATGGAATACCGACGGTCTAGTATGGGCTGAACAATGATAATGAGATAGTACTACATTGATCAGTCGTTCGCAATGGTAATGAGATGCGTGGGATTCTTCCCTCTTTCTGTTTAGAAATTCCCGTAGATCTCTTGCATTGGAATTCTTGGTGACGGCATCACATGTGAAAGATAGCCTTGGGATTGACATCCCTCCTTCGTTGAAGGCTCTTGGAACAGGTCTCACTCTTGCTGGGACAGTGAGTGAGATAGTCTAAACCTTAGAGATAGGGGCACGTCTTCCGCGAATTTGAGGTTCGCTGGCTTCTTCAATTGTGTGATCATGCCTCCCCCTAGAATGCGAGGGATGCGGATGCATAATCCGCGTTTGGTGGATTTACTCCGTTTTCTGTAGGAAACGCGAGTAAATCCTTCCGCGTCTCGATCTTCTGCAACCTAGCATTTTGGCCTCCATACTTATATATTAGGCCTTTGCGATGAAGAATTGACGGTTTCTTTTTGCTGCGTGGTATTGCGAAGGGCACGAGCTTTACTTCTTCTTAGGTTCTTTCTCGTTGTATGAGTGAGAGGAACCTCCTTCTCCGCGTCATAGACTTGTGGAGTAGGTAGTGGTCGTTTCCCCCTGTTGAAGTGGGGACCTTGATCCACTTTGCTTGTGAAATCAGGAGTCTTAGCCGAAACTGGTTTAGAGCCCAATGTTGGTAAAGAAGAGGATTTCGGACCAGTTTGGTCCACCAACTCCCTTGGCTGAGTTATTGCCATTGGAGTATCCTTGGAGATTGACCCCTTGGAGACTTTACGGCATCCCCGTAGGGAAGTAGGGCTCTTGGAGCCTGAAGAAAGGAATTCTTCATACCTCTCTTAGTCAACCTGAATGGTGAGCAAGTTGACCAGGCTGCCAACTGGAATATTATCGGATTGAGCTACTACCAGATCAAAGGAGGTGATGACAGTCCCCAGTGGAGTCGCCAATTTTCTGTTCGCCATAAAAATTATAAATGACGCTCTATTAAGATTTCTTCAATAAAAGATTACAATCCAACGGTTTTCCGTTTACAGAAGATGAGAAAAATGGATTTTCTCTTTGTTTAAACCTGGGTTCTGATGTAGCTGTGGAGGACGATCCTGCTCTTCGTTGACACTCCGTACAATCTCTCAGTTGGCTGGAAAAGAAAGGCTCTAGATTCTTGATCACTGTTGGCAGTAACAATTTCTACGTTAAAAGGATTTTCCACAATAGAATGCGGAGCTAACTCCGCAGCCCCGCATTTGGCTATTTTAGCCTCTCGTTTGAGCAAAACGCGGAGCTAATCCATAGCTCCGAGTTCTGATGAATTTAGCTTCGCGTTTACTCCTCGTGAGCAGATTTTATTAGAATCCTAAATTGATTGTGATTGAGATTTGGGCTTATCCAATACCCAAATTGAGTCCAATCAGAATTCCAAATCAAGATATTTAAATCAATATTAAATATTTGATTAGAATCCTTGATGAATACAAAAATCTTGATTCCTATTCCTATGGATATCTTGATTCCTATTCCTATGGAAACTCTCATAACCACTAAAGTATATAAATACCCTCTTTGAGGAGACTTTAGGGTGGATGAATTAATAATAGATTAATCCATAGATGATCATCAATTTTTAAGAGGTCTTCTTCTTTTCGGTAATTGAGATCTTTTCCTCTTGGAGAATTCAAGTTACGCATACAGCCTTGAGTTCGTGAAAGACCAGAGAAGATCGTCTACAGTCGGCCGCCATCTTCAAGAGAGAAGAGTTCGACGTTCGATCGTCCAAAGGAGCTGCTCGACAGATCTCATCACCACAGATCCCACACAAATCATTGTAAAAGAGAGTGATTGAGATATAAAATCCTCTCGTTTGTTCTTTTTTTATCTTATTCACTTCTATTGTAATCTAAGTTGTATTCAATGGGAGGAAGCAAAACTTTTGCGGCGAACAAACTGGCGACCACAGTGGGAGCCATCTTTTTCACTGATGAAGAGATTGTGGCGCAATCGGACGTTGATTTGATCGGATCCGACGTAGACATGCTCGTCGTTGAAATCGACCAGCAGAAGTACAAGGAGTACCTCTCCTCTGGATCATCAGGTGACATGAACGACACACGACACTATCGTCGCGTGCGCTCCAATACCCGAGCAACGGGTAAAAAGGAATCCACCGAGGAACGGGGATCCTTGGAGACCGCGGCCATAGAGCCGGTGTTCGGGCAGGAAATCCTAGCTGAGGATGACCTCCCTACTACCGAAGAAGACCTGGGAACTGGATTGACCAGAACCCAACTCCGAAATAGAAATCGAAGAGCGATGCGAAAAGCCCTCAAAGCCCGCCTTGGACGCGAGGCTAAGGAACGCGAGGCTATGGTCCCTCGCAAACTGGCTCGCGCTAATTGCGAGACCAGTCATTATCGCTTTAAACGTGAAGCAACAACTTGTTTTAATCGCAAGGAAAAGCCAGCGTGTGATACTCCGCGCGAGACTATTACTGAGCTTAGCGAGAAACGCGAAGCTAGTAAGATTTGCGCTAGTCGCAAGATTTCTGACACTCGTGAGAAACGCGAGTATAAACTCTCCTTAAAGCCAGTGTGTGATATTCCACGCGAGGCTATTACTGGACTTAGCGATAAATGTGAAGCCAGTGCAACTTGCGAGAAACGCAAGATTTCTGACACTCGTGAGAAACGCGAGTATAAACTCTCCTTAAAGTCAGTGTGTGATATTCCACGCGAGACTACTACTGGACTTAGCAATGATGCGAAGCCAGTACGACTTGCAAGAAACGCAAGATTTCTTACACTCGCGAGGAACGCGAGGATAAAGATTCCTTAAAGCCAGCATGTGCTTCTCCACGCGAGGCTATTACTGGACTTAGCAATAAATGCGAAGCCAGTACGACTTGCGAGAAACGCAAGATTTCTTACACTCGCGAGAAACGCAAGGATAAAGATTCCTTAAAGCCAGCGTGTAATTCTCCACGCGAGGCTAATACTGAGCTTAGCGAGAAACGCGAAGCCAGTAGTACTTGCGAGAGACGCAAGATGCCTCACCTCTGCATAAATCGCGAAGACGATTGGCAGATTGTCGTTAATCGCAAAAATCGCGTTAAACGTTGAAGTTATGACTTGTGTTAATCACAAGAGTAAGCCAGCGTGCAGGAATTTTCTTCCACGCGGGGCTAAGATTCCAGAAGGTAAACTTCTAAAGAAATGCCAAGCCAGCGTAAAACGCAAGGCTAGCGTAGCAAATCGAGAAGCTAACTTCAGGCCAGCGTGTGATGGATTGTCTCCACGCGAGGTTACTGAATTTAGTTGTGAAACTGGCCAAAGTGCCAAAACTCGCGTAAAACGCGAGCATAAGCCAGCATGTAATAAAAGCTCCCCATGCGAGGCTATTGAATTTGAACAAAAACTTGAGCCAAGCGTTAAATACAAAGCCAAAGATTCTTGCGCTAATCGTAAAATAATGCCAGCGTGTGAGGATACTCCTTTATGCGAGGCTAAACAAACAGAAGTTAAACTTCCGCAAAAACGCCCAGTCATCGTAAAATGCGAGGCTGGCGTAAAACGCGAGGCTATGTTCCAACCCCGCGTAAATCAGCCATTATATAGAATAAAGGTTGATAACTATAGCACAGATAACGCCACCAGTCATGGGGGTTTGCAGTAGGCTCCTGGACTCCTCCATCAGCCAAGTGGGCCCCATGTCCAAAATATAACTGAAGATTCTCTATTTTCTAAAATACTTGATCTCAGAGATTATTTGACGAGTAAAAAGAAAACGAGTCAAACTCAGTCACATTCGACATGCCATTGCGAGCAAATAATATCAACTGTACTGAATAGTTGCTGCTGTGGTAAGAAAAGAATTTCTTTATTTAATAGAATAACTGAGTCTCATACTCCGAAAAAGAGGAAGAATAATCTGAGATATCAAATCAGGGAAAAAAAGGTAAAGGCGGTGACTTCAAATATAGTCGGCAAGGGCAAAAAGATTAGGGAAAAAGAATATGCGTTAGATGCAGACGATGAAGAACCTCATCATTTTACCCGGGTTAAATCAGGCGTTGTCGCTCCTCAGAATTACAAGAAACTTTTAAAAGGATTATGTGATAACGACAGCGACAATTCAGCTATAGCTTCCCCACAATTTTATACATCTTTCCGGCCACGAAAATCAACGTCATATGTGGTGGACATGTCTGATGACATTGACCAGAGGATAGAAGCCCAAAAATAAATGATTCTAAACCAACAAAAAGCTATCGGAGACCTCAAACTAATGCTTCTAAAAGTGGTCGAAAATACCCAGAAGATAGCCGACGATAAGGCTAAAACTTCTTCGGAGCCGCCACCTAAGACAAATGAAGAAACTAAAGAAGAAAAGGCTTATTTGACACAGGAGGATGATGACAAATACTCTTTCCATGATCCTCATGGAGAAAAGATCGAAAAATTGCAAAGCCAACTGGATGCCTTAATGCACCAGAAAGAATTGAAAGAATCAGGGGTTTCAAGACCATACCCGCCTGAATGGGACTTCGCCCCTTATCCAGAAAAATATAAACCCCTCAAATTGGAGTCATATGATGGGAAGGAGTCCCCAAGCCAGCACATATATTACTTCTTATCGCAGGCAGGTCATCTAATGGGAAATGATCCCGTAATGACCAAAGTATTTGCGAGCACCCTGCGAGGGCCTGCTTTTACATGGTTTATGCAGTTGCCCCCGGGAACCATAAACACATGGTATGATATCGAGAAACAGTTCTTGGCACATTTCTTTGAGGATGATACCGAAATATCAGTTCATTCCCTCCTTGCGACAAAACAAGGGGAACAAGAAACAGTAAGAGACTTTATAGAACGCTTCAGGAAAAATTCCGTGTATTGTCGACATAGTATGACCCAGGAAACCCTGGTGGAAACCTGTAAGTATAATTTTAGGACCGGCTTGCTGATAAGAATGGGAGCTGTAGAGTCCAAAACTTGGAAAGATCTGCTGAGTCAGGGAGAGCAGGCGGAAGATATAATTCGCCGGATTGAGGAATCTCGTAGCACGAGAAACTCTGTGAATAACAGGCCATATCCACAGAATCCTGAAAATAAAGGGACGGCTGTGATGGTATCAGTTGCAGATCCAAAACCAAGACCTCAAAATCCGAGAGGTGCAGGTCAAAATAGGCCCCGACAAGATAGAATTTATACATTCAAGACGGAGCAGACAGGTACTCTATTCCATCTCCTCCTTAGAAAGAGCATGTTGAAGCTTCCGGAAAATGAAAAACCGGAAGACGTTGGTAAAACCAATGACCCTAACTATTGCCTGTACCATCGGAATGTCGGGCACCCAACTAAGGATTACTATCCTCTTAAGAACCGAATTCAGGCATTGATAGAAGCCGGGATTCTCACACTTAAAGAGGAACAGAAGAAAGTTTCCGCAAATATGGCAACTTTAGTAGTAGGAACCAATGAGTTCCCTGCCAGAGCGATCGCTGTACCTGTAGGGAAGCCAATATCGACACCAAGCACGAGCAACCCGCACTTGTAAGTTAGCCCCTTGGGTACACTCCGAACCACAGCTGTGACAAAGTCATTCTCATTGGCTAGCAGCCAGATTTGGCTGGGGGTGCCAAAAATATTGACGATGATAAACATCATACTTCTGCTATTCTCAACAGCCATTGGGATTGCTAATTGGATGCTATAAGTAAAAATATATTGTTGCCTAATGCTGTTAAAGCAGAGGGAAGAGGAGATCAAGTTCCTCGCCAACCCCATCATACTAGGGTTAAAAGTATGAAATCAATTGCCCAAATCTGTTAAAGTAGCGGGAAAAGGAGATCAAGTTCCTCGCCAACCCTATCATACTGGGGGTAAAAGTATGAATCAACTACCCAATGCTGATTAAAGGCAAATGGGAGAGGAAATCAATTCCTCGACAACTCACCATGCTGAGGGGAATAGCATGACTAGCCCAATGCAAACGGCGATTGGTAAAGGCTAATCAAATCCGTTGATAGCTGGGGGTTTGCTAAAAATCCCGTAAAACCTGTCATGTTAAGTTTTTAGCTCTGACAGTATGATTTGGATTATTCCCATCTCCGTTCAAGTTACGCGTGAGAGCACTTGGACTAGGCATGCGCAATTAGGCGCCTCTTCCAAAATCTGATGAATCCTGACCCGATCATCTTGGTGTGCCCAGTTCAAGTTACGCATGAGAGCCTTGAACCGCCTCCACTTGTTCAAGTTACGCAGATGAGCATTTTGAACTTCCTCTATTAAACTAAGGCATGTGCAATTAAGCGTCTCTATCTAAGTTAAATGATCCTTATCTGATCATTTCAGGTACTAACAAATCTAAGTTACGCAAATGAGACTTAGATTGTTTTACCAGAATAATGAATCATCTATTTGTTGAGCAAGCAAAATTCTTGAAGCCAACAAGTAAAGAGAAAAGGAATTATCTTTATTCATGAAGCAAAAGATTATAAAAGAAGAGGGAGTTATAACTCTCCCAAAATCTTCAACCTATTCATCGACTCATCAATAATCTAACAGTGAGACTCCTCCATGGGATGTTGAAGTTCAATTTCATGGTTCACATGCAAAAGATCTCCTCTGCAAATATCAACTATGATCTGTTTAAAGTCCTTAGTGGATCATCTGAAGATACTGCTACAAGAATTCTAATAAAGATGCACAAGTTGGATTCGACATGCTACAAGCCCTTAGACGATCATCTCCATCGCTTTGGAAAGCAACAGAGATTGTCATCTAACAGAAATGGTCCTCAAGAAAACTTAATGAGCTGCCGTAGAATTCTTGTAACTCCTTCAAAAGTTTATCTTTTGGAGCCAGAGCTTGAAACCTGCAACTATATTGTAAAGCATATGCTTCTGGTTTCCTTAGAGTTACTTTTGCTGACGAAGACTGGTAAAGCCACATGCACTGCTCTTCAAGAAGGATCTGGTCCAAGTACTTCACTGCAAAAGAAGAATCAAGAGTTAGAGAAAACTCAAAAAATCTTCTAAGTATGAAAACGCGGAGCTAAGGATAAACTCCGCGCGCAGTTGAGGAAATAGCCTCGCGATTTAAACGCGACTGCTAATCAAAATAGCCTCGGGATTTAAACGCGACTGCTAAATCAAAATAGCCTCGCGATTTAAACGCGACTGCTAATCAAAATAGCCTCGCGATTTAAACGCGATTGCTAATCAAAATAGCCTCGCGATTTAAACGCGACTGCTAATCAAAATAGCCCCGTGTTTCAAATGCGAGGATGACGCGATAACTTCGCGTAGAAGAAGATCAGAGTTTCTCTCCGTCTTCTCCTTTCTTCCCAAGCCTTGCGGCCAGAGAACGGCGATCTCGCCAGTTCAAAATTGGTTGGTCGGTTAAAACCGAGCCAAAACACTCCAAAGTTAAACTAAGGAGTCTCAAAGTTAGAAATTTCTACCTTCAATTAGTGCAACATGGATTGGCTCGCTGTTGTGGCCACTGCCTTAGCCGTCGCCTCCGCTGCTAGCGCCGACCGCCGATGGTGAGGAGGCGCGCGACGCCGTACTCTTCTTAGATAACATCCTAGTGATGGAAAATCTTTGGGAAGTCGAAGGAAGCTCGGTTGAAGATCATTCCTTCAAACTGATTCGCCTGGGTCGCCTAAGCTCTGAGCACTTGAAATTCTTCGGATGAAATGAAGAAGAAGAAGAAGAGCTTGAGGCTCTATTTAATTGATCCGCCTCTTGGTATTCGGCGCGAAAGTCAGAGCAAGAGTAATTACCGAGCTATTAATGAGCAGTTACTCACTGAAACACGAAGCTATTTAGCTCCGCGCAAGTGAACTAAACGCGAGATAAACTTGGTATTTTAACTCGTCGTTTCAGTTTAAGTATCCAAAGTATTTGAAAAATTGCTAAGTTCTAAGCCATTTTGAAAACTTTGGAGGGGGTTCTGTTGGCAGTGAAAATTTCTAAGTTAAAAGGATTTTCCACAATAGAACGCGGAGCTAACTCCGCAGCCCCGCGTTTGGCTATTTTAGTCTCGCGTTTGAGCAAAACGTGGAGCTAATCCATAACTCCGCGTTCTGATGAATTTAGCTCCGCGTTTACTCCGCGTGAGCAGATTTCATTAGAATCCTAAATTGATTGTGATTGAGATTTGGGCTTATCCAATACCCAAATTGAGTCCAATCAGAATTCCAAATCAAGAGATTTAAGTCAATATTAAATATTTGATTAGAATCCTTGATGAATACAAAAATCTTGATTCCTATTCCTATGGATATCTTGATTCCTATTCCTATGGAAACTCTCATAACCACTAAAGTCTATAAATACCCTCTTTGAGGAGACTTTAGGGTGGATGAATTAATAATAGATCAATTCATAGATGATCATCAATTTTTAATAGGTCTTCTTCTTTTCGGTAATTGAGATTTTTTCCTCTTGGAGAATTCAAGTTACGCATAGAGCCTTAAGAGATTTAAATCAAAACTAAGATATTTGATTAGAAACCTTGATGAGTGCGAATTCTATTTAGATAGAAACTCTTGCATTGACCTGGGGATATAAATACCTTCTTGGTGAAACCCTAGGGGTTTTCTTTTCGGCAATTGAGATCTTTTCCTCTTGGAGAATTCAAGTTACGCATAGAGCCTTGAGTTCGTGAAAGACCAGAGAAGATTGTCTACAGTCGGCCGCCATCTTCAAGAGAGAAGAGTTCGATGTTCGATCGTCCAAAGGAGCTGCTCGACAGATCCCATCGCCACAGATCACACACAAATCATTGTAAAAGAGAGCGATTGAGATATAAAATCCTCTCGTTTGTTCTTTTGTTATCTTGTTCACTTCTATTGTAATCTAAGTTGTATTCAATGGGAGGAAGCAAAACTTTTGCGGCGAACAATCACAAGGGGTAATTCGAGAAGAAGATGATCGATCTCTTCTCTTTCGTTCTCCCGCTTTTTATAGGGGTTCGAGGGCAACGTCTCCGTCTCATTCGCTTGACCGTTAGCCACACTACTTGAGAAGTGCCGTCATACTCGTAAGGTAGTTACTCCCACGATTGAAGTAATGTCGTAGCATTCATTTGGCAGTTAGCTCCACGATCCGAGGTGGCAACTCTCTTGTTCGGGTCGAATGACTTTGTATTAAATTCCTACCCAGAAGCTATGGGTAGTATCGCGAATCTCAGTTTTAGATTTGCGAACCTAATCTGTCATCACTGGGTCGCAAATCTCGATCTTTAGATTCGTGGATCTACTGAGTTGCGGATCTCCAACCCTAAATTCGTGGATCTGCTTTGTTTTCTAGAATTTTTCGCCGACAAAAATGAAATATAATATTTCCATGTTATACACAGACTTAAGAATAACATTTGTTTGCCTGAGACTTTCATGAATTATTTTGGAATAATTTGAATAATACATCATCCAATTCACGGTTTTAAAGGTCCTGCAACTATGGATTCTCTCTAGTATGAATATCCTGTTGACTACAATACTTTTAAGTTTGCATGCAATCTCAAAATTTTGGTATTTTGCTGTTCAATCAGGACGGTGGTTTTCTTTTCAGTTCTGTTTAATAGAACAAAACTAGTCATGTTCTGTTATGTCCAGAATAAAACAGGTCCTATTCTGTCCAGTGTTTTATTTTTGTTTTATCTAGAACAGAACAGCTCAATATTTTTTTTGTGTAGAAATTACATTCAGTCTAGTCTAACTCAAATATTGGGTATAATTAAATGTTTATGAATACCTCTTAAGTCAATAGCATCATAAAATCTATTAATGACAGGAAAATTAATAAATGTATTCCTCTATTACATATAGAAAGCAAAAAGGCAAAATTAAAAATAATACTTGCAATTATATTCACATCAAGAATCAATCAATTTTCTAAAGCCTAAATAAGGGAGTAAGATACTTGAAGTTCGCGACTAACATAAAAAGAATGTTCTTAGACCGATGAAATCCTCTACAAAATAACTTTAAACTATCAGATTATTTTAATCAAATATAACCAAACTTCTGTAATTAAGAGATTCGTTAAATAATTATTTCAAAGTTAATTATGTGTTTCAATATAGAATTGTTTCTGTTTAATATCTCAACACAAAAAAAATATTAATGTTAGGATGTTAATCAAAAGAATATAAAAAAATCATAACATAGTAAAGTATTTGCCTCAAAATCCCGCTCTGAAAATTAACTGCGAGATCCTCTTTTTCTTCTTTTTTTTTCTCCTTCCCCGCTCTTTCTCTCTCTCTCTCTCTCTCTCTCTCTCTCTCTCTCTCTCTCTCTCTCTCTTCTGTGTTCAACACAGAAAATCTTCCTCCTCTACCCTTATTATTATTATTATTATTATTATATTATTGTTTACATTTTTAGTTTTTTGTTAGATATTTAAGTTAAGGTAATATTTCATAGGATCAAATCTAAACCAACTAAATCTGTCATTATCTAGTTAGGTAGTAAAACAAATAAGATTTGTTAGACACATATCATGTTTATTTATTATTATTTTTAAGGATAATAATTTATTTATTATTTGTTTTGGATTTTATAATTTTGGATTGTTACAATCTACCCACTTTAGAAGAAAATTTCGTTCTTGAAATTTAATTTAATGCAAAACAGGGATGTTGATATTAATAAGAAAATATATGACATTAAAAAGAGCCCACAAGTTTTGTTGTGCATTCTTATTTAAAAGGATAAGGTTGAGAAGATTAGTCAACTCTTACAAAATAGAAGGTCTCTATATTTAGTGAGAAGTTAAAGAAATAATTGAATAAAGCAAATAAGGGGTACGGAACCAGATAGAATGTAGTAAAGTTTAAACCAAAATAGTATCTATTATCGCATTGCTGCTCTCACAGGTTTGTTTTGTTCTCAGTGTGAGTGCATGTCCTTATCTCTGATACTCCCTTATCTGAGTCCTTTGGAAAGCCTATTGTTGAGTGACGAGTGCAGAACTTCTCGGGTTAAGTTCCGTAGGTCTTTGCTGAGGCGATGTAGGTAACCTTTACTGTTGAGGGGATGCTGGAAGCCTCTGCTACTGTTGTTGTGGTACTGGTGCTTTGGTAATGTAACCTGTCTCTCGTCGCCATGGACAGCCTCCAATTTGATGATTCACTGAGCCACATACCAGACACAAGTTGTGGGCTCGTCTGCAGTCCTTTTTGAGCATGCCCAGGTCAGAAACAACAGTTGCAGACATATTTTGATCCTGTTGTGTAACCTGACGCTTCTGTAGTGGCGCTAGAGTACCCTTGTCAAAACTTCCTGTCATCTGATCCATACTCCTCTTTTGGAATCCCATATGAATTCTTCTCTTCCTATCCGCTATCTGTTCTTACACTCTAGCAGCATTCGAAATTTGGGTATAGGTTTCAAACTGTGGGGTGGCTATGCGTTCCTAAATTTCAAAGTTTAACCTATTTTAGAACCTTCGGGCTGTATCTGTTTCTTAAACCACTAACAATGGGGCAAATATGCTTAATCTGACAAATTCTGTCGCGTAATCATCTACCATCTGATTTCCTTATTTCAAATGGATAAATTGCTGCTCTAGATCCTACTGTGCCATTTGGGGAAAGAACTTCGTATAGAAACTCTCCTTAAAGGCCTCCCATGTTATCGATTTTGCCAACCGATTCTCCTCGGATAACCACCATGTGCAATCAATATCCATGAATTATATTTTGATCACCTCTATACGGTCTTCATGCACTACTCGTGCTGCACCTAGCAGGTTCTAAGTATCCATCAACCACAGTTCTGCCTTTATAAGTTCTTCAGTTCCATAAAATTGTGACAGGTTCTACTTTCTAAAGTCCGAAACACTGCCTGTCTTCTGCTTTTCAGCCACCAACTCCTGTCGCAATACCTCAGTTTGTTATTATTGGTTCTCAATAAGCCCCCTAAGCAATTCCATTATGTTGGGATCTTCTGCTTGGGGAGTGGTACTTGAGGAAGTGATGTAATGACTAGTCATTTCTCTGAAAAATGAAGGATTTGAATTAGATTGGGAAACAAAGGATAAAAGGAATGATAGGATATAATGAACTAAAGAGATAGGACAAGTATAATAATCAAAGGTAACTTGCAATTTATGCATATGCATATGTGGTTGTAATCCTAGTTTGAGTCTTCTAGCCAGAAGCTAACGTCGAACCTAGGCTCTAATACCAACTGTAACGCCCCACATCCCAAGATACGGGTAGCGTTCGGCAACGTATCATAAATACACCAAACCTAAAGTACTTTTAATAAATTGAAAGTTACTGCCACAAATTTTTACATATATACACTGAGAGAATATTGAGAAGACTATAAACAATCTTTTTATTTTGCTCCAACAAACTATTACTATATTTATAAAAGAATCCAAAAAGGGACAATATTTATTACAACTTTAAATTTTGAGTTTTGAAAATAGCAAACCAAAGTGAATGGGAAAGTCTGAAAGAATAAAATAAATAAATGATCTCCTAAATGACGTCTCATAATGGAAACATTACTAATTGTCTACTAACTCTACGAAATACTACTCCAGCTGTGGTGGATCTTCCCCTTCAGTATCCTGAAAATTATCTGGACGTGCCAAACCAGAGTCATTAGAACGACCTAATAAGTACTGCAAGGAGAACATAATAATATACACGCACACTATGTGTATATATAAATAAAATATAAAACTGAATGAAATTATAAAACCATGATAGTATCAAAGTTTTAACTAACTGTTGAAAAGAATGTGAAACATAGATTTAAATTATATTTGTCTAAAAATAATAATAAATCAACTAGTAATCGTGAAAATATATCTTAAGTGGTGTTGGAATTTAACGTGATGATAAAGTTTTTATGAAACTGTAAAATTATGAATGCATACAAAATATAAATATATAAAAAAAAGTGAACAAGAGTTGTTTTGCAGTTGTTTTGAAGATGATAATGGTCAGGGGTACATTTGTATACATATATGATGAATAACTTTGTAGCATATATATATATAACAAGATAAACATGCATGTGAAATATGACGTCATATTATGTTATTATTTTTTATTTTTTAAATATTATTTGGAACTTTCAGAAGTAGTGTGCCACATGTTCTACGAGTACCCGTGCATACCCGGAACCACGGCCATATTTTCTGGTACTGCTCTAGGACGTACTGCTAAGTACTAATGAACATGAACTCTGATGAGCCTAAGTTCCAAGCATGCAGCCCTATATAATAAAGGTGATCAAGTAATCATTCAGAACCCCATGGTTGGTTCCTAAATTTGGTTGTACAATCTTAAAAATATAAAACTCCTAAAACATGTGTACAATTTCTTCTTCGAGTTCCCCCAAAACCCCAATTCAAATTATGATTTTAAGAATGGATTTATCACTTACATTTTTTTTTATCTCAATTGTAATCAAGTCAACGAGTCATATATGTATTAAATAAAGTGTCATCTAAATGTTACTTATAACTATGTTGTACGGGTGAGCATAAAAAAAATTGCCAGTTGCAAGACTTTGAAGAACTAATCAAAAGCCCCTTTTTTTAATTTAAGATTTGGAAATAAAAAAAAAAAGTAAGAAGATAATACTATAAATTAAATAAATGAATAAATAAATAAACTTATTAGTATAAAGGATAGGGGTTTGCTATTGCCAATATAGATGAAAATAATAATGACTTAATCTGTTTGTGGGAAATGAAATTATAAACTTCCAAATATAGTGAAATATAATGTTTCCATGTTATACAGAAACTTAAGAATAGCATTTGTTTGCCTGGGATTTTCATGAATTATTTTGGCATAATTTGAATAATATATCATCGAATTCATGGTCTTAAAGGTCCTGTCACCGTGGATTCTCTCTAGTATGAATATTTCGTTCACTACAATACTTTTAATTTTGCATTCATTCTCAAAATTTTGGTGTTTTGCTATTCAATCAGGACGGTGGTTTTTTTTTTGTTTTCAGTTATGTTCAATAGAACATAACATGTCTTGTTCTGTTCTGTCCAGAACAGAACAGTTTCTGTTTTGTCCAGAACAGGAACCAGAACAGTTCCTGTTCTGTCTGGACAGAGCAGTTCTATTTCTATTCTGGACTCTGTTCTGTCCAGAATAGAATAGTCTCCAGTGTTCTATTTCTGTTCCATAACAGAACATTGTTATGTCCATAGCAGAACAGTTTTATGTTTTTTTTTTGTGTAGAAATTTCATTCAGTCTAGTCTAACTTAAATATTGGGTATAATTAAATATTTATGAATATCTCCTAAGTCTATAGCATCATAAAATATATTAATGACAGGAAAATTAATAAATGTATTCCTCTATTACATATAGAAAAGCAAAATGACAAAATTAAAAATAGTTCTTGCAATTATATTCACATCAAGAATCAATAAATTTTCTAACGCTTAAATAAGGGAGCAAGATATTTGAAGAGCGCGACTAACATAAAAAAAAAATATATTCTTAGACCGATGAAATCCTCTACAAAAGAACTTTAAACTATCAGATTATTTTAATCAAATATAACCAAACTTCTGTAATTAACTGATTTGTTAAATTATTATTTCAAAGTTAATTATGTGTTTCACTATAGAATCGTTTTTGTTTTATACCTCAACACGTTTTTAAAAAAATATTAATGTTAAGATGTTAATCAAAAGAATATAAAATAAATCATGACATAGTAAAGTACTTGACTCAAAATCCCGCTCCGAAAATTGGCTGTGAGATCCTCTTTTTTTTCTTCTCTCTTACTTCTTCCTCTCTCTCTCTGTCTCTCTTCTTCTGCATTCAACCTAGAAAATCTTCCTCCCCTACCCTTATTATTATTATTATTATTATTATTATTATTATTATTGTTTTGTTTAGATTTTTAGTTTTTTGTTAGATATTTAAGTTAAGGTAATATTTCATAGGATCAAATCTAAACCAACTAAATCTGTCATTATCTAGTTAGGTAGTAAAACAAATCAGATTTGTTAGACACATATCATGTTTATTCATTATTATTTTTTAAAGATAATAATTTATTTATTATTTATTTTGGATTTTATAATTTTGGGTTGTTACAAATTGGGAATAGGATGGTACCAGCTAGAAAGTCAATAACTCATAGCATGCGACAGCTAGCCGTTAGGGGGAGGGGGCAAGACACCAACTCAGGGTCAGGCATCAACTCGCAAAGAAAAACTATCCTTGCCACGATCAGATGTAAGGCACGTAGACATACAGGAGCAGCCGGCTACACAAGTAACATGCAAAGACCCCAGAAGACGATTGGACCTATAGCCATTCCTTGACCAAGATAATGATGATGAAGAGGAGAGGAGACGGACGGAAGGCCCGGTGGAATGAGCCTCGGAGGAGAGGATCGCTACACATAAAGCTAATCAAGGAGGAGACACTCATACACGAGCGATTCAAAACTCAATTTGTGATGCACTTTTATTTTCTTTATTTTGTACCTAAACTTTATATTATGTAAACCAACTCAATTACGTAGCATTATTTAATGAAAACCCTTTTAATAAAATATGGAGGGTTATAATCTGATGCCAAAAAGTTATATTAAAAAAAAAAAAAACTCTCTCTCATCCTCCTCCATGGAATATTGAGAGTTATCACACAAATAGTTTCTCTAAATAGACCACAATGAAATATTACATCTTCTACTGTTGGCACACTGAAAGGTTCCCAAAAATAGAAAATAATAGCAAGCAAAAAAGAAGAAGAAAGGACTAAAAATCAAACAAAAGTGCTGCTCACATACACAGCAACAAACTCACTGTCCGTTTATTCCCCACCTATTAAGTGAGAAATTCGTAATGCCCGACAAATTCCCCCTCCTCCACAGAGGTCCTCCCAGATTTCTCCTAACCTCTTATCTTATAATTTGTTATAACTGATAGCTAGAACTATATTTTGATCTAGTAACTTATACTCAAAATTAAGAGGAAAATCCTATCAAATATTCTCTGCATTATATTAATATTAACTCCTATTCCAAGAGAAAGTACTATTTTTCACGAGCTAAGCTCTCTTTTTATTACATCGAATGACTTGGAATTATTAGATTTTTGATGCCGCTACACCAAAACTGTTTGTGCTCCATATTAAGACTGACATTTTTTGTTGTATTTTATGCCTGGCTCCAATTGTCCCACATCAGTTGGGAACTAAGAAAATACTATTTATGGGCTCTACAAATAGGGTTTTGGGTTTTTTGTTTTAACCATATAAAAAACAATTAGTTTTTCTTTGTTTTATAAAACTATTTTGAGAAAACAGTTTTTATTTTGTAAAGTTTTCCAATTTGAAAAAATTATAAGATATAATTTTGGGATTTTTGGAGTTTGGAGAAATTTTCTTATTCTTGGAGTAAGTTTCCAATATGTCAGTGATCGTTGAAATTTGAAACTTAGTGATAGTGGATTGATTGTCGGTGCCTGAGTATGTAGGTAATATTTACCGAACCTAATTAAATTTTGTGTATTCTCTTATTTACATTAGTTTTTTTTTTGTACCATTAATTTCTATTTAGTATTCCGTTTGTTATTATGTGACACTATTTTGAATGCCTATTTGTGTGGGTAAGATACCTGGTTTCAGCAATAAATGGTATTAGAGCCGAAGTTTTGACCTTAGCATAAAAATATTATTGAAAAAATGACAGAAGTTTCTTCATCTACACCGGCTAAGATTCTGTGACTAATGTAAACTTCGAAATTGAGAAGTTTGATGGCTGTAACAATTTTGGCATGTGGCAATGTGAGGTTTTGGATATTCCTTATCAACTAGAGTTAGACGTAGTTCTGGAAGAGGAGAAACCAGAGAAGATGACTAATAAAGAATGAGAAAGAATCAATCGCTAAGTGTGTATTACCATTCGATCTTGTCTTACAAAGGAACAGAAGTACCCTTTTATTAGAAAGACGTCTGCAAGTAAAATATGGAATGAACTGAAAAACAAGTTTATGAAAAAGAGCAGTAAGAATTGACTCTATTTGAAGAAGAAATTATTCCACTTCCAATATCAACCAGGTACATCTATCAGTGATCACATTGCTGCTTTTAATAAATCAATAGCAGATTTGTTAAATTTGGATAAGACTGTTAAAAATGAAGATCATATTTTGTTATTGTTATAGCCTCTCTTCCCAATAAGTATGATTACTTTGTTACTACTCTCCTTCGTGGTAAGGATAATATGACTTTTGATGAAGTATACAATGCATTGTACAATTCTAAAATCAGGAAGAAAGATCACAAAGAGCATAGGAACAATACAACAGAGACATATGTTGCCAGAGACCGATCTCAGAATCGTAATTCCAATCGGAGAGGCAGATCCCAGTCAAGAGGCAGATTTAGCAAAGATGAATGTGATTTTTGCCACAAGAAAGGGTACTAGAAGAAAAATTATCCAAAGTTGAAGAAAAAAGATAAGGGTAAAACTGATTCTGATGCAAGTGTAGCCAAGTGTGAAGATAATGACTCATATTTTGCATTGATTGGTTTATATTCAATTTTTCATTCTTATGAGTGGATTTTGGATTCTGAATGCACATATCATATGCGTTCTCACAAAGAGTGGTTCTTCAATTTTGAAGAATTTGATGGTGGAATTATTTTCATGGGCAACGACAGCTCTTGCAAAACAACTGAGATATATTCAATCCGTTTAAAGAATCATGATGAATTAATCAGAGTTTTGATAGATATTCGGTGTGCACCAGATTTGAAGAAGATCTCATCTCTTTGGGAGCCCCAGAAGTAGAAGGTTTTGCTATGTCTATTCAAGATGGAGTTTTCAGGCGCACTTATGGTGATAAAAGATACAAGAATAATTTATACTATTTTCAAGGTAGTACAATTATTAAATCAACAACTACTGTTTCTAAAAAGAATGCAGATGCAGAAACAACCATATTATGGCAGATGTGACTTGGTCATGTAGGTATGCGAGATTTGCAGAATTTGGTGAAGCAAGGTTTATTAAAAGGTGCAACAACCTGTAAATTAGATTTCTGTGAGCATTGTGTCATGGGGAAGTAGACAAGAGTGAAGTTTGGCACCGTTATCCACAATATTAAAGGTATTTTGGACAATGTTCACTCTGATATTTGGAAACCTACTAGAACACCCTTTTTAGGAGGTATGCATTAGTTTATTACTTTGTTGATTATTACTTTAAAAGAGTTTTGGTGTATTTGATGAAATTTAAAGATTAAGTGTTGGAAATTTTTCTAAATGGAAAAAAATGATTGAGACTCAAAGAGGCAGGAAGATAAAGAAGCTCAAATCAGGCAATGACGGTGAGTATAAAAATGATCTATTTATGAAAGTTTACCAAGATGAAGGTATTATTTTATACTTCACTAACATAGATTCATCACACCAAAATGGAGTAGCAGAATGTATGAACCGGACTTTGCTAGAGAAAGTTCAGTGTATGCTGTTTAATGCTTAATGCTAGGTTAAGTAAGGGATCCTAGGCTGAGGCAGTGACTTATGCATGTCATCTCATTAGTCGATTACCATCAGCTGCGATTGAAAGTAAGACGCCTTTTGAGATATGGTCTAGAAAACCTACTAATGATTATGATTTTTTACATGTATTTGGTTCCACTTCTTATTATCATGTGAAAGAGTCTAACTTGGTCTGAGAGCCAAGAAAGTATTGTTCATGGGGATTAGCTCGAGTGTGAAGTGATATCGCCTTTGGTGTCTAAATTCAAAGAAAATCATATTTAGCTACCTTTGATGAATCTGTCATTTTGAAAAAGGTGACACTTAATAATTCTGAAAAAGAGAAGAAGACCAGTGGTGTTCGACAGTAGGTGGAGAGTGCTCCGTAACAGATAGAGTTTGAAAAAACTAGAGTTGGCCTAGTTTATGTTGATAGTCCAGTGACAAAGATGGATATTGAAGAAGAAGAGGAAGAGGTTTCAACCCAAGAACTTACATAGTAATCAAGCTCAATTGCATATAACAGACCATGTTGAGAAATTAAGAAACTTACTCTCTTCCTTGATACAGTGGTGACCTAGATGGAAATTAAGAAACTTACTCGCTTCCTTGATACAGTGGTGACCTAGATGATATTCCTTCCACTATAGAGAAGCAGTTAAAAGTTTAGAAGATGAGGAGTAGAAGAGAGCAATAGATAAGAGATGCGGTCCCTTAAAAAGAATCAGACTTGAGAGTTAACTCAACTACCAAAAAATAAGAATGCAATTAAGTGCAAATGGGTAGTTGCAAAGAAAGAAGGATTTCCTAATAAGAATGATATCTGCTACAAGACAAGATTAGTGGCGAAAAACTACGCTAAGAAAGGAGTTGATTATAATGAGGTATTTTCTCTAGTCGTTAAGCATTCTTCCATTCAGATTCTTTAGCCTTGATATTACAGTTTGATTTGGAACTAGTTCAACTTGATGTGAAAACTGTATTTTTACACAGTGATTTGGAAGAGAAAATTTACATGGCTCAGCCAAATGAATTCAAGATTGCTAGAAAATAAAATCGGGTTTGCAAATTAAAGAAATCGCTGTACACTCGGATTGAAGCAATCTCTGAGGAAGTGGTACAAGTGATTTAATCAGTTTATGATAGGGTTAAAGTGTATTAGAAGCAAATTTGATCACTATGTATATTTTCGCAATGTATATGATGGGTCTTTTATTTATCTACTCTTTTATGTGGATAATATGCTGATAGTTTTGAAGAGCTAAGAAGAAATTAAAAAGTTAAAGGCTCCATTGAATCAAGAGTCTGAAATATAAGATTTGGGTGAAGCCAAAAAAAATTCTCGACATGGAGATAAGCAGAGATCGAAAAAGAGACAAGATTTAGTTGTCTCAGAAACAATATCTGAAGAAAGTAATACAATATTTTGGTATGACAGAATACTAAAAATCTGTGAGTATCCCACTTGCTCCTCATTTCAAGTTAAGTGCAGATTTATTTTCTAACACTGATAAGGAACGTGAGTATATGTCGAGGGTTATTTATTCAAATATAGTTGATAGCTTGATGTATGTTATAGTGCGTATGAGACCCGACATTTCATAGACAGTTGGCATTGTGAGTAGGTATATACATGATCCTGAAAAAGAATATTGGAAGGCTGTGAAATGGATTCTATGATATCTTTTAAACACTGTAGATGTTAGTTTGGTATTGAGCATGATGATACTCTTGGTCAGTGTGTGGTTAGATATGTTGATTTTGACTATACAGGTAATTTGGATAAATATCGATCAACTACTGGTTATGTGTTTACTCTTACTAAAACACTAGTGAGTAAGAGGACTATTTTGTAATCCACAGTTACTTTGTTTACAATAGAAGCAGAGTATATGGCAGTTACAAAAATAATAAAGGAGGCAATTTGATTACAGGGGTTGCTTTAAAACTTAAATATTATTCAGAAATAGGTTACTGTGTATTGTGACAACCAGAATGCAATTCACTTAGCGAAGAACCAAGTCTATCATGCATGGACAAAGTATATCGATGTCAGTTATCACTTTGTGCAGGAAATTATTGAAGATGAGAAGATACTATTTTATAAGATTAGAACTGCAGAGAATCCCGTTGATTTGATAACCAAGGTGGTGACTCTGACGAAGTTTAAGCATTATTTGAATTTGATCAATGTTTTGCCAATCTGAAGATCTTTGTTTGGAGGCGCTGACGATGTGGGATTTTTTCGCTAAGGTGGAGATTGTTGTATTTTGTATGTGACTCCAATAGTTTCATATTGGTTGGGAATTAAGAAGATATTACCCATGGGTCCTATAAATAGGGTTTTGGGTTTTTGATTTTAATCATTCCAAAAACAATTAGCTTTTCTTTGTTTTATAAAACTGTTTTGAGAAAACAGTTTTATTTTGGGAAGTTTTCCAATTTGGAAAAAATTCTAAGTTGTAATTTTGGAGTTTTTGGGGTTTGGAAATTTTTTCCTATTCTTGGCATAAGTTTCCAAATTGTTAGTGGTTGTTGTAATTTGAAGCTTAGTGATAGTGGGCTGATCGTCGGCGCTCGAGGATATAAGTAACATGTATACAATCTCGTTAAAATTTGTGTCTTCTTTTATTTGCATTAGTTTTTTTATTTTTTGTTATTAATTTCTATTTGGTATTCTATTTGTTATTGTGTGGTATTATTCTAAGTGCCTATTTGTATGGGTAAGATGCCTGCTTTCCGCAACAATTTTGATATTTTTGCGTATAAAAATGATCATAATCAAAATTCAAATGAAAATTTTTCATAATCCAATCTTATCCTTCGGCCCCAGTGCCTGAAATGATATTTTGCAAGCTTTATTATTAATGGATGCATTACTGCCTAGTTCCATGCCTACAATATTATATTATTAATTGCTATGACTCACTACTAAATCAAATATTACAGTTATTATATAAAAATCAAATATTTTCCAGACAGTTCCAAAATTAATTGCTATGACTTAATACTAAATCAAATATTACAGTTATTATATAAAAAACAAATGTTTTCCAGACAGCTCCAGTTATTATTGTTTTAGGCAAGGAGTAAACACATTATCATTACATGTGAAATAAAAAACGCAATGGAACTGAAGCAAGAGAGGAGTAAAGGGAGCGATGGGAAATTCTAAATGCGCACCATATTTTACTGGGGAGCACCATTTTCCCCTATGTTGTAAATCACTTCACTATATAGTATGTGGTGCTCACAAGTAAAATGTGGTGCACATTTAGAATTTCCGGGGATTGATGGGGTGTGCGATGTGCTGCTGTGCGCAGCAGCAGAAGACAGTTGAGTAAATGAGGGAATCTTTGTCTGACCGACGATTTTATAGCGGGTATCTACGTACATAAATGCGATAGCTAGCAAATCGCACCTCTCTCTCTCTTTATATATCTCACCAACACCACCCCCCCAAAAAAAAAAAAAAAAACACTATACAACATGCTTGTAGTCCCTTTGGTTTACCAGGGCTGATCGACGTTTACCGCTCCCATTTATTGACATTTACTATCTCCACCAATCTCATTGCATATTCTGTATAGGAAAGTATTCGTATACCAGAAACAGACTGGGTCGGGTTAAATCTGCTAGCAGATACATACTGAGACTGCGTATATAGAATTCGATTTCGGTATGCATAACACATTGGTTGTTAATTCAGGCCTTGAATATGGTTAGCTCGCTTACGTAGTAAAAGACTGGATGCACGTTATAGGATGTTCTATGTTCAAACCATGAGTACTCAGCCTTATGGCCTTCGCTCTGCAAGAATTTTGAATGCCATCAAAGTGTGGCAAATAGGCTTCTGGCAGTTACAAGTCAAGGTCCATTCTCTTCCATTTAACTTTTATTCTAATCATGTTTCATAGTTTGTCTTCTTAGTTCTAATTATTCCTTACTGTGACTTTTACATGGTGTCCTGTCTCTCATGCATTAGAACATGAGATTCCGCATCAGTTAGGCTCCTTATACATGCTTCTAGCATCTTGAAAGTAAAATACCATACAACAAAAGGTTGTTAGGAATATTTAAATTTTTCTAGTCCACTTGAAATGGCTCTCATAGCCATAGGATGTCAATCTTTATGGTTGAATTAACAAGACATGCATATACTTTTTGGCTAATAAAATTATATCGTAATAAACAATAATGGGATATAGTGTAAATAATTACATACCAACTCATGTGGATGTTGAATGGGAGAAAGGGTTGTTCAAATTTTGAAAGGATCATGGGAGTGAAACTACTTTATTTATATAGTTAGCAGGATAGATTTTAGTTGCTCATCATAAGTTCACTTTGAAAAGATTTTAATAAAAAAATTCTCGTGTACAAGAATGAAAAATGCCAAACTAACTGCAATTAACTGACTACTATCTAACTAGTAGAGAGTAGTCAGACCTTACTCGTGCCATATGGTTACGTACAAGAAAATAGGAATCCTGAAGAATCATAATCTGTGTTAACTTTTATTTTTTGTCTCAAATTACCCCTTTAATGACAAATTTAACCCTTGGTGCTAACAATCTCGTCACTATAGCCATATTTTCTTATAGTGGTAATAGTTATGTATTTGTTGCTAGTTTACTTGCAGAGTTAACACATCAAAGACTGTCCATGCATCTTAGCTCGCACCTACTCATTTCCATTTCCTTGTGCTCCTTCCCCACCCACCCATTGTTGGTAGCATGAATGGGATATGATAGAGGAGGTCCCATACAAAAAACTTTTCTTACTTTTATTGTCACAAAGCAATGTATTAGAAATGAACCATGTTGTAAAGTTGGTAAAAATATTTGAATGTACTTGGGATGTAACAAATTCTATAGCACAGTTCCAAACAAAAATAACAAGTCAGGGAGGAATATTTTTCCAAAAAGGAAATATGCAAAGAAAAATTTCCCTTTATTTATTACATGAAGGGGTTATCTAGAGTTATTCATGTTGTTAAATGAAGCAAAACACAAAGTTATTATATTTGGATCCATACTCGGTCTAGAAAGCTATTTATTTGGTTTCCTACTCCAACCCTAAAAAAGCAAGCTGGGATGGGCTCATCCGGCTACATAAGCTACCTGTATAGAGTAGACAATGTTGTTCTCACGTTTCAATGAGAGCACTTAAGCTTAACTTTTTTTTTTTCTTTTTTTTTTTTTTTTTTTACCAACAACCTCTCATTCTTCAGACGTATATTTCCTGGTTCCTCGACATTTATTTACATGAGTAAATCCAGAAGAGAGTAGAAATTCAATATCTTGCAGAGTTTGGAGACTATTGAGTAGGATTGCTCCATTTTGCATGGAGAAAAAAAATACCGGGAACAACATGGATGTGACTTCATTTAGCCACAAGGATCAACAGATTTGATCACATACACCTTCATGTATAGATCCTTGGAAAAGATTATATTTGTAGACAAAAAGTAAGATAAAAAAATATGAGATATTTTCTAAATAATGCGAAGCATCCATATGTAAAACACGATAGGTTATTTACGATAGCTGATTCGTTAGGAGTTCAGATATTCCCCAATGAAAGTAAGAGGATAATATAGGAGTTAACAAAATAAGCAAAACAAGAATAAAGTGTAGAACATAACTACTGCTTGCCACATGTCTCACCTTCTTTAACTTATCGTTCTATTGTAGGATGAAAGAGTACTAAGATATTGGCACGGCTCAATCAGTTACAAAGCATCTAGGGCTTAACTATCATGCTTATTTTCCACCTTAGTTAGCGGTATCTGAATGAACCGAGCCAACATCATAGTAACTGTTTCAATAGACCCATTTTTGATCGCCAGAAGAAGAAGAAAGGAGAAGAGGAAGAGGAAGAAGAAGAAGAGGAGGAAGAAGAAGACAGTGCCAAAAATGAAGGGAAGAGGAAAGGAGAGAGAGAGAGAGAGTGAAATATAGAAGGAATGGGGAATGTCTTGGCCGAATTTAAGAAGGTGGATGTGAGGGGATGGCATTTATAACTCTTGGCTACCAAACGAGAAAGACAGGCCACAGCATTAATAACCGAGAAAACTACAACAATATATTCTTCTCTCTCTCACTCACTCTCTTTCTCTGCACTCTTTCTATGTGATAGCATTGATGGGCATCTGATCAGCCAATAAACGTAGATCCTATGCCCTAATGCCGATGCAGATGCCCAACCAAAGACCAAATGAAACTTTCACATGTGTGTTATTCATGTATAGGGCTTGCAAAGGCATGCATATGGTTTCTGCATTCAAAATTATACAAGTAGATCATGGGGAGTACTGCACTGGTCTGAGCTCATGGCACATGAATGATTTAATTCTGAGGCCGTTGGTGATATTCGGGGAGTAAATAGTAGGTATGGGATTAATTAATTGTTACTAGATACAATAAGGTAAATTAGCTTATATATTTTGATGCTTTGTGGTGGTTTAAAAGGAGTATCTGAAACCATGCGTCATGACGTTAGGCATTGTTGCTAGGATTTTGAGAAGGGTGGAAGTGTAAATCCTTACTTCATTATATCGAATATGACATATGGGGTTAAATAACATGAAAGAATTGGGGAAAAAAGAAATATTTTGATATATACTTGGATTGGCCAGATTCAGCTGTTCCCCTTTTGAGAGGAGGAACGCGGGGGTGTTCGTATAGAATCTTTGCAAATTTTTACATTCATGCATTTTAAGATGGGATTTGTATCATTATTAGGGATGGGAATGAGCATGGGCTAGTCCAAAATCTAATTGGACAGTTTAAAAAAGAACCAAGTCCGGATCCGCCCATTTCAAGTTTGGGTATAATCGGACTAAACCTATAAGAGTTATTGGTTAATTGGACAGGGTTTGGACATGTCCAAACCCGTCCAAAAAAGTCCGAAGTCCAAAACCTTAATATTCAAATCCAATTCATCCCGTTCCTAATCTCTCTTCTCTCACGTTAGTATCTTTCATTCCTTTCCTCCTCTCATCTCCCTCTTCCTCTTTTGACTTTGGATTGCAATTCTTTCAGCAGCAAGCTCTATTACGAGGGTTCGTCTCTCTGTTTCTCTCAATGCTTGCTAGCTTAAGTGAGATCAAAGATTAGCTCTCAATCCACAATCTCTTGAAATTTTTTACGCAAGTTTATAAATTTGAGGAATGTAATTGATGCATTGTGTTGATCCCATCAATACCTTCACTTCTCTTGACCTGGGTTTTTGAAATTTCTAATTTATTTTTTTGGTTTAATTTTTAATAGGAAACAGGATCAAAGTAGCTCCTTTTATTTGGGCTTGGATTCCTTTTTCGTGAATTTGCATCCTCTTAGTTAGTGGTGTTGGCTTGCTGATAGAAAGAAAATAATAGACTCTAGAGTCTCTAACTCAACTCTAGGGAGATGCAGATGAAATGCCTCTCTTCCCTACCTTCGCAGAGAGAAGCAGCAGCAGTAGCTAAAATTTATACAATTTGTAAGTTGCAGGGAGATGCTGAAGATTCATACAGCGAACTTCTTGTTGATATAAAGTCATAGGACAGAGATCAAACAATTGAAAAATTTCTTTGAAAAGCATGTACTTGATACAGTTTGCTAAAATTTATACAATTTGATTCTTATATGTTTCGTATATGTGATGCTTTCTTTTAAGCAAACATTTGTATGTTAAAGCTTCATATTTTACGTTTTGATTTTTGACATGTACAGATCTAAAAAGTCCATGGGCCGTCCGAAGTCCATTAGACCGAGTTGGACAATTTTCATAATGGTCCATTTGGTTTTTGAATCAGCTCAAAATCCAAAATTTTTATTTGGACACTGAATAGATCGGGTCCGGCCCAACCCGGCGCTGCTCATTCTCAACCTTAATTATTATTTCTGAAGAAACATTTTGCTATGAGCCAATATTAGCTCTCTACTAGTCCTAAATGAAATAGGAGATTGTTTGTAAGATCAATTTATTTTGTTAGATATAATAGGATATGAATAATATTAGATTTTTTTTTTCTTGTAAGAGTTCTTTTCATATTAAGATTTCTCAAATGACTGTAAAATGAAACCGAAGCAACCAACACCCTCTAGCAAAAATATCATTGCAACATCCTGCAGTCCAAAATACAGATAACGTTTGGCAACGTACTGAAAATAAATACACCAAGCCTAAATAATACACAAAAATAAGCGTGTACTACTGTCATACGGTCATATACACATATATGGAACGAATAATCTAAATATAAATGACCCACTTATTCCCATAAAACTATAATCAAATCAAAGAACATGAGAGAGCCCAAGGAGCAGTAACACATATTACAAATCTAGGATTTTACGTCTGAAACTAAATATGTAAAAGGATATCATTATCTTCCTTATCAAGATAAAAGATAAAAAAAAGATTCTCTCGCAAATACTCATTGTGGAAACACCTGCTATATCTTTATTTATTTTTCGGGGTATGGATCTAACAGTGGTGAGTCTTCCTCCTTTATTACATGCAAATTACCAGTATCTGGGCGTGCCAAACTAGTATTGTTAGAACGACCTAAAAACTGCTACAAAAAGAGGGATATTAATTAACACACAAACACTGTGTATGGTGTGTGTGTGTGTGTGTATATATATGCATAATGCATAAAATAAATGATATAGAAAATATATGAGAGCATCATAAAAACTATATCTTTTAAAGTGAATCATGGATTTAAGTATACCTGTCTTGTAGATAATAATGGTTGTAGATAATAATGGTCAGTAAGTAATATATGCATATTATGATTGATATTGTAGTAGATATAGAAAATAGAATTAAATACGAACATAAAATATGATACGTTGTATCAATGTCTATTATGAATTAATTGGGAACTGTTAGAATGAAAGACTACATGTTTTTAAGAGGGTCAAGTGCATACCCAAGACCACAATCTCATAACTCCTGATACTGCTCTAGGATGTACTACTAGGTACTCACGTATGATGGATGAGCATATGCTCCGGATCCGAAGTCCTATGATGTAACATGATAGTGATCCAGTAATTACTAAAATCTCCATGGTAGGTCCTATAATTCGCCAATGCTACCTGAAAAAATAAACCACCCAAAATATGTGTACAACTTTCTCCTTGTAGTTCCCTCTTAATCCTATGATTTTATTCTTGCATAATATGTACATTAATAAACTAAATTAATATATAGAAGACACAAAAAAATTGCAATTAGTTTAGCTTAAGAGTCAATGAAAAGTAGTTTGTAAAGAATCTAAGATTTTAGGACAGTAGAAGGTTTTGAGATTAGTTCTCTTAGGTGTACCTAAATTACTTTTGTTTGAATCTCTCATTGTAAGAAATAAAAATATATATAAAGAAAAATTTAATAACCAACTCTTCGTACATATATTGTTACATATTTTAAAGAAGAATTTATATGTGCTCAATTCTCCAATGTGTTTCTTAAATCTTTTTTCTATTTTATTTAAATTTTAATTTATTAATTTTCTAATTCACCCTTTCTATGTACTGCAACGACATAGAGAAAGGAAAGATTTTGGGTTTTTTTTTTCTTTTCTTCTTTTTTCTTCTTCCTATCTCTTCAGTCACTGAACATAGAAGAAGCAGTTTTTTCTTCTTTTTCTTTTCTTTTTTTTATTTTATTATTATTTACAATCCATATAAAAAATTTCTTATGACATTCTAAATTGAAAATTGCAGTGTTAGAGGATGTTTTATATGAATAACAAATTTGTAAACTAGTCTCTAAAATCAGTTAAGTAAACTCTACTAACTATCCAAAAAATGAAATTAAAGGAGAAAAATTTGTAATCCTTCAATTATTTTTTCTTCCAAACTAAAGTGTATTATACAAGAAAATAAATCAAGAGAGAAGAAGAAAAGAGCCCTTGCATTATTGCAATACAAATATTTTTAGGAAAAAACAATATTGAGTTTCTATTAGAAACAACATCAAAGATTTATAAAATATGAAAAATGCACTTGCTTTTTAATAGAAAACTCTCAAAAGACTTGCAAGACCACGACTTTAAAAATTGACTGTCAATATTCTCCTTCTTCTCCTTTCTCTTCTTCTCTTCTCTCTTTTCTCTCTCTCTCTCTCTCTTATTTTCTTCACTTCACTTCTTCTTCTTCTTTTCCTTCTTCACTGTTTTTCTTCTTTTCTATTCAGACAGAGAAGAGCTTTATTTTTTAATTTTTAAAGTTTTCTTGCTATTGAACGGTGGAGAAGAAGAGAGATTTGAGTTTGTTTTTATTTTTATTTTTGATATTTACAAATTTTAATTAGGATAGTCTTAGGTAGAGTTAATTTTTTTTTAACAATTCCAAACTCTATTAAATTTGTTATTATCCAACACACAATAATTATGATAAGCTCAAATAATAAATTAGGTAAAGATAAGATTGGCTTAGAAATAATAATAATAATGTTATTATTACATTATTATTTTAGATAACATATTTAAAAATAAACAATGCAAGACTATTGTATAGATAAATAAAAAAAAATATTGTATAGGGAAAATGAGGTGTTACAATCTATCCACCTTAAAGGAAATTTTTTCCTCTAAATTTAGTTCAAAGGCAAAACATGCATAATGCTATCATTCAGAGAAGACATGACACAGAGAAGAATCCTTAGTTTTAGCTCCGCACTCTGATATCAAATTATAAGGCCAAATTGATAGGTCAATCCCTTGATAAATAAAGATAATAAGGAACATTAGATTAGGTGAAAAGCCAAAAGATTGATGAATAATTTTTTTGAATCAAAGGATATGATATGATAAAAAAAAGTTGATATATGCATATGTATATATGTGACAGTAATCCAAAATATATATCTTAGACCAAGCCAAAGCTTAACCTAGGCTCTGTCTGGGACTATCAAAATATGATCTGATGTGGAAAAGTGTTTTTGGGTTGTTTCTTCGAAGATGACACAGAGGTCTTGGTCTACTCTCTTTTTGCTATGAAGTAGAAAGAGGACGAGACAATTAAAAGTTTTGTATAATGTTTTTGAAAAATGTAAGTGCGATGTCCGCACAGTTTGTCACAAGAAATCCTAGTGGAAGCTTGTAAGAATAACTTCCAAACTAGTGTGCTCATTATGATGAGAGCCGTAGAATCAAGAACTTGGAAAGACTTGGTTAAGCAGAGAGAACAAGTGGAGGATATAATCTGCCGTATAGACAAACAACGTTCTTAAAGAAGGATATCCACCAACAAGCTGCAACCACAATTATCCCATTCTAAGGGAAAAGAAAGTTTTGGCAGCAGGACCGACTTCAAATCAGAAGCCACAGAATAACTGAGATTTCTTCAAGGCATGTAATGAATGGATATATGCTTTTAAAGATGAGTAAGCAGTTACATTCTTTCATTTTTTTAATGAAAGAGGGATGCTTGAATTGTCCGAAAACCGAAAGCCATAAGAGGCCGAGAAGACGAACGACCCTAGATACTGCCTTTATCACCAGAACATTGGACATACTAACAAAGATTGTTATGTACTGAAGACAAAATCTAGGGACTAATTGATACCAAATTGATTCAGCTGAGCCCCGAACAGAAAAATGTTTCGGCAAATATGGCCACAATTATCAGGGGATCCCTAGAAATTCTAGCTGGTGCGATTCCCATACCTGCAAGAAAAATAGTGAGTCAACCATGACCTACATAATTAAAGCAGAAAGGACTTTCCCTAGTTTTACCAAAAAAGGTGAAATTATATGGGTAACCTAGATCTACTGAGTGATGAACAATGGTCTTCTTCGACATATTCAAAGAAAGTTAAGAGAAAGGTGTGAACTTGCAATGCAATTTCTGTGCTTGGTGCAAAAGACCAACCCGAAATTACCGCATTAATGGACTCAGAAACTGAGATGATAGCAATGGCTACTCACCCTAATGACGCAGGACGATCAGGCACTTGATCTGACAAGAACTACCTTAATGATTACTGAAGGGTATGGCCGAGTAAGTCTGTGGAGGCGTCTGGAGAATCACCCCGCTTCCAAAAGAACTCAAATAAGGATAGTAAGGCAACTGGTGCACTTTTTTGATTTAATATGTTAGCCCAGTTAGTCAACATTGCTGCCCAAATTACACTTTATGAGCTATTATAGCTATAAAATACAACCAAGGACACCTTGAGAGAAGCTCTTGCTAATTCAAAAAATTTTCTTGCACAGATTACGGAGCTATTCGTAGATGAAATGGATTCGTGCCTTCACTGCCACCAAGCAGCAAGGCAAATCCCATACATAACATTTTCACAAGAAGACATGTAGGTGAAGAATGTGAAGCACAATAGACCTATATATTATACAGGGTATGTTGGTTCAAACAAAGTGAACAAAATTTAAGTTGACCCAGTTTCCATGTTGAGTACCATTACGGAGATTAATGCAATTGCTGGGTATCTCGGTGAGTCGACTGACTCCCACCAATACTATCATTTATGGCTTCAATGCCAATAGTAACCATCCCTTGGACAAGATTTGACTCCGATGCCAAATCAAAGACCTAAAAATAGAAGTCATGTGTTACACCATTGATGCAGAAACATCTTACAACATCCTTATAGGATGTTGTCGGATTCACATCGCATCAACTCTCCACCAGTGCATGAAGTATTATGATGAATATGGAGAGGTCCGCATGTTGATCGCAGAAAAACAACACTTCAAGGGGATGGAGAATTATTTTATAGATGCCATATTATATGAAGACATTCTTGAAACTTCTAGAGAGCCTATTAGAAAAAGTTACGATAGTGGCAACGAAATAGACTTCGAGCCTAAGTAGGCTGGAGACAATGACTTATGAAATAACCCACTTTAAAAGATATTAACAAGTTAGATGTAACTGATGCTGTTGATGAGGCAGGTGAATGGGTTATCAATAAAAACTTTAGTTTTACTTATTTGTCTGTTGTTACTTCAGATTCCGTGCCTTCTTGTACTATCACAGAGGAAGATATCTCGTCTGAGTTAGAAATATTGATAATTTTTCATTTGTTGATACGGTCGTCACTCACCACACGATTCGAAATATTCGATGTAGAAGGTACTGTGCTTGAAGTACCTGCTCTGAGGCCAGACCAATACCTCATAATATTTGGGAGAGTAGATTCACGGCCCAATCAGATTACAGATAATGAAAGTGAGGATCAGGCGTCACTGAAATTTGGTCACTGTGAACTCACATTAAATGATGAAAAAGATGGGCTATGACTTGATCCTGAAACAAGGATTAAATTTTGGGAAAGGGTGACGAAGTCTCATAAGTTCCTTTGTATCAAAAGAAAAGAATCCCGATTACTACCACAGGAACCGTAGGGGCTTGGGCTTTGTCACATCTCCTATATCTTTAGAAATAGAACTCAAGGAACCAGCCTATTCCAAAGATGGTAGCGACAACATATTAGGATTTCGATATCAGCACAGGCACGGTATTCCAAGCCCTCACTGAAAATATGACTTTGGTGAGTCACTATTGGCAAAACAGCAAACCACCCCTTTTGCAAGATGATTCTTGGGTCCAACAAATGGACATCCAATGGGACATCCGATTTGAACAGCGAGAACTACCTACTGAAGATAAAGTGATCCAAATCAATATAAAAACTGAATAAAACCCTAAACCTATCTTCATTAGTGAGAATTTAACTTCTCCTAAGAAAGAAGGCCTTGTAACTCTGATAAGAGAATACATCGATGTCTTTACCTAGAATTATGAAGATATCTGAGCTTGGATCCGCAAATTGCTACGCATCAGCTCAATATCAAACCAGATGCCAAAACAATGAAGTAACAACAAAGACAATTCCGACCAGAGATAATGGAAGCATTTGAAGCTAAGGTGAAATATTTTATTGATTTAGGCTCCATTCGCAAGGAACAACACCCTGATTGGGTAGCAAATAGTGTTCCCGTGCCAAAAGGAAATGGCAAGATCCGCATATCATAGATTTTTGAAATCTTCATGGCACATGCCCTAACAGTGAGTTCCCTATATGGATCACTGATGTCATGATCACCAATATAGGCAGATTTGAGAGGATACCAATTATGGTTGATTTTTCGGGGTACTATCAGATCAAAATGTATTCTGAGGATGAGAAATACATGGCCTTTATAACACTGCTAGGGTTGTACTACTATATAGTGATGCCTTTCGGATTAAAAAAATGTTGGTGCCACCTACCAATGCACCATGAGCATTATCTTCCAAGAACATCTATGCAAGACCATCGAGTGCTCTGGGGATGATCTTGCAATCAAAAGCAAGAAAAAGGAAGAACACTTTCAGGAATTATAAGTATCAGTTGAAAATGAACCTCAAATCCTTTATGGGGGTATCCAACAGTAAATTCTTAGGATTTATTATGACTTAAAAAGGAATCCATCTTGATCCTAACAAAGTTTAAGCAATTCAAAAAATGCAGCCGCCTCGGAAGCTAAATAAATTTGCAGGATTACAAGGCGGTTGGCTTATATTCGATGGTTCATTGCAAATCTGTTAGGATGGTGCCAGCCATTAACAAAGTTAATGAAGAAAGGAGCGTTCTTTGTTTGGGATGAAGTATGCCAACAAAACTTTAAAGATATCAAAAACTATCTTACGAAGCCACTCGTTCTGATGGCCCTTGTATTAAGAAAACCCTTTCTCATCTACACACGAGCAACGAATCATGCCCCCGGTGCCTTGTTGGCGCAACATAATGAACAAGGACAGGAATAGGCAATTTATTACCTGAGTTGCACCATGATTACTGCCCCGATTGAGAAAGAGTTCTTTACTTTAGTGTTTGCAATTCAAAAGATGCGACATTATGTAACTAGCCTGACAATTCATGTCATTTCCTAAGTTAATCAATTAAGGTTGCTCGTGGCAAAGTCAAGATTGCTAAATGGCAAATTGGCAAATTGGGTGCCACTCTTGTCACCGTTCGACATATACTGTACAGATTTCCTTACAGAACACCCTATTTCCAAAAGTTCTAAACTCTGCAAGGACATCCCAGACGAAAGTCACTGAAGTCAATAAAATCGATAAAGAACAAGCCTGATAATTGTTCTTTGATGGCATAGCAAGAATAGCAGCAGCCACAGTAGGGGTATTATTGATATCCTTCCACACGATTAGCTTACTGAGCCATGTACAAATAACATAGCGGAATATAATACACTCATTGTCGGTCTTCAGATAGCTCAACAGTTGGGGGTGAAATATGATGAGTACCATATATTGCATATTTATAACCTCCATATTATCTATTTTTTATTGAAATAATACTATTTAGGTATTTTTAGTGTGTTTTCAAGTAAACCTATTCCTATAACGAGATGGCATAAACTCAGAGCCAGATTAGAAAACCAAGTCCAGAAAAGAGTTAAAAGTGAGCAGAACTATAAGATTATGAAGCTATAGAAGACTAAAGTTCAATACAGTCATATATATCAAATGAAAAGGACCAGACCTTCACGCAGAAGAAAATGGGAGCAAATATTCCACTATTATGCCGCTATATAGTGGCAATAGCTGCCATTTGGTGATAGTAATGGGCCCGCTTGTCATGAGATTTTTACGGTGGTTTCGATGTAATTTTATAGTTTCTCACTTGTACTCAAATTAGGGTTTGATTCTCCAAAGCCTATATATTGGCTGTATCCTTATAATCTATGGTTAGAGGATGTAATTTTGTACTCGAATTTTATTGAATAAAATTAGGGTTTGCTGAAGGGGTGATGACCGCTATACCGACTCTAGAGGTAACCTTTTCTGTTCATCAATATTTCATAGGTAATCTTCTTCTAATTGCTTTCTAAATAGATTTATCTTACTTTCTAGTGTAAAACTTTAATCGCTTTGTAGGAAAAATATGATCTTTTTAATTAGGAGTATGAATACCTAATTTAGTTTAGTTTTAGGATGTAGATAAAAGTAGGAATCTACCATGTAGTTGCTTTCTAGTATTTTCTTCCTAAATAAAATAATAAAGATAAAATTTTTCAATGAAAAGATTAAAATATAACAACTCGTAGATTAATCATTTGATAGATTATACTTGAATTAGATTTCTTGATAGCCTATACTTAATTAGGTTTTGAGGTTGTTACTTTTCATTTTTGTCATCGAGTTATCTAATGATTTAGTTTATTTTTATGAAAAGTTGCATCTTTGATGCGTTATCCTTGCACACCACTTGATAGCACATGCTTATAACACTTTAAGTAAAGATTAAAACTAAAAAATCAATTTTTATGATAGGAAGAAGATAATAGAAGTAATACATGGCTGAAAACTAGTGGATTCTATATTCTAGACTAATTAGTATAACTCAAATCTAAGTTAGAACCTGTAGTTAATCAATTAGGATGAAAGAATTAGTAAGAATAGCAAAATACCTTATATCCCTATGGAAACGACCTATACAACACTAACCAACACTGTGCGCTTGCAGTAAATATTTCACATCAAGTTTTTGGCACCGTTGCCAGGGATCGACAGTATTTTTCTTATTTTTTCTAATATTTTACGGGTTAACAATGTGTGTTGAGTGTGCAGGGACTTAGAAGTTTAGATACAGGAAGTAAAAAGGGACGAGAAAAGTCTCGGAATTACACTGCAAAAACCAGGGAGCCAAAATCCCTGGTTTTACCACTAAACAGCGGCAAGTGCCACCATTCAGTGGCAAAATTGGTGAGTTTCTCCCCCTTTTTCTCTCTGATTCTGTATTTTGGGTCCCTGATTCTGTTAAAAAAATAAAAAAAAATAAAAAAAATAATAGGCACAGCAGGAATCACATATTTTCTTTGATCATATCTCTTCCACCATTTTATCTTCACCACACCTCACTTCTTGCATTAGTTTAGGAAACTCACGCATCCACGGTCACTGGTTCATGCGACATTGGACCCGTGATCAATTTGGTCGATTAGTGAGATCATATTTGTTCATGGGAGATAAGATGGACCAACCGATCCTGATCCTTCAGGATCGACGTTACCCGTTGCACACATCACTACCACCATGCACAACTTCCATATGCAATCGGTAATCACTATAAATTGAAGCTACAGTACATCAGCATACTACCTAAATTCGCTGGTTCTGATTCTGAGGATACATATATCTTTATCAGTGAATTTCAGGAAGTGTGCATGATGATAAAATAACAATACTTGTCGGAGGATGCAATTAAGCTCTGTTTCATTCCATTCGCTCTAAAAAATAACACCAATAAGTGGTTGTACAGTATGCCTACTGATTCAATCACTACTTGGGATGAATTCGTCACGGTATTTTTTAAGAAGTATTATCCCACGCACAAGATGACAAAAATTCAGAATCAAATTAATCAATTCCATCAAGTGCCGGGAGAATCTTTCTGAAAATACTTAGAACGGTTCAAAGATCTATTACTTCAGTGCCCCCACCATGCTATAGAAAAGTGGCGGTTGTGTCAAATCGTACGAAGTACTTGATTACACATCCAAAACTCTTCTTAAGTCCATGTGTCAGAGGGAGTTCATGAGAAAGAGTGAGGATGAAGCTTGGGACTTCTTTGATGATCTATCATGGAAAACTATGCAGTGGGAGCGTCTCACTGAGAAACCCAATGCATCAACTTCTGTGCATAAGGGTGGGATCCATAGCGTCGACAGTTCTATAGCTACTGAAGCTAAAATTGCAGTCTTCATAAGGAGAATTAAGGTTTTGGAGACTCCTAGCACTCCACCAGTGGGTCAAGTAAATCAAATTCAAGTTCCCACATGCTTTAATTACGGAACTCCGAATCATGTTATGGAGGAGTATCCATTATTAATAAATCCCATGGGTCCCACACTTGAGCAGGCTAACGCCTTGTATCACCGACCCATAAACAATCCTTACACTCCTACAGACAATCATAGCTGGAGGAATCACCCAAATCTCTTATAGGATCAAGAGTAATATTAGAAGGCCCCCAACCCTAATATACAGCCTCCAGCAACTGATCAGTTTTCAAGACCAAATGTGGTGCTTATCAACACCCAAATACTTCAAATCAAGGGAACAACCAGAATAGACCACCTGCGTATAATCAATCATATCCATAGCAGGGGTTTAACAATGATTATGATAGATGGCTAATGACAATTAAAAGGAATGTGGAGAACCTTTTCAAGACGACATTAAATTTAGACACACAAATGCAAAATTTAATGAAAGTGTCTACTGACTTTATACAACGGACTGACCAACAACTTCATGCAAGTTCTTAGTCGATCAAGAATACAGAGCAGTAGGTTGGACAGTTAGCCACACAGCTGAGTGAGTGGGGGCTAGATACCTTTCCGAGCCAACCAATAATAAACCCCAACTCTAACTCATCTCAGTCTGTTTCATCCCATGTTTACCAATACAATGCCATTCACATGCTCAGATCTGGAAAGCAAGTGGACAATAATGTAGTCATGCCCACTGATCTCACTCCTACTATTTCGTAGGCTACACCATATTTTCCATCTCTTTCTCCAAATCTATCTCTATCACCTCTATTACCATCACATGCTCATTTGGAAGAAACTGTTCCTAAGCCGAAAGCACCATATCCCAATCGGTTTAGGAAGCCTTCATCGCAAGTAGAGAAGATTCTTGAAATATTTCAGCAGGTGAAGGTTAATATTCCACTATTTAATATTATACAACAGGTTCCTACTTTTGCCAAATTTCTCAAGGATTTGTGTACTAAGAAACGAGAAAAAAATATTCCTGAAATTTTTTTTTTACTGCAAATATATCGCATATCCTCTCTAACTCCTTATCTATCAAATATAAAGATCCAGGTTCTCCCACAATCTTATGCACTATTGAAACACTACATTTGACAGAGCATTGCTTGATTTAGGGGCAAGTGTTAAATTACTTCCGTACACTATTTATCAGCAGCTGGGGTTAAGAAAACTTCAACCTACTAAGGTCACATTACAGCTAGCTGATCATTCGATCAAGAGACCATTTGGTATAGTTGAAAATATGCTCATTAAGGTCAGCAAGTTTATCTTTCCTGTAGATTTCATTATCTTAGAAACTGAGCTGATTTTCAATCTACGAAATCAAATTTTCGTTATCTTAGGCAGACCATTCCTTGCAATATCAAATGCATTAATTGATTGTAGGAGTGGTCTTATGAAGCTATCATTTGGGAATATGACTATGGTATTGAACATATTCAATATGGATGAGCACAAAACGAGCCCCTCATTGAGGTAAACATGATTCACAATTTGCACTCTCATACTACCTCTTGTACTAATGATGAACCCTCATTTGAGCAAAGTTTTGAAGATGAGCTTATATTATTAGATGAATTGGTACATACTGATTCTATGTATGATGACACTTGTGCAAGTATGCCATTTATTTATGAGCAAAGTTTTAAGAATTTGTTTGCAGAGGAGCTCGCATTACTTCGTGAGTTAGAAGGACCACCACAATATTCACTTGATCATATTGCATTCTTCTCACCTTACGATATTTATACATGTGTACTTGTTACTAACGATGATTGATAGGTTTATAATGAAGAATTTTTTAACCCAATTATTAATGCTTACATGTGGATAAAGAAAAAATGAGGGTGACATATGATAAAGACAAGTAATTTTGTGACTTTTAGGAGGATGATGAGATACAGTAATGCACCCACTTCACGTTTAAAACACATACTATGAAAGTGGTAAGCGATCGAGAGGTCGTAACCACTTTCCATGTGTTAATAGGGTGACGATATTGAGATCGTAACCTTTTACGACTCTCATTATTTGTATAGTATTTGCACAATAGTTTTCATATTTATTTACCATCCTTTATTCGTGTATGAGGGCATACATGAGTTTAGGTGTGGGGGAGTGGGTTAGGATATTTTCTTCGTATTTTTCTAGGGTTTTTAGTTTTTTTATAATTTTTTTTTATTTTTAGATTTTTGGATTTCTTTATTTTACACTTCGGGTAGTTTTTATGGTAACTAACTGAATAAATTTTTTAAGGATAACTAACTAACTAAAAAATAATAGTTAAAAATTTTTATTATATATTTTCTTTAATAAATCAACCTAATTACAAATAAAAGAATAAATTTAGATTTGAAATTTGATAGGAGAGTAGATTGGATGATAACTAAGAATTTTATGAAAAATATTAAAATCTGAAAAATAAATACCGCTAACAGTAATTTTGAGATAAGTATACAACTATTTTTTACTTTACAATAGTTTATTAGGTTAAGGATAAAGATGATAACGATTGAGTAGTCTTCTCTCTCTAAAAAAGAAAAAAATGAAAAAAAGGCGTGAGCCTGGTATTAAGGCAATAGCTTCAGAAATGGAAAAAAAAAAAAGGGAGTGAGCTTGGTATTAAGGCAATAGCCTCAGAGAAAAAAAAGGAGTATGATCTGAGTAATCAAGTACTTTGCACCTAAGCAAGCATGAATATTCATATAAAAAGTGAAATACTCTTAAAAAAATTGTTATGAGAGAGGAGATGAATCATGAGTTAGAGTTGGAGTTCAAGGCCGAAGTAGGCTATCAATGTGCACGTAGATGTATAGGAGCTAATGAATTATTTATTAGTGGGTATTGAAAGATAGGATTTGTATTTTTGATAAAAATGATAAGTGTATTTGATATGACGCTTGACTTAAAAAATGATAATCTAAATGCGTTCTTGAGTTTGTATATTAGTGAGATTAATTGAAAAAATATCATTAAAAAAAGATTTTTCTTTCTTTTATATAAATTTTTTATTTTTCTTGATTTTCAGTTATCCTTATTTTTCTTTTCTTTATTTTTTAATCTAACTTCTTAACGAATTTTGTGGGTATATTCAATGTAAATCCTCACGAGACACAACTTGTCCACTAGGGTAGCCTAGGGGTTTACCGACTTGTTGCAGGTGTTAAGTGCAATCACGATTCCTGTAAAAGTGAGTTAGGATTTATCTTTTTCTTTTTAGGGTTAGGTCTTTCTCGAGGACTATCAAAATATTGGTGTGGGGTGTGATAAGTGCCATATATTGCATATTTATAACCATCATATTATCTATTTTTTTATATAAATAATGCTTCTCTGATATTTTTAGTGTGTTTTCAGGTAAACTTATTCCTACAAGGATATGGTATAAACTTAGAGCCAAATTAGGAAACTAAGTCCAAAAAAGAATTGAAAGTGAGCAAAACTACAAGATCATGATGCTACAGAAGACCAAAGCCCAATACAGTTATATATATCAAAAGAAAAGGACCAGACCTTCACGCAGAAGAAAAGGGGAGCCAATATTCCACTATTATGCCACTATTTAGAGACAATTGCCGCTATTTGACGACAGTAATGGGCCCACTTGTCATTAGATTTTTATGGGAGTTTTGATGTAATTTTATAGTTTCTCACTTGTACTTAAATTAGGATTTGATTCTCTGAAGCCTATATATTGGCCGTATCCTTGTAATCTAGGGTGAAATGATGTAATTTTGTACTTGAATTTTATTGAATAAAATTAGGGTTTGCTGAAGGGGTGATGACCGCCATACCGACTACAGAGATAACCTTTGTTGTTTATCAATATTTCTTAGGTAATCTTCTTCTAATTATTTTCTATATAGATTTATCTTGCTTTCTAGTGAAAACTTTACTTGCTTTCTAGGAAAAATATGATCTTTTTAATTAGGAGTATGAGTAGCTAATTTAGTTTAGCTCTAGGATGTAAATAAAAATAGGAATCTACCATGTAATTGCTCTCTATTATTTTTTTCCTAAATAAAATAATAAAGATAAGGTTTTTTAATGAAAAATTAAAATATAACAACTCGTAGATTAATTCTTTGATAGGTTATACTTGAACTAGATTTCTTGATAGTCTATACTTAATTAGGGTTTGGGGTTATTACTTTTCATTTTTCCATAGAGTTATCTAATGATTTAGTTTATTTTTATGAAAAGTTATATATTTGATGCGTTATGCTTGCACACCACTTGATAACACATGCTTTGAACACTTTAAGTAAAGATTAAAACTAAAAGATTAATTTTTATGATATGAAGAAAATAATAGAAGTAATACATGGCTGGAAACTAGTGGATTCTATATCCTAGGCTAATTAGTATAACTCAAATCCAACTTAAAACCCATAGTTAATCCGCTAGAACTAAAGAATTAGTAAGAATAGTAAAATACTTTAGATCATTGTGGGAACGACCTGAGCAGCACTGCACCGATACTGTGCGCTTGTAGTAGATATTCAACATCAAAATATCTCGAGGCGTACAGTGACTCAAAGTTTATTGTCAACCAGATGATCAGAGAGTTTGAGGTCAAACATGAAATCCTCATCCCCTAATGCGAAGAATCAGTCAATTTGGCTAATAAATTTGAATGGTTCTACATTGACTATATGCCACGACATGAGAACGTGTACGTAGACGCTCTCACATCGCTAACCAAAACTTTGGCAGTACTACTCGAGTCAAATAAGCATATCTCCATTGGGAGTTGATATCTTCTGTGCCTTAAGACTATGCTAGAGGCAAAAGAGACACACCAAGTCAAACTGAACCTCGAGTCTTGGGATTGTCGCTTCCCATTTATAGATTATGCAACGTATGAAATATTCTCAGAAGACCCACCCTAAAGACGCAGTCTCAATCAAGAAAAGATAGACAAATACTATTATGATGCAGTTCTATAGACATTATACCATAAATCACATGATGACATCGTACTTCATTGCCTCACAAAGAAAGAAGCTCACAAAGTACTTGAAGAAACCCATAGCAGAACTTGTGGGGCCCATCATCCGAGACCAAAATATTGTGATCGCATAATAAGACTCAATTACTTTTGGCCGAAAATAATTGCGGATGCTATGGCTTATGCAAAATGTTGCCATGCTTGTCAAGTATATGCAAACTTCATACATCAACTGCCGGAGTACTTGCACAATTCTGCTAATAGTTGGCCATTGAAGCTTTGCATATGGATATTATTGGACCAATTTTCCAGCCTTCATCCAAAAGATACTGGTCTATACTCACAATAACCTACTACTTCTCTAAATGACTGAAGTTGTCCCTATGAGAAAAGTTACAATGGCAGATCTAATAAAATTTGTCAAGCATCACGTGATTACCACTTCGGTGCACCTCACAGAATTATCCATGGTAATGGCCCCCCAGTTCACCAGTCAAGGTTTTACTTGATTTTGCAATAAGTTCAGGATCCATGATATCGCTTCTACGCCTTAGAACCCAACAACTAATGGATTGGCTAGAGCTTTCAACAAGACTATTGTGAAGCTCCATTAGAAGTTCGTCTCATTAAGTCGATGGATTGGGATGAAAAGTTAGGAAAGTGCATGTTAGTTTACCGAACCATAGTCCGAACTCCGAACAAAAGCTGCATTCTCCTTGGTGGATGGATGTGAGGTCGTCTTACCACTCGAAATTCAAATTCCATCCCTATGACTTGCACTAGCTATGAAAATGACAACTGAAGAAAAACACTGACAGCAACTTCAAGAGTTGGAAGCGCTAGACGAGAAGCGCTTGAAATTACAACAACAAATCATGTTATATTAAGCACGTGTCCTGAAGGTGTTTAACAAGAAAGTCAAACAAAGGACTTTCAAAGAAGGCGTATTTGGTCTTGGCTGTCAAAAGACTAATATGATCATGACTCATAAAACCAAGGATAAGTTTGAACCCAAATTGGAAGGGTTTTTTGCAGTAGGGACGGTCTACTCAAATGGAGCCTACTAACTAATTAATCAAGATGGCGATAGAATAATGATACCTATCAATGATAAATTTCTACATATATACTATATATAGAAGTACAACTTCTCCCAAGGCTGCAAGGGCCAGGGGGAGAGGAATTCGAAATTTCCTGATAACCTATCATGCTAGGGATAAAGAATGAACCGCTCATCACCGCTAAGGTAACAGAAGAGGAAATCAAAGTCCTCGCCAACCCTATCATACTGAGGGTAAGAGTGTGAATATCATTGCCCAATGCTACTAAAGTAAAAGGGAAAAAATAAGTTTCTCAGTAATCATCATGCTAAGGTAAAAAGCATTAACAATCCATAGCTGGAAAGGAAAAGGGGAGAGGAAATCAAATTCTTTATAACTCTTCATACTGAGGGACAAAACTTGAACCACCTAATATCAATAAAGCAAAGGGAAGAGGAAACCAAATCCTCGATAACGTATCATGTTGAGATAAAAAGCATGAACCACACCCAATCTGCCAAAACAAACTTGAAGAGAATAAGTTTCTCGCCAACCTATAATGCTAAAGTAAAAAGTATGAATCACTCAATGATGCCAATGCAATGAGAAGAGAACAAGTTTCTCGCCAACTTATCATGCTGAGATGAAAAGAATGAATCTCCCAATACTGCTGATGAGTATCATATTTTGTATTTTTTCTCCCATATTTTATCTATTTTTATATATAAATAATTGCTACTCGGGTATATTTAGTGTGTTTTTATAGATAACAAAGGTTTCGCAAGGAAAAGAAGAAGAAGATGTAAATTTATCAAGAATATGAGCAAAAAAAGTTAACTAAGGCGAAAATAGAAACTCAAATACAGTAGTAGAAAGTTCAAGAGCATATTCAGCCATAATGAAGCTTAAACGGGAAAGATTCATGTAGGAAACATTTGTAGAGCTCATAATTATCTTCGAAACAAGTCTACGAACAGATTAATCTGAGCTCGTATGCAAAAGTTATGACTATTTTACTGAAGCACTGCAGAGTGAAAATCCGATCCAACGGGCTACGGGTGTGCTGAACTTAATTTCGGATTTTCGACCCGAAAATTAGTATTTTATGCCATCTAATCTCAACCATTGGTTTCCAATACCTATAGATTTGATTAAGATTATATAGTTTAAGATTAGTTTGTATTGGATGAGGATCATATCTTTTGTATTGAGTTTGAGTAGGAGTAGGATTGTATTTGGGTTATAAATACCCCATGAATCCTTGTAAATTAAAGAGAGCTTTTTAGGTGTAATTTTAGATGTACTTTTTATTAATAAAATTAGCATTTTACTGAAGGGTTGACGGCCACAATACCGGACTCCAGATGTAATTCTCTTTTTCCTTAGTTAATTTAATTTAATTGCTTTCTAGTATAGATTTATTTGTTTTCTAGATTAGATTTAATTATTTTCATTCATATAAATTTAATTTTGCTTACTAGAATCATGAGTAGCTAATTTAGCTTAACTCTAGAATGTAGATGAAACTAGATCCACCATGTAATTGCTCTCTAATATTTTCTTCTTAAATAGAATAATAAAGATATGATTTTTCCATGCAAAGATTAAAATACAAGAACTCGTAGATTAATACTTTGATAAGTTATACTTGATTAGATTTCTAGATAGTCTATACTTAGTTAGGCTTTGAAGTTGTTGTTTTCATCTTTATCATAGATTTATCTAATGATTTAGTTTATTTTTATGAAAAGTAGTATCTTTGATGCGTTATACTTGCACACCACTTGATAACTCATGCTTAGGACACTTGAAGTAAAAATTAAACTAAAAGATCACTTTTTTATGAGAGAGGAAGATAATAGTGGGTTGGAAACTAGTGGATTCTAGATCCTAGGCTAATTAGAATAACTCTCAACTCCAACTTAGAATCTTTTGTTAATCCGTTAGACTATAGAATTAGTAAGAACGCAAAAACACCTGAGATCTCTGTGGGACGACCTGTATAGCACTACAACTGAAACTGTGCGCTTGCAGTTAAATTATCACATCAAGTTTTTGGCGCCGTTGCCAGGGATCGACGGTATTTTTCTTGCTTTTTCTAACGTTTTACGGATTAATAGTGTGTGTTGAGTGTACAGAGAACAGATATTATTGATACATGAAGACAAAAAGGATCGAATAAGCCTCAGAACTGTGTAGCAGAAAGTCGAGGGTCAAAAACTCTGGTTTGACCACTATTTAGCGGTAAAACCCGCCAATTGGCGGCTATTAAGGTACTTCCCAAACCCAAATTATTTCTAGTTCTTTAGTTTTGTTCCCTGGTTGTGGAAAAAATATAAAAAAAATAAAAAAAATTATGATAAGTAGTAATCACATTTTTATTTGATTATATCTATTTCACCGTTTTATCTCTCCACCACACCCCACTTCTTTCATTAGTTTAGGAAATTCACGCATACACTCACGGTCGCTGGTTCATGCCACATTGGACCTGTGATCAATTTGGTCAACTAGTGAGATTAGATTTGCTCATGGATGCCAAGATGGACCAATCGATCCCGATCCTTCAGGATCGATGTTACGCACATCATTACCATCATGCATCAAACTTCCACACTCAGCAGGTAATCACTATGAGTTGAAATCGCAGTACATTAGTATGCTTTCTAAATTCACTGGTTCTGATTCAGAAAATGTATATCTCTTTATCAGTGAATTTCAGGAAGTATGCGTAATGATTAAACTGCAACACTTATCGGAGGACGCAATTAAGCTCTGCTTCATCCCCTTTGCACTTAAGGATAATGCCAAGAAGTGGTTGTACAGTATGCCTACTGATTCAATCACTACTTGGGATGAATTCGTTATGGTATTTCTTAAGAAGTATTATCCCACGCATAAGACGGCAAGGATACGAAATCAAATTAATCAATTCCGTTAAGTGGCAGGAGAACCCTTCTGGAAATATTTGGAACGGTTCAAGGACTTATTAGCTCAGTACCCCCACCATGCGATGGAAAAGTGGCGGTTGTGTCAAATAGTGTATGAAGGACTCGATTACACATCAAAACTCTTCTTGAGTCCATGTGTCAAGGGGGGTTCATGCGAAAGAATGAGGATGAAGCATGAGACTTTCTTGAGGACCTATCGTGGAAGACTATACAGTGGGAGAGTTCCACTGAGAAGCCCAATGTATCAACTTATGCACATAAGGGTGGGATCCATAGTGTCGACAGCTTTATACCTGCCGAAGCTAAGATTGCAGCCCTTATGAGGAGAGTTGAGGCATTGGAGACTCCTAGTGCTCCACCGGTGGGTCAGGTAAATCAAATTCAAGTTCTCACATGCTTTAATTGCGGAACTCCGAATCATGTTATGGAGGAGTGTCCATTATTAATAAATCTCATGGGTCCCATATTTGAACAGGCTAACGCCTTGTATCAATAACCCATGAACAATCCTTACGCTCCTACATACAATCCTGGCTAGAGGAACTATCCAAATCTATCATGGGGTCAAGGGCAATATCAAGGGGCCCCTAACCCTAACATGCAACCTCCAACTACTGGTCAGTTTCCAATACCAAATGTGGGTGCTTATCAATACCCAAATGCATCAAATTATGGGAACAACCAGAATAGACCATCTGCACAAAATCACTGACATCCACATTAGGGGTCTAATAATGAACAAAAAAAGCGACTTCAATCACTTGAAAACACGTTGAAAATCTTCTCAAGTCTCATTCCAAGTTTGACACGCATATGTTCAATCTTGATACACACATGCAAAATCTTATGAAAGTGTTAGCTGATTTTATTCAAAGTATATGTTAGCAACTGCTCGTGAACTCTTAATCTATTAAGATTGTAGAGCAGCATGTTGGACAATTAGCGAGTCAAATGAGTGAACGTGGTCAGGATATCTTTCCAAGTCAACTCATAAGGAACCCTAATGTCAGTTCCTCAAACTCCAATCAGTCGCATGTCCACCAATGCAATGCCATTCACACGCTTAGATCTGGCAAGCAAGTGGACAATAATGTAGCCATACCCCCTGATCCCACTCCTACTATCTCGCAGGCTACACCATCTCTTCCACCCCTTTCTCTATGACCATCTCCATCATCTCCATCATCGTCACATGATCATTTGGAAGAACCTGTTTCTAAGCCAAAAGTACCATATCCCAATCGGCTTAGGAAGCTTTCACTACAAGTAGAAAATATTCTTTAAATATTTCAGCAGGTGATAGTTAATATTCCACTCCTTGATATTATACAATAGGTTCCTACTTATGCTAAATTCCTCAAGGATTTGTGTACTAAGAAACGAGTAAGAAATATTTCTGAGAAAGTTTTTCTTACTACAAATATATCGCAAATCCTCTCTAGCTCCTTGCCTATCAAGTACAAAGATCCAGGTTCTCCCACAATCTCATGCACCATTGGGAACACTACATTTGATAGGGCGTTGTTTGATTTAGGGGCAAGTGTCAACTTGCTTCCTTACAATATTTATCAGCAACTGGGATTAGGAAAACTTCAGCCTAACAAGGTCATATTACAGTTAGCTGATTGTTCGATCAAGAGACCACTTGGTATGGTTGAAAATGTGCTCATTAACGTCGGCGAGTTTATCTTTTCTATACACGTCATTGTCTTAGAAACTCAGCCGATCTCTAATCCACGAAACCAAATTTCCGTTATCTTGGGTAGAGTATTCCTTACAACATAAAATACATTAATTGATCGCAGGAGTGGCCTCATGAAGTTATCATTTGGGAATATGACTGTGGCATTGAATATCTTTAATATGGATGAGCACGCAACGAGCTCCGTCATTGAGATCAACATGATTTATAGTTTGCACTCTCATTCGACCCCTTGCACTGATGATGGACCCTCATTTGAGCAAATGTTCAAAGATGAGCTCATATTATTAGAAGAATTGACACATATTGATTTTATATATGATGATACTTGTGCAAGTGTGCCATTGATTTATGAGCAAACTTTTGAAGATTTGTTTGTAGAGGAGTTTGCATTACTTCGTGAGTTAGAAGAGCCACCACCATGTTCACTTGATCATATAACACTTTTCTCAGCTCAAGATATTTCTACATGTATACTTGTTACTAACGATGATTGGCAGGTTTATAATAAAGAATTCTTTAACCCAATTGTTAATACTTATATGTGGACAAAGAAAAAGCGAGGGTGACATAAGATACAGACAGGTAATTTCTTGACTTGTAGGAGGCTGATGAGATATAATAATGCACCCACTTCACGTTTAAAACGCACACACTATAAAAGTGGGAAGCGATCGAGATGTCGTAGCCGCTTTCCATGCGTTAATAAGGTGATGATATTGAGATCGTAACTTTTATGACTCTCATTATTTGTATAATATTTGTATAATAGTTAACTTTTATTTATTTTACCACACTTGGTTTGTGTATGAGGGCATACACGAGTTTAGGTGTGGGAGAGTGGATTAGGAGATTTTTATTTTTTAGGACTTTTAGGATTTTATTTTTATTTTTAGAATTTTAGTTTTTTTAGATTTTTGGATTTCTTTATTTTACACTTTGGGTAGTTTTTAGGGTAACTAACTGAAAAAAAATAATTAAAAAAACTAAAAAAAACTGAAAAAAACTGAAAAAAAATTGGAAAAATAATTTATGTATTTTTATTAATAGATCAACCTAATTACAGATAAAGGAATAAATTTAGATTGAAATTGGAGAGGAGTGTAGATTGGATGATACACTTTGAATTTTATGAAAAAGATTAAAATTCGAAAAATAAATATCACTAACAGTAGTTTTGAGGCAAGTATACATCAATTTTTTACTTCACAATAGCTTATTAGGTTAAGACAGATGATAATGAATGAATAAGTCTTCTCTCTCTAAACAAAAAAAAGTGAGAATAAAATATTGGGGTGAGCCTGGTATTAAGGTAATAGTCTCGAAAGTGATAAAATAATAGGGTGCGCCTGGTATTAAGGCAATAGCCTCAAGGGTGAAAAAAAGAGATTGATTCAAATAATCGGGTACTTTGCACCTAAGTAAGCGTGAATATTGACATAAAAGGTGAAATATTCTGAAAAAAAGAAAAGAGTATGAACCGAGTAATCAGGTACGTTGCGCCTAAGCAAGCGTGAATATTTGCATGAAAGGTGAAATATTTTAAAAAGAAAAAGAAAAAAGGGTAAAAAAAGAAAAAAGAAGAAAAAAATTGTTATCAGAGAGAGGATGAATCATGAGTTAGAGTTGGAGTCCAAAAACCGAAGTAACTATCACACATGCACGTAGTTGTATAGGAGCCAATGAATTATCTATTAGTGGGTATTGAAAGATAGGATTTAAATTTTTTATTAAAATGATAAGTGTATCTGATATGATGCTTGATTTGAAAATTGATAATCTAAATGCGTTCTTGAGTTTGTATATTAGTGAGATTATTGATGAAAATATCATTAAAAAAAAGATTTTTCTTTCTTTTGTATAAATTTTTTATTTTTCTTAATTTTTGGTTATCCTTATTTTTCTTTTTTTTATTCTTTAATCTATTTTCTTCATGAATTTTGTGGGTATATTCACTACAAACCCTCACGAGACAACACTCGTCCACTAGAGTAACCGAGGGGTTTAGAGGCTTGTTGCACATACTAAGTGTAATCGCGATTCCTGCGAAAGGGAGGTAGGATTTTTGTTTTTATTTTTAAGTTTAGGTTTTACTCGAGAACTAGCAAAAGATAGGTATGGGGGGTGTGATGAGTATCATATTTTATATTTTTTCTCACATATTTTATCTATTTTTATATATAAATAATTGCTACTTGGGTATATTTAGTGTGTTTTTATACATAATAAAGGTTTCGCAAGGAAAAGAAGAAGAAGATGCAAATTTATCAAGTATATGAGCAAAGAAAGTTATCTAAGGCAAAGACAGAAACTCAAGTGCAGCAGTAGAAAGTTTAAGAGCATATTTAGCCATGATAAAGCTTAAACTAGAAACATTCATGTGGGAAATATTTGTAGAGCTCATAATTATATTCAGAACAAGTCCAATAACAGATCAATCCGAGTTCATATGCAAAAGTTATGACTATTTTACTGAAGCACTGCAGAGTGGAAAATCCGATCCAATGGGCTACAGGTGTGCTGAACTTAATTTCGGGTTTTGGACCCAAAAATTAGTATTTTATGCCATCTAATCTCAACCATTGGTTTCTAATACCTATGGATTGGATTAAGATTATACATCTTGAGATTAGTTTGTGTTGGATGAGAATCATATCTTTTGTATTGAGTTTGAGTAGGAGTATGATTGTATTTGGGTTATAAAAACCCAATGAATCATTGTAAATTAAAGAGAGCTTTTTAGGTGTAGTTTTAGATGTACTTTTTATTAACAAAATTAGGATTTTGCTGAAGAGGTGACGGCCACAATACGGGACTCCAGAGGTAATTCTCTTTTTCCTTAATTTATTTTAATTGCTTTCTAGTATAGTTTTATTTGTTTTCTAGATTAGATTTAATTGTTTTCATGAATATAAATTTAATTTTGCTTACTAGAATCATGAGTAGCTAATTTAACTTAGCTCTAGGATGTAGATGAAACTAGAATCCACCGTGTAATTGCTCTCTAGTATTTTCTTCTTAAATAAAATAATAAAAATATGATTTTTTAATGAAAAGATTAAAACAATGAACTCGTAGATTAATGCTTTGATAGGTTATACTTGAATTAGATTTCTTGATAGCTTATACTTAGTTAGGGTTTGGGGCTATTGGTTTTCATCTTTATCATAAATTTATCTAATGATTTAATTTGTTTTTATGAAAAGTAGTATCTTTGGTGCGTTATGCTTGCATACCAATTGATAACTCATGCTTAGAACACTTGAAGTAAAGATTAAACTAAAAGATCACTTTTTATGATAGAAGAAGAGAATAGAAGTAAATATATAGTTGAAAACTAGTGGATTTTAGATCCTAGGCTAATTAGAATAACTCTCAACTCCAACTTAGAATTCTTTGTTAATCCGTTAGATTATAGAATTAGTAAGAACGCAAAAACACCTGAGATGTCTGTGAGACGACCTGTATAGCGTTACAACCGATACTGTGCGCTTGCAGTTAAATTATCACATCAACTGCTAAAGCAAAAAGAAGCAAATAAGTTTCTCGCCAATTCATCATGCTGAAGTAAAAAGCACGAACCATCCAATGTCACCCAAGACAACAGAAAGAGAACAAGTTTCTCACCAACCTATCATGATGATGTAGAAAGCATGAATTGCATATGTCAATCATGCACAGAGAAGAGGAAATTGACGTTCTCGCAAACCATATCATATTGGGTGTAAGAGTATGAAATTAAGAATCTGGAGCCATAGAGGCAAAGGGAAGAGGAAACATTTGGCGTATAAGCTCAAACAAAATCCTCGCCAACCTATCATGATAAGAGCAAAGCGTGAACAAGCCAACACCTTTGAGGTAAGGGGCAGAGGTGACTAAAATCCTCGTCCATCTTGTCATACTGGAGATAAGAGTATGAACATCATTGCTTGAAGCCCAAGAGGCAAAGGAAAGATGAAACTAAAGTGATAAATCTACTGCAAGATAGCATATTTGTAGCGCAAATATGTCGTTCCCACAAGGATCTCGAATGTTTTACGATCTTACTTTTTTTATTATCCTAGCAAATTAACTAGTATGAATAAGTATGAAAAATTTGAATTTTTATATATTTTAGAATTAGTCTAGGACATTGAATCTACTAGTTCACAACTGAGCACTCAATTTATTATCTTTTTTCTATCTTTCTATTATGAACAATTACGATCATCGAAAAAACAAGATCTGTTTAATTTAACTTTTATTCAATCATCCCAAGCATGAATTATCAAGTGTCGTACAAGCATATCTCATCAAAGTTTGTGACTTTCATAAAATTCAAACTCTCTCAATAAAGATTTCTACAAATAAAATACAAAGAAATAATTCCAAATCCTAACTAAGTATAGCCTATCAAAAACAAGATTAAATATAATCAGTCAAAGTATGAGATCTAAAAATTATCATCTTTTATATTATTATGGAAAATTCATGTCTTTTTAATTTTTGGGAAGAAAATAAATAGAAATTACACTATGGTTGATCGCCTAGCTTCATCTACATTCCAAAACTCTGAAAGCTTAGTTACTCATATTTTTATTAATCAAGATGATATTTTTATTTATGAGAACCATTAAAAAATCTAATTTTTGTTACAAATCCTATAAGATCCTAACTAGAAAGCAATAAAAAATTAACTACTAAAATGCTTTAAAAAATTTGCCTACGAAGAACAACAAAAAAAATACATTTAGAGCTCTGGTATGACGGTTGTCTCTCTTTAGGATTAATTACTAATTTTATTAATCTCATAACAAAATAGGAATTCCTAATTTATAAGGATATGACCAATATATGATTTTAAAACTCTAATCCAGTTACGTATGCAGAACCACAAAATTACATGAAATCCCTATGAAAAACATCAGGTATGTACTCATTACTTTTGCCACCAAATAGAAGCATTGACTGCTAAGTAGTAGTGGTTAATTTTTCTCAAAAGAGTCCTATTTTGTATATGAATCTACTTGAAAAAGATGATGTGGAAATTTTAAATTTTTAATGCCAAATGGTAGCAATTGCCACTAAATGGCGGCAAAATTCGTTCATCAGGATTCCATTTTTCTGGCTCTGATCTTCCTATTTTCATTACTGGGTTGGACGTTATGACTTTGAACTTGTTGATTTAATGAATTTTGCTTTTTAAGCTCCTTCTGGACTCAGTTTTTTGCAGGTCTTCAACTAATTTCATGCCAATCCTTGTTGTAATAGGCTTAATTTAAAAAAGATAACTAAATATACCCGAGTAGCATTATTTATATACAAAAATAGATAAGATGAGAAATATAAATATGCAATAAATGACATTCATCACACTCTCACACTTATCCTTTGCCAGTTCTTGAGCAAAATCTATACCTAAGAGGAAAAGAAAATCATAACTTACTTTCGCAGGAATCATAGTTGTACTTAGCACGTGCAATAAGCTATTAAACCTCTAAGTTATCCTAGTGGACGAGTTGTATCTCGTGAGGATTTTCAGCAATGTTACCCACAAACATCGTGAAGAAGATAAATTAATAAATAAAGAAAAGAAAAATAAGGATAACCAAAAATAAAAAAAAGCAAAATATTTATATATAAAAGAAAGATAAATCCTTTTTTTTTATATTTTCTGTAATTAATCTTGCTAACATACAAAATCAAGAACGCATTTAGATATCGATTTTTCAAATCAACTTCATGTCAAATATACTTATTATTTTCATAAAAAAAATTTAAATCCTATCTTCCAACACCCACTAATAAATAATTTTTTGGCTCATATACATTTACGTGTACGTGTGATGGTTTATTTTGGTTTTAGACTGAAACTCTAGCTCTTGATTCATCTCTCTATATATATTTATGTTTTAATTTTTTTTCTTTTTTCAATAATTCACCTTTCATGCAAATATTCATGCTTGCTTTTTGACAAATACCCAATTACTCGAATCATATTTAATTTATTAAAAATACAATTCATGTGAATATTCACGTTTGCTTAAGCACAAATATCCAACTACTAAATAATTTTAAGAAATTTATTTATTTATAAATGATCATTGCCTTAATACCAGAATTATCCCTTTATTCTTTTTTTAATAATTACTTTTCTTCCTTTTTTTAAGTAAGAAAAGACTACTAAATTATTATTGTTTTTATCCTTAATCTAATAAACTATTACGAATTGATGAAATAAATGTATAATTACCTTAAAATTATTACAATTAGTTGTATTTTTTTTCCAATTTTTTTTCTAAAATTCTAAGTGTATTATCTAATTTACATTCCTATCAAATCTCAAATCTAAATTTTTTCTTTCATTTGTGATTAGCTAAATTTATTGAAGAAAATAATTTTTTTTTTAATTTGTAACTTTTTTAAAGAAATTTTTATCAAAAGGAAAACAATTTCTTTAATGTTTTTAATACCCTAAAAACTACCCCAAATGAAAAATAAAGAAATACAAAAATTTTAAAAATTAAAAATATAATAAAAAACTAAAAAACGTAGAAAGAAAGTACAAAAACTTCTAATTCTCCCCCACACCTAAACTCATATATGTCCTCATGCATGAGCCAATAGTGACAAAATAAATATGAAAACTATTGTACAAATAATAAACAAATATATTTGAGAATCATTGAAAGATCACGATCTCAATGAGGTTATTCTATTAATGCACAAAGTATAATTACGACCTCTCGATTGCTTCTTACTTTTATAATATTTCCATTTTAAACGTGAAGTGGGTGTATTGATAGGTCTTATCAAGCTCCTAATAGTTATGAAATTACTTTTGTGTTTCTTATGCCTTCCTCTCGTCCACTTTTCCATACGTAAGTATTAATGATTGGTTTAAATAAATTTTTAATATAAATTGTCATATCTTTATTAGCTTCAAGCACGCATGTGGGAATATCGTGAGATGTGAAGAGTGCACTATGATCAAGTAAATCATGGACTGTAAAGTATGGTGGCTCTTCTAACTCATGAAGTAACGCGAGCTCCTTTGCAAACAAATCCTCAAATCTTTGTTCATTAGTGAATAACACACTTACAAACGTGTTATCATACATAAAGTAGGTGTATGCAACTCATCTAATAACATGAGCTCTTTTTTGAAAATTTGCTCAAATGTGGATTCAATATCAGTACAAGTGATAGAATGAGTATGTATATTATGAACCATGTTTATCTCAATAAGAGAGTTTGTTGTGTGCTCATCTATATTGAATATACTCAACGTTACAGTCATATTTCCAAGTGATAACTTTCTAAGACCACTCCTTAGTCAATTAATGCATTTGAAGTTGTAAAAATGGTCTACCTAAGATAGCGAAAATTTGATTCCATAGATTGGGTCGGCTCAGCTTCCAAAATGATGAAGTCAACAGAAAAGATGAACTTAGTGACCTTGATGAGAATGTCTTCAACCATATCAAGTAGTCTCTTGAACGAATTATCAGCTAACTGTAATGTGACTTTGGCTTTTTAAAACTTTCCTAACTCCAATTGTTGATAAACAGTGTAAGGAAGCAAATTGACACTTGCTCCTAAATCAAGCAATGCCTTATCAAATATAGTGTTCCCAATGGTGCATAAGATTGTGGGGGAACCTAGATATTTGTACTTGATAGGCAAAGAATTAGAGAGGATTTTAGATACATTTGCAGTAAGAAAAACTCTCTTAGGAATGTTTCTTACTCATTTCATAGTACACAAATGCTTAAGAAATTTGGCATAACTGGAAAACAGTTGTATGATATCAAAGAGTGGAAAGTTAATCTTCATCTACTGAAATATTTCGAGAATCTTCTCTAGCTGTGAGAAGGCTTCGTAAGCCGATTGCGATATGACACTTTCGGATGAGAAATAGGTTCATAAGAGTGAGTTCGTGATGACAATATAGGTGATAGAGATGAATGTAGAGAAAGAGAGGGAAGAGATAATGTACCTTGCGGAATAGTAGGAGTGAGATTGGGGGCATGACTACATTAATATCCACTTGCTTACTAAATCTTAGCGTGTGAATGACATTCCACTGGTAAACATGAGATGGAATAGACTGAGATGAGTTAGAGTTGGGATTCATTATTGATTAGCTCGAAAAGGTACCCAGCTCTGCTCACTTAGCTTAATGGCTAATTGTTCAACCTGCGGCTCTAGACTCTAGATCGATTGGAAATTTGTAAGAAGTTGCTGGTCGGTTCATTGTTTTAAGTCAGTAATAGATATTGTATGTGTGTGTGTCTAAGTTGGATGTTGTTCTGAGAAGATTCTCCACATTTTTCTCATGTCACGTTAGCAGATTACGAGTAAAAAGTGTAGTTTTTCTAGTTTATTTTGTACACTCATAATCTAATTTTGGTGATTAATACAGAAAATTAATGATAAATTTGTTTATTGATCAAACTCTCCACTTCATTATTTTCCTAATGTTTTATAGTCTTTTTGCAGGGTCTATGTGGAAGAAAATAAAAAAATCAAAGCAAATCTCAAATATCAGTCTAGACTGGAAAAATCAAAGCATATCTCAAATATCAGCCTAGACTGGCCATTTTATAAGTTTGGCTATCGATAACTACCTGTGGGCCGTCGACAGCCATCTTTTGAGACATAAACTAAGAGTGGTGGTACATATGGCTTTGGACAGGCTCAGCTATAGAGGGAGTTATTTGAGAATTTCTGAAAAAAAAGAGTTTTCTTATAAATAGAATTCTTGTTAGGTTTTTGAGAGACTATAAATATTCAGTGTAAGTAAATGTTTTAGAGATAGACGATATAGAAAAGATATTATTGAGTTTTATGTTTTTAGTTTTGTACTTATTCGTAGTTATTAATAAAAGAATCTCCTTTATTTATATATTCATGGCTATGATGAGTATGTAGGCTAAATTCTTTCGTTGGTTCAGATAAGGTAACGAACCCTAGAAAATTTACTGGTATGTGTTTATTTGCTTATCATGTTTGATGGATTTACGTAAAATTGATATTTTTTGTTCCCTATTATTTTGTTAGGTTTTAAATATGATTTTGAGTCTTTAATGAAGAATACTTTGATGATATATTCGTTACTTTGTTTTTAATATGCAGTAGACTCTTTAGGCATGATGTATGTTTAAACTTTAAATATTTTTTTATTATTCATATAGCATCCTTAGATAAACTCAAAATACATATTGAATTAATTGGAGAAAGTTATCTAAATTATCAAGTTTACAATTTTATTTGATTTTGTGCTTTAAAGATATATTTTTCAGTTGTAAGAAAACCACACGATCTATGCAACTAAGGTAAACAAGCATAACTATATCTAGTAAATTATTCTATACGGAGTTAACTTATCTGACCAAAAGTTTCTTTTAAGTAATTAAACATCCTTCAATCTAAAGTTTTAATTAATTAAAAGTTCAATCTTTTTATTTTGTAATTTATTTCTTTAGTGTCTAATATATAATAATGAAAATGATTCTCAAAAGAATGATTTTAAGTTACTATTCTTGTACTACTTGTCGATCTCTCGTAGTTGGGGGTGTATGATTTAGATTGCAACCAAGTTTTCGGCGCCGTTTCCGGGGACCAATACTATTGTGCTATATTTTAATATAAATTATGGTTCCTTGTTATTAACTTGTGTAACTTTGAATTTGCATAACCAGCTGGAGGGGAATATCTAAAGGTAAACTCATTTGATCGTACTCAGATCTGCAAACACATCCAGTCCACCAATCACATCAAAACATGAGCACTAATAATAACAATAATATGAATAATGGTAATAATACTGGATTTGAAGATATAAAAACACACAATAACAACAACCATAATGGATGCAGTGGAGGTCCTTATACGATTATTTATAACCTGATAGGATAATCCAACCTTCATATATAATATTTTCTTTGAATATGAGACACTTTGAAATTAAATTTGGAGTACTTTAAATTTTGCCTAAATTCTATTGGATGGATGTGGAGAGCCCTTATTTGCACCTTCAAGAATTCGAAAAGCTTTACTCTATGGTTAATCTTCGAAACATTACTACAGAGCAACTAACGCTTAAACTTTTTCTATTCTTCCTAAAGAATAAAGTAAAGACATGACTACACTCATTATGTGCCAATTCAATAGGAAGATGGGATGAGATACAAAAAAAAATCTTAAAGAAGTTCTTTCTTTCACATCGAACAAATTATATGTGAAAGAAAATTCTCAACTTTTATCAAAAAGAAGGTGAATCTTTGTTCGAATGTTGGGATAGATTCAAAGATTTACTACGCTAATGTCCACATTATGACTTCAAGATATGGAGGACTGTAAATATCTTATCAAGAGCTAAACGCTGCCACTAGACATTTTATAGAAACTACGTGTAATGGTGAATTTTTAGCAATGACACTGATGAAGCATGGGAATAACTTGACTCACTTGCTGAGAATTAAAAAGTCTTGGAAACTGAGAATATTTCAGAAATTAGTAGAGAAGTATCATAATAGAAATAGACTTATTAAATTGGGAGAAACCGAAGATATAGTTGCACGATTAATCACGACCACAAAGAAATTTGAAGATTTTCTTACTAAGAGAACAGAAACAGTTAAAGCAATAGAAGAAGTTTCAGAAATTTGTGACATTTGTAAACTACAAGGATATATAACTCGCAATTGTCCAACTTTTCTTACTTTTAATGATACTAATACCTTTAACATTGTTCCTCAGCCATCAAATAATCCTTATTCATAAACTTATAATCCTGATTTGAGAAACCATCCAAATCTTTAACGGAAGTAGGATTCTCAATAATAGTTTAACTATAAAAATAAGCTACCCACTAATCCGGCACTACAACAATATGTCCAACTTTCTAATCAACCTTCAATGTTCTAACCACCACCGAAACTAAATCTTGAGGATGTTGTTATGCAGATATAGCAAAGAATGGACCAAATGATCCAAGCTCAATTGCAGTTCATTCAATCGCAACAAATGATCAATAGTCAGAATTTGACATCCTTAGTGGTATACGATATCCAATAAACCACTTTAGTTTCGTTCTGCAAATGAAAGAAAAAGGTAAGCTACCATCTCAACCAGGCACCAGCACTTTAGGTAAAGTAGAATGTATTAATGCTATTACTGCTCCAATTGATAATAATATACCTGAGTTATCTATTGCAATTAGTTTGCGAAGTGGAAAACTACTTGATGGGTCCATTTCAAAAAGAGATATTGAGGAGAAATATGGCAATGATTCAGTACAACAGCTTAAAGATGACAATCCCAAAAAATCTACTTCCACAACTTACAAGCCACCTATACTTTTTCCCCAACGTTTGAAGCTAAAAATATTAACGCATCTTATGCTGATATTTAAGAAATTTTTAAATAGGTACAGATTAATAACCTCTGCTGGAAGCAAATAAACAAGTCCCCTTATATGTAAAATTCTTGAGGACTTGTGTACAATCAAAAGATGCGACAATATACAAAAGAAAGTATTTCTCAATGAGCAGGTAAGTGCATTATTCATGTGTGATAAGTCAACACAACATTGAAAAAGCTCAACTGGATTTGGGACCTAGTGTAAACCTTTTATCATATTCGGCTTACAAGCAATTGGGTCTAGGAGAATTTAAATCTTTATTTGTCACATTACAATTGACTGATAGGTCAGAAAGGTATCCTTAACAAATCATGAAAGATGTCGTAGTGCAGATTGAAAATTTCTACTTTCCGATAGATTTTATACTTTTCGACACTCACATGTAAAGAATTCATGTATTTCCATTCATGTTATCCTCGGATGTCTATTTTTAGCCACGCCTAATGCACTTATCAATTATAGGAATGGTGTGGTGATGCTATCATTTGGAAATATACTGCTTGAGCTCATTATTTTTAATGTCTGTAAATAACCAAATATCAACACTAATGAATTGTAGGACATTAATTATATTGAAAAAATTCGGAAAGGAGACATTATATCATTGTGCATCTCCGATCCTTTGGAGTTTGCATTGAAAATGGATTATGGTTTCCTTGAGTGGCTCAATTCCGAACACACCATTAACATCGTAAAATATTTTATTGATGCTCATTATTCAAATGTTACAGGATGGGCGCAAAAAATGGAAGTATACAAAGAGTTATCTCAGAGTACAAAGAAATTAATACCATTCGATATACAAGCACCAACACTGGAGCTAAAACTGCTACCCAAGAATCTTAAGTACGCATTTTTGGAACCTAACGAAACCTTCCCGGTGGTCATCTCAGTGCATCTTGATGAGAATTAAGATGAGCGACTACTCTCGATATTGCGAAAGTATAAGAGAACTCTTGGATGGAAAGAGTTAAGATGTGATGCGTATGGCAATTCATGTCTTTTAAAAGAAAATTTGAAAAAATGGTACGATCAATATGTTACATGCCGTGTTTTTTTATTTGTCCGACGAAGTGCTTCTCTATGATTCATGCTTTCATTTATTTCCAGGAAAATTGCGTTCACGATGGACCGGACGATTTATCGTTAAAATTGTATTTCTGCATGGCGCCATTGATATTGAAAACCTTAAAAATGGTCATACATTTAAGGTAAGTGGGAAATGTCTGAAATACTACTTGGAATTTCCAAAGCACACAAGGAATCTCACAATTTAGTGGATTCTTCGACATCGCAATGATACGAACTTAATGAAGACACATTGTTTATTATTATATATTACGTACTAACAATTTTTGTTTTGTAGTTGATACACCTTGAGTAGCACACTAAGATAATATCTAAACACTCTTTTTTGAATTTTATTTATTCTTAATAGATTTAATAGAAATATCAATTCATTGAGGACAATATGTATTTTATGTTGGGAAATGCTTATGAAATTAATCTTAGTTTTAATACACACGTTGTTTTGAAGAACCTTCTCAAAATTTTCAATTCTCTTTAGTTTTTCTTTAAAAAATCCTTATATATATATATATATATATATATATAGAGAGAGAGAGAGAGAGAGAGAGAGAGAGAATGGAAAATTCATCGGCGGTGATGGGAGTTCCTTCACCGCCACTTAGGTGACCTAATATAATTATTACACATGGCGCCATTTAAGATAACAAATAAAAAAATCCCATAAAAGCCCTTTGAGTGGTGCCACATGTAATAATTTTATTGGGCCACCTAAGCGATGGTGAAGGAACTCCTTTCATCACCGGTGAATTTCCCGTTTACTCATATATATATATATATATATATATATATATATATATATATATATATATATATATATATATATATATATATATATATATATTCCTATGCATAGTTTGGTTAGTAATTTTAGAATTAGAGACTAACAATTAATTTTTAAAAATAAATTAGTCTAGGAATTAACACTTCTAAAACTATATAAAAAAATGGCTTGACAGTTCTCAATAGAAAACGATTATCGAAGCCGCTGTCGAAACTGCTATCGAAAGACATCGACTTTAAGGCAGAGTTTTCTCTACCCCAGAGCGACTGTCGAAATCATTGTCGATGTGGCTATTGACAACACCACTAGTTATAAATAGTCCTATAAATCTTTTTCTCACAAACCAAACCCTAACCCCATCTTCCATAGCAGCCAATGAGAGATTTTTTCCCCTTTCGATAGGCAAATTCAACCCCATGAAATTTTTTCAAATTTTCGAGAAATACTAAGTAAGTAATCTTCTCCTATCTATTTTTTTATAGATTATTTTTTATAAAAGTAGATTTTTGTCTCAAAAATTGAGATTTACAACTTATGTGAACTATTTATCGTAGATCGAACATGAAAGTGAACTTCTTAGTAAATTTGGAGTAGTTTGGCTAATTTTTCATAAATTATTCACTAATTTCTATAATTAATTGACAAAATACGCTAATTCAAGGGTAAGAAGAACAAATAAAAATAACAACTTTTTAGCATACAAATTCGTAGGTTGCTAAATTAAATAGTGTCTATCAAATTCATGTTTAAAAAGTAAAATCAAAATAATGTTTGATATAACTGGGGAGGAATTGGAAATTATAAATAAATAAAAAAAATCATGTATGATCGATAAATTTTGATAAATAGTACTATTTTGCTAAAAAATATATTTGGCTTTACTTTCAGGATAGGACCAAGGAAGCAAACTGTCTCGAAAAGACTAAGAGTTGAATTCTCAAGTTCATCTCCTCCACAGAGACATAGAACTACCAAGGCAGCAAGTAAAAGTTGTTGGAGAATTATTAGAATTTTCAGCTTTGGCCCAAGTGCGGAGCTATCTATGCACAAATAAATGAAAATCGTCATCCAGGACACTAATGCAAGGTGCAGGCTTGGAGGAATATATATTGCATTAGCACACGCTACCCTGCAATAAGATAGTGTGTGAATTTATGCAAATTTGCAGCTGACAATGGGTGACCAACCTGCATATTCTATAGTTAAGGGCAGGAAAATACTATTTACAAGAGAGAAAATCTTACAAGCCATCCCCATTGCTGACGTGCCTGAAGAAGAACCATTATTTACTGACAGAGTCAACAAGATAACAAGTGGCTCTTGAATATTTAGAGAGCTTTGCGCCAACATTAGCGATTATGCTTTTAACGAAAGTTATTTGAAAGTTGGTTACTTGAGGAAGGAGTTCATTTTGTTGAGTCTTTTATCAAATATAACATCATACCATCCCTCACAATGACATAATTATACTCAAGGGATGTGATGTTATTGAATATGATTTTGGAATGATGCCTCTTCGATGTCATTTCCATCCACTCTGCAGTAATTCAATGCATGGGGCTAGCCCATGAATTTATCCAGCACCCAAAAATAGCAAAACTAGTTCTAGTGCTACTGCCGCTGATAACGAAGATTTGCTTCAACAATGGAATCAATTTGTCATCAACTAACACAATCGCCTGTCAAATGCGGCCATTATTGGATATGACCATTCAGAGGCGCATGTGTGCCCGACAGGGCTGACAGGAGCAGCAGATACAATAAGAGTTAGAAGAAGAAGCTATCCCGCCAGTTGGTCACGGAGAACAAGATTAAGGGCAAGGAGATTTAATAGCTCAGGCGGCCCAATCATTAGAGATTACACTCCAAATTTTGAATGTGATGACAATACGAATGACCCACACATTCAATGAAAGGCTGTAAGTCATCAAGATACAACAAACCTGGGCTGTGCGATGTCAAGAATGCAACTTCTGGATTCTAACCAAGGTGTACCGATGTATAGCTGGTGAGAATGCCACCATTTATGATGATGATGATGAGCCGATGCGCTAGGTGAATACAGGGTCCTGCTAGTGTCAGAGATGCAAGTGTAAAAATGAAAAAGACTAGTAGCATCATTGATATCGACTACTTGTAGGATTAACTTTTCTAGAGAACTGACAAAACTAGGTATTTTCTATCTTTAACATTTTATATTATTTCTTACTGTATTGTTCATTTATAGTCTTGATGCATTGAGGATACTGCATAATTTAAGTTGGAGGTAGATATATACACTTTATTTTACTGTAACATATATATCACAACTAAGAAAATCATAAAATCATAAAAAAATTAAAAAAATTTCAAAATTTTTTCATTCTTTGAAGTAAAAAAATAAGATTAGAAGTATTCTACATGAAATATTTATGAAATTGATATCTTAATATTGATACTTATATGATATTAGTTTTATATAATCTTAATTGTGAAATTAAATCTGAAAATAAGATATGTGGTTACTTAAAGTTTGAATCAACTATGCACACTAAACACTTGCACAATGAGACATAAAAAGTTGATAACAAAGAGAAAATTTAAAAGGAACGCCCATCTTATATAGATATATATAAGAAAAAGTGAGCCTAATGTTAATGCAATATTCTTCGAGATAAAAAAAGAGAAAAAACGGAAATGAGCCTAATATTAAGGTAAAAATCTTCGGAAAAGAAAATAATAGTAAAAAAAGGAAAAAAGTAAGAGTAAGCCTAGTATTAAGGCAATGATCTACTTAAAAACCAATGTAGCATATATATATATATATATATATATATATATATATATATATATATATATATATATATATATATATATATATATATATATATATATATATATATATATATATATATATATATATAAAGGGTTCTTATAAGTTTGATTAGATTTTGAAAACTTGACATGACTCATATACACGATCATAAGAGTGCGTAGGAGAGGATAATTGAAAGTAAAAGTATATTTAAGTTACGATTTAAATGATCATGATAGGTGCATAAAAATATTAGAATATAAGTGATTTGTTAAGCTTGATATATTTATAAATATCCATGTGCATATCTCTAATTGAACCTAATATAAAAAAGAAATGAAAGCAAAAATAAATAGATAATAATAAAATAAAATATTTTCTCTTTATTTTACGCTTATCCTAATTTTTTATTTTATTTATTTCTTTAAATCAAAATTTCTTGATGTTTGTGGGTACTATCACTAGAAATCCTCACTAGTTGACACTCATTCACTAAAGTAAACTAGTGGTTTAATGGTTTGTTGCACGTGCTAAGTGCAATAGTGATTCCTATGAAAGTGAGTTAGCTTTTATTTTCTTTTTAGTTAGGATTTATGTTATTTTTTAACTTGATAATTTTGCTAAGGGACTAGCAAAACTTAAGTTGGGGGTGTGATTACGAGTAAAAAGTGTACTTATTTTAGTTTATTTTATACACTCATAATCCAATTTTGATAATTAATATAAAAAATTAATAATAAATTATTTTTGTTGATCAAACTCTCCATTTTAATATTTTTCTTGTGTCTTAAAGTTTTCTTGTAGGGTTCTATACGGAAGGAAATCGAAAAATCAAAGTGTATATCAAATATCAGTCCAGACTGGCCATTATATAGGTTTGGCTATCGACAACCACTTGTGGGCCATTGATGAGTGTCATATATTGCATATTTATAACCTTCATATTATCTATTTTTATATTTAAATAATACTACTCGGGTATTTTTAGTATGTTTTTGAGATAAACTTATTCCTATAAGGAGAGGGCATAAATTCAGAGCCAGATTAGGAAATCAAGCCCAGAGAGGAGTTAAAAGTGAGCAAAACTACAAGACCATAATGCTGCAAAGAGTCAAAGTTTATTATAGTTATCAAAATCTAAGGAACAAGAGAAGACACTCAAGAAGAAGAATATTGGAGCCAAGATGTTACAATTTGCCACTATTTAGCTGCATGTACCGCCAATTAGCGGCTCCATAGGGCTCAATCTGGGTGAATTTTCTATGGGGCTTTCAATGTAATTATATAGTTACTCATTTGTACTCAAATTATGGTTTGCTTCTTCGAGACCTATATATTGGTCATATCCTTATAATCTAGGGTTTTGGATGATGTAATTTTGTATTCGTAATTATAAGTAAAATTAGGGTTTTGCTGAAGAGATGACGGCCGCCATACCAAACTCCAGAGGTATTTTTTACTGCTCATCATTGTTCTTAGGTCATTTTATTTTATTTGCTTTTTAGTTTAATTTAACTTGCTCTTAGATTAGATTTTCTTGCTTGCATAAATAAAATTATGATTTTGAAGGTTAGAACTATGAGTAGCTAAGTTAGTTTAGCTCTACGATATAGATGAAATTAGGAATCAACCATGTAAATTGCTCTTTATTATTTTCTTTCTAAAATAAAATAATAAAGATATGATTTTTCTATAAAAAAATTAAAATACAAGAACTCAAAAATTAATACTTTGATAGGTTATACTTGAGTTAAATTTCTTAATAGCCTATACTTAGTTAGGATTTAGAATTGTTGGTTTTCATCTTCATCATTGAATTTTCCAGTGATTTAGTTTATTTTTATGCAAAGTAGTTTCTTTGATCAGTTATGCTTGCACATTACTTGATATCTCATTTTTAGAATACTTTAAATAAAAATTAAAACTAAGATATCAATTTTTATGATAGGAAGAAGATAATAGAAGTATTACATGGTTGTGAACTAGTGGATTCTATATCCTAGGCAAATTAGAATAACTTGAATTAAACTTAGAATCCTTTGTTAGTTCGTTAGAATAATAGGATTAACGAGAGTGCAAAACACCTTAGATTCTTGTGGGAACAACCTGTAAAGTGCTACAATTGACACTATTCGCTTGCAGTAAATTTATCACATCAAGATTTTGGTGTTGTTGTCAAGGATTGACGGTGTTTTCCTATTTTTTTTCTAACGTTTTACTAGTTAACAGTATGTTTTGAGTGTACAGGTATCTAGAAGTTCAGATACAGGAAGCCAAAAGGAACGAGAGAAGAATTAAAAGTATACTGCAAAAACCAGGTAGCTAAACTCTCTGGTTTTGCCGCTAAATCATGGCATTTGCCGCCATTTAGAGGCATATTTTGTAATTTTCTCCCCCTTTTTCTCTCGTATTCTGTATTTTGGTCTTTGTTTTTGTAAAATAAATAAATAAATAAATTAGAAACTGTAAGACATCACATTTTTTTCTTTGATCATATCTCTTCCACCGTTTCATCTTCACCACACCCCACTTCTTGCAATAGTTTAGGAAACTCACGCATACACTCATCTCTGTTGGTATATGCCAATGTAAACCCGTGATTAATTTGGTCAACTTATGAGATCATATTCTATTATGAGAAAGGCGATAACGAGCTTGCCCATTAAGGTAAGCATGGTTCACAACATATATACTGAATCTATCTCATGTGCTGATGTTGAACCAATATTTGATTAAATTTTCAAAGAGAAGATCATGTTATTAGATGAGTTGGCCCACACAGACTTTATGTATGATGACACGTTTGTGAGTGTGCCACTTAACAATAAACAAAATTTTTAGGATTTACTCATGGACTAGCTCGAGTTGCTTCGTGAGTTAGAAGGGCCATCACATTTTATAGTTCATGATTCACTTGATTATGGTACGCACTTCACATCTCATGATAATCCAACATGCCTATTTAATGTTTTTGATGATTGTAATATATGCATTGAAAATTTATTGAGTCTAATCAAAATTTGCATGTGGAAAAAAAGAAAGCAGAAACGCCATAAGGGGCACAAAAGAATTTTTACGACCACTAGGAGATTGATGAGACCCCTTAATAAACCCACTTCACGTTTAAAACGCACACACTATGAAAGTGAGAAGCGATCAAGAGGTCATAACTGCTTTCCATGCGTTAAATAGGGTGACGATATTGAGACTATGACTTTTCATGACTCTCATTATTTGTGTAATATTTGTACAATAGTTGTCATATTTATTTTTCCACCCTTAGTTCGTGTATGAGGGTATACACAAGTTTAGGTGTGGGGGAGTAGCTTAGAAGATTTTTATGTTTTTCTAGGATTTTTAGTTTTTTTCTTTTTGTAGGATTTTTATTTTATTTTAGATTTTTGAGTTTCTTTATTTTACACTTTAGGTAGACTTTAGGGTATTAAAAAAAAAATATCTGAAAAGAAAAAAGTGAAAAAAATATTTTCTTCAATAAATCAATCTAATCACAAATAAAAGAATAAATTTAGATTTGAAGTTTGACAAGAGAGTTGATTGGATAATACACATATAATTTTATGAAAAACTAAAATTTTTAAAATTAAATACCGCTAATAGTAATTTTGAGGGTAGTATACATCTATTTTTCACTTCGTAATAGTTTATTAGGTTAAGGATAAAGATGATAACGATTGAGTAGTCTTCTCTCTCTAAATAAGAAAAAAGAATAAAAAAGGGATTAGCCTAGTATTTAAGGCAATAATCCTAAAAAAAAAGAAAAGAGATGAGCCTGGTATTTAAGGCAGTAATCGTAAAAAATAGAAGGTGAGCCTGGTATTTAAGGCAATAATCCTTTAGAAATGAAAAAAGAAAAAAAAAAGAGTATGATCCGAGTAATCGGATATTTGCGCCTAAGCAAACGTGAATTTTCGCATGAAAGGTGAAATATTCACAACAAAAAAAAGAAAGAAAAAAAATTAAAAAAAAGAAAAAAAATTATTTAGAGAGAAGAGATGAATCATGTGTTAGAATTTGAGTCCAAAACCAAAGTAGACTATCACACGTGCACGTTAATGTATAGGAGCCAATGAATTATCTATTAGTGGGTATTGAAAGATAGGATTTAATTTTTGATTAAAATGATTGGTGTATTTGATATGATACTTGATTTGAAAACTGATAATCTAAATGAATTTTTTGAGTTTGTATATTAGTGAGATTAATTGTAGAAAATAAAAAAGGATTTTCATTTCTTTTGTATAAAACTTTTATTTTTCTTGATTTTTGGTTATCCTTATTTTTCTTTTCTTTATTCCTTAATCTACCATCTTCACGAATTTTGTGAGTATATTCACTGCAAACTCTCATGAGAAACAACTCGTCTACTAGGGTAACTTAGGGGTTTAAAGGCTTGTTACACGTACTAAGTGCAATCACGATTCCTGCGAAAGTAAGTTAGGATTTTTCTTTTTTCCTTTTAGGTCTAAATTTTGCTCGAAAACTAGCAAATGATAGGAGTGTGGGTGTGATAAGTGCCATATATTACATATTTATAGCCTCCATATTATCTATTTTTGTATTTAAATAATACTACTTCGATATTTTAAGTGTGTTTTTCAAGTAAACATATTTCTACAAGGAGATAGCATAAATTCAGAGCTAGATTAGGAAACCAAGCCCAGAGAGGAGTTAAAAGTGAGCAAAATTATAAGACCATGATGCTGCAGAGAGTCAAAATTGATTATAGTCATCAAAATTAAAGGAACAAGAGAAGACACTCAAGAAGAAGAAAATTGGAGCCAGGATGTTACAATTTTGCCGCTATTTAGTGGCATGTGCCACCAATTGGCAGCTCCATGGGGCCTAATCTATGTAAATTTTGTACGGGGTCTTCGATGTAATTCTGTAGTTACCCACTTATACTCAGATTAGGGTTTGATTCTGCAAAGCCTATATATTGGTCATATTCTTGTAATCTAGAGCTTTGGATGATGTAATTTTTTCATAATTATAAATAAAATTTGGGTTTTGCTGAAGAGGTAACGGTCGTCATACCGAACTCCAGAGTTATCTGTTGCAGCTCATCATTGTTCTTAGGTCATTTTATTTTATTTGCTTTTTAGTTTAATTTAATCTTTCTTTCTAGATTAGATTTTTGTGCTTTCATGAATAAAATTATGATTTTGATAGTTAGAACTATGAGTAGCTAAGTTAGTTTAGCTCTAAAATATAGATGAAACTAGGAATCAACCATGTAAATTGCTCCTTATTATTTTATTTCTAAAATAAAATAATAAAGATATGATTTTTCCATGGAAAGATTAAAATATAAGAACTCAAAAATTAATATTTTGATAGGTTATATTTGAGTTATATTTCTTGATAGCTTATACTTAGTTAGGATTTGGGTTGTTGGTTTTCATCTTCTTCATCGAATTATCTAATAATTTAGTTTATTTTTATGCAAAGTAGTTTTTTTGATGAGTTATACTTGCACATCACTTAATATCTCATACTTAGAATACTTTAAATAAAAATTAAAACTAAAAGATCAATTTTTATGATAGGAAGAAGATAATAGAAGTAATACATGGTTGTAAACTAGTAGATTCTATATCCTAGGCTAATTCGAATAACTTGAATTTAACTTAGAATCGTTTGTTAGTCCTTTAGAATAATAGAATTAGCGAGAGTGAAAAAATACCTTAGATCCCTGTGGGAAGGATCTGTAAAGCACTACAACTGACATTGTGTGCTTGCAGTAAATTTATCACATCAGCTGTCGACAGCTGTTGACTAAGACAGAACACGAGAGCGGCTGTAGATGAGTTGTAGATATGGCTTTGGACGTCGACGACTGCAAATTGAGTTATTTGAGAACTTTTGAAGAAAAGAGAGTTTCTTTGTAAATAGAACTCTTGCTAGAGTATTGAGAGGCTATAAATATCCAATGTAATTGAGAGTTTTAGAGATATACGATATACAAAACATATTATTAAGTTTTATGTTTTTAGTTTTGTACTCTTTCATAGTTATTAATAAAAAATCTCCTTTATTTATATATTGATGGTTATGATGAGTATGAGTAGTTAAATTCTTTCGTTGGTTCAAGTAGCTAATGAACCCTAGAAAATTTACTGGTATGTGATTATTTACTTATCATGCCTGATAGATCTACATAAAATTGATATTTTTGGTTCCTATTATATTGTTAAGTTTTAAATATGATTTTGAGTTTTTAATGATTTATAGTTTGATGATATATTTATTGCTTAGTTTTTAATATGCCGTAGACTCTTTAGGTACGGTGCATGTTTTCACTTGAAATATTTTTTTATTATTCACATATCATGCTTAGATAAACTCAAAATACATATAGAATTAATTTGAAAAAGTTAGCCAAATTATCAAATTTACAATTTTATTTGATTTTGTACTTTAAAGGATATTTTCTAATTGTATGAAGATCACGTGATCTATGTAACTGAGATAAACAAGTATAAGCATATCTAGTAAATTATTTTATGGAGGAGTTAACTTATATGACCAACAATTTCTTTTAAGTAATTAAAAATCTTTCAATTTATATTTTTAGTTAACTAAAAATATAATCTTTTTATTTCATAATTTCTTTTTTTCCAATAATTAAAATAATCCTTGAGAGAATAATTTTGGGTTATTACCTCTATACTACTTGTTGATCTCTTGCCTTTAGAAGTGTACGATTTAGATCGCAGTCATTAGCCATCTATCTTGATCATTATTAGACCCATATTGTATATAAGAGTTATTGTATGCAGATGGTCTAATCTAGTTGTTCTCATAATTTGTTTATCAATATCCACATTTGCTCTTGGGAACTGACCAATAGTTTGAGCCTGCATGTTGAAGCTGGAGGCTTCCTGATATTGCCCCTAACTCCATAAAAGATTAGGGTGACTCCTTCAACCTGTATTATGTGTAGGAGTATATGGACTGTTCATGGGTCGTGGGTATAAGGCATTAGCCTGCTCAAGTATCAAAACCATAGGATTCACTAGAAGCGGACATTCCTCCATTATATGATTCGGAGTCCGCAATTGAAACATGTGGGAGTTTGCACTTAATTCCCTTGACTTATCTGCAAGCACTAGGAGTATCCAATACCTATATTCTCTTCATAAGGGCCACAATCTTAGGTTCGATAGCTACAGAGCTACCGATGCTATAGACCCTGCCCTTATTCGTAGAAATCAATGTAATGGGCTTTTTAGTCAGACTATCCCACTATATATTTTCCATGCTAAGTCTTCTAAGAATTCCTATGCTTGATCTTCATTTATCCTATAAACTCCTCCTGACACATAGACTCAAGAAGAGTTTTAAAAGTGTAATCGAATCTTTCATACACTATTCGATACAACTGCCACTTTTCTAATGCTTGGTGGGAGCACTATGCTAATATATCCTTAAATCGTTCCAGATGCTTCCAGAAGCATTCTCCCTGCACTTGATGGAAGTAATTAATGGCATATCTTATCTTACCCATCTTGTGCCTGAAGTAGTACTTCTTAAGAAATAATATCACAAATTTATCCCAAGTAGTGATTGAATCAGTAGGCATGCAATATAATAACTTCTTGGCATTATGCTTTAAGGCAAATAGGATGAAGCATAGCTTTATTGTATCCTCCAATAAGAGTTGCAGTTTAATCATCAAGCACACTTCCTGAAAAATTCACTGATAAATAGGTATATATTCTCAAAATTAGATCCAATAAACTTATGAAGCATGATGATGTACTATGATTTCAGTTCATAATTATTACCTGTTGTTTGTGAAAGTTTGATTCATAACAATAGTGATATGCACAATGGGTAATAATGATCCTGAAGGATCAGAATCAGTTGGTCTATCTTGTCACCCATGATAAAATCCAATCTCACGAGTCGATCAAATCACAAGTACAATGTGGTATAAACCAACATATGTGGATGAAAGCGAGAGTTTCTTAAAGCTATTTACAAGAAGTGTCAGTTGTGGGATAGTGAGATAAAAAGTGGAAGAAAGATGGTCAAATAAAATATGATTCACCTACAGTTTAATATTTTTTATTTTTTATTAAGAACAGGAACCCAAAAAATAGGAGAGAAGAAAATTTAGGTAGAGTTTTATTTACCGCTGAATGGCAGCTCTGGTCACTATTTGGTAGCAAAACCAAGGGGCTTGGCTCCTTGATTTTTGCAATGACTCCCTGTTGCTCCTCAGTTCTTCTAAGCTCCCTGTACCTATACTTCAAGATCATTGCACACTCTACACACATTGTTAACTCATAAAATGCGAGAAAAAAAAAATAAGAAAACACCATTGATCCTCGGCAATAGTGTTATAAAACTTGATATGATAAATTTATTGCAAGCACATGGTGTAGTTGTATCACAAACATGTCATTCCCACAAGGATATCGTTTGTTTTGCGATCTTATTTTTTCTATTATCCAAGAAAGTTAACTAATATGATCTAGAATGTTAAATAGGTTTTTAAATATTCTAGAATTAGTCTAGGAAATCGAATCTACTAGTTCACAACCAATTTCTCAATTTAATTTCTTCTTCCTATCTTTCTATTATGAACAATTACGATCATAACGAAAAGAAGATCTTTTTAATAAAACTTTTATTCAATCACCTTAAGTATGATTATCAAGTGTTATGTAGACATAACTGATCAAAATTTGTGACTTCAATAGAATTCAAACTCTATCAATAGAGATTTTTAGAAATAAAATTTAAAGAAATAATTTCAAATCCTAACTAAGAAGAACCTACAAAAATAAGTTTAAGCCTAACTTATTTAAGCATAAGATCTATGAATTATTATCTTTTAATCTTATTATAGAAAAACCATATCTTTTAACTTTTTAGAAAGAAAAAAATAAATAAAAATTATGCTACTGTTGATCCCTAAATTTATCTATATCTTAGAACTAATAAAGATTACTTACTCATGTTTTATTCATGAGAACCACTAAAAATACAATTTTTATTACAAAGCCTATAATAACCTAGCTAGAAATGAATAAAAATTAACTACTAAAGAGATTAAATAAATTTACCTATGAAGAACAGCAAAGAATAGCAAGAAAACACCTTTAGAGCTCTGGTATGGCGGTCGTCCCTCCTTAGAGTTAATTACTAATTTTATTAATCTCATAAAAAATATAGGAAGTCCTAATGTATATGGCTACGACCAATATATGGACCTCTGAATTTTAAAATTCTAATCCAATCACATATACAGAATCATAAGATTACATGAAACACATCTGAAAAATATTGTATATGGACTCATTACTTGGGCTCCAAATAGCCGCGTTAACCATTAATCAGTGGTGGTAAATTATTCTCAAAAGAATCCTACTTTGCATATGAATCTGCCTAAAAAAGATGACATGGAAATTCCACAATATTGCCACTAAATGAAGAAAATTGCAGCTAAATAGCAGCAAACTTCTCTCATTTGGATTCTTTTTTTTTTTGGCACTTGCTCTTTAAACTCTGATCCTTCTATTTTCATTACTAGGTTTGGACTTTGTGACTCTGAAATTCTTAATTCCAAAGATTTTGTATTTTAGGCTCCTTCTACACCCAGTTTTTATGAGTCTTCAACTAATTTCAAGTCAAATCCTTTTAGTAATAGGCTTTACCTGAAAAATACACTAAATATATCTGAGTAGTATATTTACATATAAAAATAGATAAGATGAAAAATATAAGTATGCAATATATGATACAAATCACAATCCCATACCTATCTTTTATTAGTTCTCAAACAAAACCTAAATCTAAAATGAAAAAGAAAATTCTAACTCACTTTTGCAGGAATCACAGTTTCACTTAACACATGCAACAAGCCATTAAACCCCTGACTTATCCTAGTGGACGAGTTGTGTCTCATGAGAATTTCCAACAACGTTACCCATAAATATCATGAAGAAGGGAGATTAAGGAATAAAGAAAGAAAATAAGGATAATAAAAAAATCAAGAAAAACAAAATTTTATATACAAAGAAAGAAAAATCTTTTTTGATATTTTTTGCCATTAATCTTGTTAACCATACAAAATCAAGGATGTTTTTAGACATCAATTTTTCAAATCAACTTTCACGTCAAATATGCTTATCATCTTAATAAAAAATTTAAATCTTATTTTTCACTATCCACTAATAAATAATTCTTCGAATCTTATATATTTATGTGTACGTATGATGATTTACTTTGGTTTTTAACTCTAACTCCAACTTTTGATTCATCTTTCTCTCTATATATTTATTTTTTTTATTTTTGTGAATATTTTACCTTTCATATGAATATTCACGTTTGCTTAGGTGCAAATACCTGATTATTCGGATCATATTCAATTTCTTAAAAACAACTTTCGTGTGAATATTCACGCTTACTTAAGCGCAAATATCCAAGTACTAAAGAATTCTTAATAAATTTATTTACTTTTAAAGAATCATTACCTTAATACCAGGCTCACCCCATTATTCTTTTTTTTATTATTTTTTTCATCTCTTTTATAGTAAGAAAAGTTTACTCAATTATTATTATTTTTATTCATAATATAATAAACCATTTTGAAGTGAAGAAATAAATGTATAATTACCTCAGAATTATTATTAGTTGTATTTATTTTTTGCATTTTAATTTTTTTATAAACTTCTAAGTGCATTATCTAATTTACCTTTCTATCAAATCTCAAATCTAAATTTATTCTTTCATTTGTAATTAGTTTGATATATTGTAGAAAATAATTTTTAAAATTTATAACTTTTTTAATTTTTTTCCCAAAAGGAAAACAAAAATCTTTTTTTTAATTTTGCTTCATACCCTAAAAACTACCCCAAATGAAAAATAAATAAACCCAAAATTCCAAAAAAAACTAAAAATTTTAAAAAAGAAAATAAAAATCATAGGAAGAAAATATAAAACTTATAATTCTCCCGCACACCTAAACTCATATATGCTCTCATACATGAACCAAGGATGGTAAAATAAATATGCAAACTCTTGTACAAATAATATACAAATAATGAGAATTATTAAAAGATCACGATCTCAATGAGGTCATCCTATTAATGCATGAAAAACCATTATGACATCTCAATAGCTTTCCACTTTCATAATGTGTGTATTTTAAATGTGAAGAGGGTGCATTAATATGTCTTATCAACCTCTTAATAGTTATAAAATTACCTTCGTATTTCTTATGTTGTCCTCTAGTCCTCCCAAGTAAGTATTTATGATTGGTTTAAATAAAATTTCAATTTAATTATTCTAATTATTATTAGTATCAAGCATGTATGTGAGAATATCGTGAGATGTGAAGAGTGCACCATGATCAAGTGAGTCATGGACTATGAAGTGTGGTAGCTTTTCTAACTCATGAAGCAGCGCGAGCTCCTCCACAAATAAATTCTCAAAGTTTTGCTCATTAGCGAATGACACACTTGCAAAAGTGTTATCATATATAAAGTCGGCATGTGCCAACTCGTCTAATAACATGAGTTCTTTTTTAAAAATTTTCTCAAATGTGGTTTCATTATCAGCACAAGAGATAGAGTTAGAGTGTATGCTGGAAACCATGTTTACCTCAATGAGGGAGCTTGTCGTGTGCTCATCCATATTGAATATATTCAATGACACAGTTATATTCCTAAATTATAACTTTATGAGGTTACTTCTGGAGTCGATTAATGCATTTGAAATTGTAAGGAATTGTTCGCCTAAGATAATGGGATTTTGATTCAGTGTATTGGGGCGGCTTAGTTTCTAAAACTATGATGTTAATGGGAAAGATGAACTCACAGATCTTGATGAGCATGTCTTCAACCAACCATACCAAGTGGTCTCTTGACCAAATGATTAGCTAGTTGTAATATGACCTTGGTAGGTTGAAGTTTTCTAACTCCAGCTGCTGATAAACAATGTAAGAAAGCAAATTGATACTTCCCCCTAAATCAAGTAATGCCTTATCAAATGTAGTGTTCCTATTAGTGTATGAGATTGTAGGGGAACTAGATCTTTATACTTGATAGGTAAGGAGTTAGAGAGGATTTGAGATATGTTTATAGCATGAAAAACTTTCTCAGGAATGTTTCTTGCTTGTTTAATAATGCACAAATCTTTAAAAAACTTGGCATAAGTGGAAACATATTGTATGATAACAAAGAGTGGAATCTTAACCTTCACCAGTTGGAAAGGTTCAAGAATCTTCTCTACTTGTGGTGATGGCTTCCTAAACTGAGTGGGATATGGTGCATTTAGCTTAGAAACAGGATCTTTAGAGTGAGTTTGTGATGACAATATAGGTGATAGAGATAGATGTGAAGAAAGAAATGAAAGAAATGATGTAGCTTGTAGAATAGTAGGAATGGGATCAGGGGGCATGACTATATTATTGTCCACTTGACTGCCAGATCTAAGTGTGTGAATAGTATTGCATTGATGAACATGAGATAGAACAGATTGAGATGAGTTGAAGTTGGTATTCGTTGGCTCAAAAAAGTACTCGTCCCTCGTTCACTCACCTATTTGACTATTTGTCCAACTTGCTACTCTAGACTCTTGATCGATTAGGAATTTGTAAGAAGTTGCTAGTCGTTCCATTATATAAAGTTAGAAGACACTTTTATTAGATTTTGTATTTGTCTATCTAAGTTTAATGTTGTTCTAAAAAGATTCTCTACATTCTTCTTTAGTGATGTTAGTCATATATCTTAATCATTATTAGACTCCTATTGTTGTTGGCAGTGAAAATTTCCAAGTTAAAAAGATTTTCCACAACAGAACGCGGAGCCAATTCAATAGCCCCGCGTTTGGTTACATTAACCCTGCGTTTGAATAAAACGCGGAGATGTTTAATAGCTCCGCGTTGATTCCGCAGTCTGGCTTATATTAGCCTCGCGTTTGAGTAAAATGCGGAGATGATCAATAGCTCCACGTTAGCTCCGCGTTTTGGTTATTTAGCGTCGCGTTTTGATGCGATTAAAGCTCCGCGTAAGCAGATAACCAGAATCTCATATTGATTGAGATTATGATTTTGGACTTATCCAAATACCCGAATCAAGTCTAATCAGAATTCCATCAAAACTTAGATATTTGATTGGAATCCTTGATGAATGCGAGTTCTATTTAGATAGAAACTCTTGCATTAACCTTGGGCTATAAATACCTTCCTGGTGAAACCCTAGTGGTCTTCCTTCTTCCTTTTTGGCATCGGAAGCCTCCTATCGATCCTTTGGCAATTCAAGTACGCGAGAGAGCCTTGAAGCCTTTGCTGATCATCTTCTGAAATCTTGGAGAATTCAAGTTACGCACAGAGCCTTGAGTTCGTGAAGATTAGAGAAAATCACTATCTTCTTTCTGGAGTTCTTGAGAAGTTCGAGTTACGCGAGAGAGCCTTGAACGAATCAAAACCAGAGAAGATCATCTATATTCGGCCGATATCTTTAAAAGAGAAGATTTCAACGTACCGATCGTCCAAAGAAACTGCTTGACAGATCCCATCGCCACAGATCCCACAATATTGTAAAAGAGAGAGATTGAAATATAAAATCCTCTCGTTTGTTCTTTTTTATATCTTGTTCACTTTCATTGTAATTTAAGTTAATTCAATGGGAGGAAGCGAAGGAACTTTTGCGACGAACAAACTGGCGACCACAGTGGGAGCCATCTCTTTCACTGATGAAGAGATTGTGGCGCAATCAGACGTTGACTTGATCGGATCCGAAGTAGACACGCTGGTCGTTGAAATCGACCAGCAGAAGTACGAGGAGTTCCTCTCCTCCGGATCAGGTGACTTGGATGAGACACGGCACTATCGCCGTATGTACTCCAATGCCCGAGTGACGGGTAGAAAGGTATCCACCGAGAGACGGGGATCCTTGGAGACTACGGTTATAATGCCGGAGTCCACACAAGAAATCCTAACCGAGGAAGAGCTTCCGATTGCCGAAGAAGACATGGGAACTGGACTGACCAGGACCCAACTCCGGAACAGGAACCGGAGAGCGAGGCGTAGAGCCCTCAAAGCCCGCCTTGGACGCAGAGCTAACTCTAGAGGACGCGAGGCTATGGTCCCTCACAAATTGGCTCGCGTTACCCACGAGACCAATCTCTACCGCGTTAAACGCGAAGATACAACTTGCCTTAAAAGCATGGAAAAGCCAGCGTGTGATTTTCCACGCGAGGCTGATAATACTGGCGAGTTACGCAAGATTCCCAACACTCGCGAGTTACGCGAGTATAAAAATTATTCCAAGCCAGCGTGTGATTCTCCACGCGAGGCTATTACTGTGCCTAGCGAGAGACGCGAAGCCAGTAAGGGTTGCGCTAGTCGCAGAATACCCAACACTCGCGAGTTACGCGAGTATAAAAATTATTCCAAGCCAGCGTGTGATTCTCCATGCGAGGCTATTGCTGTGCCTAGCGAGAGACGCGAAGCCAGTAAGGGTTGCGCTAGTCGCAGAATACCCAACACTCGCGAGTTACGCGAGTATAAAAATTATTCCAAGCCAGCGTGTGATTCTCCACGCGAGGCTATTACTGTGCCTAGCGAGAGACGCGAAACCAGTAAGGGTTGCGCTAGTCGCAGAATACCCAACACTCGCGAGTTACGCGAGTATAAAAATTATTCAAAGCCAGCGTGTGATTCTCCACGCGGGGCTATTACTGTGCCTAGCGAGAGACGCGAAGCCAGTGATACTTGCAATAAACGCAAGACTTCTGACACCCACAAGGAACGGGAAGATGATTAGCAGATAGTTGTCAGTCGTAAAAACCGCGCTAAGCTCGAAGCTATGATCTGCGTCAATCGCGAAGATAAGCCAGCGTGCAAGAACCTCCCTTCACGCGGGGCTATTATTCCAGAAGCTAAACTTCCAAGGACACACCAAGCCAGCGAGAAACGCGAGGCTAGTATGGATAAGCGCGGAGCTATTCCTTAGGCCCGCAATATAAAACGCGAGGCTATTCCTAAGCCACGCGAGGATCGGTTCGACCCCAGAGTCAGGGTTGATCAATCAAAGAAGCTTCAGTGGATTCCTAAACACTCTCAAGAGTTGAATGGACCTCTTGATTTCGTGGCTAGAGGCACTGACCTCAGGGAGCATCTTTCTAAAAAGAGAGGCATAGACCAACTTCAAGTTGAACATAATTGCCATTGCCAGCAACTTATGACAACAGTATCAGCCGTGATGAATAACTGTGGCTGCAACAAGAATAGGATATCTGTGTTCGACCGATTAAATGAGTCAAAGCAGAATCCTGCTAAGAAGATAAGAACCACTCCCCTGAAATAAGGGAGAGCTGTAACTTCCAACATGGTAGGAAAAGGAAAGAAAATTGCAGAGACGGATGATGATTCAGAATCGAGCGATGATGAACCTCATCGTATTACTCGACTAAGATCAGGAGCCGTCCCGCCCCGAAATTATAAGAAACTTGCAGGGGGTTCTTATGACGAGAACAGCGATAATTCCGCTATAGCCTCGCCCCCATCCTCTATATCGTCTCGGCTACAGAAGTCAGCATCACACATGGCAGATAAATCTGGTGATATCAATCAGAGATTTGAGGCTCAAGAAAGAATGATTCGAGAGCAACAGAAAACGATTGAAGATCTTAAGATGCTACTTTTAAAAGTTGTTGAAGATAATGCTAAACAGGGCAAGAAGAATCCAAATGAAGAAGAACAGGAGGAGAAAGCCCACTCGATGCATGAGGAAGAAGACAGATTTTCTTTCTATGATCCGCATGAAGAAAAGCTTGAAAAGTTACAGAATCAACTCGAAACCTTGATGCGTAAAAAAGAGTTGAAGGAGTCAGGAGTCTCTAGACCATATCCAGCAGAATGGGATGTAGTACCCTATCCTCCAAAGTATAAGCCGCTCAAGTTGGAGCCCTATGACGGGAAGGGATCGCCCAGTCAGCACATCTATTATTTCTTGTCCCAAGCAGGACACTTAATGGGTAATGATCCCATCATGACCAAAGTATTTGCAAGTACTTTGCGAGGGCTTGCCTTTACTTGGTTCATGCAGCTGCCCCCAGGTACTATTAATACCTGGTTAGATGTTGAGAAATTATTTCTCTCACGTTTCTTCGAGGATGACACCGAGATTACGGTTCATTCCCTCCTTGCAACTAGGCAGGGGGAACAAGAAGCGGTTAAAGATTTCATAAAAAGGTTCCGGGAGAAGTCCGTACATTGTAAACACGGAATGATCCAGGAAACTCTAGTCGAGACATGTCGACACAACCTTAAGACCAATGTGCTCCTTAAAATGGGGGCCGTAGAGTATAAGACGTGGAGGGACCTGCTCAAACAAGGAGAGCAAGCTGAAGACTTAATTCGCTGAGTTGAAGAGTCCCGCGGGCCAAGAAGTGCTTGGGGTAGTAAATTATATACCCAAAACAACAGCAACAAGAATAAAGGGAAAGCAGGAATGTCATCAGAAACTGCTCCTCAGAAAACCAGTCCTCCGCCAGAGCCGAAATCTCAAGGTCAGCGAGGGTCAAGGCAAATTAGACCACAGCAAGAAACGAATTACACTTTCAAAGCTGAACAGACACCAGTCCTCTTTCACCTGCTCCAAAAGAAGGGAATGCTAAAACTTCCGGAGAATAAGAAGCCAGAAGACGTTGGTAAGATAAAAGATCCCAACTACTGTCTCTATCACCGGAATATTGGACACCCTACCCGGGATTGTTTTCCCCTTAAGAACAGGATCCAAGCACTAATAGAAGCTGGGGTTCTGACGCTTAAGGAAGAGCAGAAGAAGGTCACTGCCAATATGGCAACCATAGTGGTTGGAACCCACGAGTTCCCCGCAGGAGTGACCCCAATCCCAAAGGGTGAGACAGTTACAAAGAATCTTGATCCTTACAACAAAGCCCAAGAAGGACTTGTCCCCATAACAACCCAAAGAGGGGAAGTTATGTGGGTCACCCTGATTTACTGGAAGATGAATAATGGACTACTTCAAGAGGTCCAGAGAAGAAGCGGGCTGTCAATGCCATCTCTGCAGATATAAAGGAAGAATATATAGCTTCAGGCGCCTTCACAAGTTCTGAAGAAGAACCCGAAACTATGGCCACCCATCAAGATGGGGCAGGCCCTTCCAGTACTCGATCTGGAAAGACATATCTTAAGGACTACACTAGAGTGGATCCAAAAGATATCTATGCAGAACTTGCAAAGCCTGCGAAGCAGAAAAGACTTCGTTTCCAAAAGAATTCTACCAGAGATGAAGGAGCCAAAGAAACTCCCTTCGAATTTGACATAATCGCGCAGTTGGCTAATATCCCAGCACGAGTGACGCTTTACGAATTGTTGAGATTATCAAAATCAACACGTGAAGCTCTAAGAGAGGCCTTGGCAGACTCTGAGTCGTTCCTAACTCAGATTGTCGAGCCGGCCATCGAAGAGCGGGACTCTTGCCCCCACTGTCATCAAGTGAGGAGGCAGGTCCCACAAATTATCTTCTCTCCAGAAGACATGCAGGTGAGGAATATAAAGCATAATAGGCCTTTATATTTCACTGGATATGTCGGGTCCACAAAAGTGGACCGAATTCAGATTGATCCAGGTTCTGCACTCAGCGTCGTGCCCAGTAGATTGATGCAGCTGTTGGGGATTTCCCTTCATCGCCTGACACCTACACACACTACCATCTATGGATTCAACGCTAATAATAGCCATCCTCTTGGTAAGATCCGATTGCGGTGTCAAATTGAAGACTTGAAAACGGAGGTTACGTGCTACGTAATTGATGCTGATACCTCCTACAATATTTTATTGGGGCGACCTTGGATTCACTCTCATATGATAGTTCCGTCAACTCTTCACCAGTGCATGAAATATTGCGATGAGGAAGGAGAGGTCCGGACACTAATTGCTGACAAGCAGCCATTCAAAGGGTTGGAAAATTACTTCACAGATGCTGCACTCTACAAGCCAGCACATGAAGCCTCCAATGACAGTCTTAGCAAATCTCCAAAGCCCGACGATAGTGGCAATGAAGCCGACACTGAGTACGAGCTCCTTGGAGAAGATGACGGGGGTGATTACGAAATCAACCCTCACCTAGATCTTAGCTTAGGTCTTGATAATATAGTGGATGTAATAGAAAGTGAATGGGTTATTAATGAAAGTGTAAAGTTAGTCTACGAGCATGCTGTAGCTACTGAGTCTGAGCCCTCTTGTACCTCCACCGAAGCGGATGGCTTGACCGAACTTGAAGTTCTGGCGGTATATCATTTGCCCCTCAGGTCTTCCCTCCTCTCTCAATTAAAAATTACCGAGGATCAAGGGCACTTCTTTGAAGTGCCTCCCCGACAGAAGTCCCAAAGGCCGATCATGTTCGGCAAAGTGGCCACGTCGCCTCGACAGAGACAAAGTAGTGAAAGTGATGAACAAACATCACCTCAATTTCACTTATATGAGCAAAGGTCCCGACAGATGATGGAGAAAATGGGATATAATTTGACCCAGAAGCCGGGATTAAACTTTGGAAAAGGGCGGCGGAATCTCATACCCTCGTTTAGACCGAGAGGAAAGAGCCCTGATTATTATCAGAAGACCCGCAGGGGGTTGGGTTATGTATCTACCCCACCTTCTTCACCATTAAAAGATGAAGAGAGTTCTTCGGATAAAGAAGAAACATCTTCACCAGATCATGATTCAGGTATAAGCACCGGTGCTTGGTTTCAATCTTTGACAATCAATATGGTTTCAGCCGCGCCAGAAAGCTACGAGAAACCAATTGACGTCCAAGATGATGCTTGGGCCAGGAATATGGACACTCTCTGGGATGTCCGCTTTGAACAGCGTGATCCGCCCACGGAAGACAAATTAATACAGGTTAACATGGGAACAGAAGAAAACCCGAAACCCATTTTCATAAGCGATACACTAACTCCTTTAGAAAAAGAGGAACTTATATCCCTTATCAAAGAGTATATAGATGTGTTCGCATGGAGTTATGAAGATATGCCTGGGCTTGACCCTCAAATTGCCACACACCGGTTAAATATAAAAGAAGATGTCAAACCTGTTAAACAGCAACAGAGGCGTTTTCGACCGGAATTGATGGAGGCAATAGTTGTTGAGGTCAATAAGCTTATACAATCCGGTTTCATCCGTGAGGAACAACACCCAGACTGGGTGGCAAACATAGTGCCAGTTCGCAAAAAGAATGGCAAAATCCGGATATGTATTGACTTTCGAGATCTGAACGCTGCATGTCCCAAGGATGAATTTTCACTCCCCATCACCGACGTGATGATCGATAATACTTGCGGTTATGAGAGGATGTCCTTTATGGATAGCTTCTCAGGCTATAACCAAATCAAGATGCACCCGGATGATGAAAAGCATACAGCTTTCAGAACGCCACAGGGGGTATACTGTTATACGGTGATGCCATTCGGATTAAAGAATGCAGGTGCCACTTACCAACGCGCAATAAGCGCCATATTCAAAGAACACCTACGCAGAACAGTGGAGTGCTATGTGGATGACTTAGCAGTTAAAAGCAAAGATAAAGAAGATCATCTTCACGATTTAAGAGTGGTCTTCGATCTTATGCGGAAACATCACTTGAAGATGAATCCTACCAAGTCGTTCATGGGGATATCCAGCGGGAAGTTTCTAGGGTTCGTAATAACTTCAAAAGGAATTTTCCTCGACCCGGAAAAGGTAAAAGCGATTAGCGAAATGCCGCCTCCCCGCAATCTTAAGGAATTAAGGGGATTACAAGGAAAGCTCGTTTATATTCGGCGCTTCATATCCAACTTATCTGGACGATGCCAACCATTCTCCAAACTTATGAAGAAGGGAGTGTCTTTCATATGGGATGAGGCATGTCAGCAGGCATTTGATGACCTCAAGGAATACCTTACTAAGCCTCCTGTACTAATGGCACCAGCCCCTCGGCAGCCCTTCCTTATATATGTAAGGGCCATGGATAATGCTTTAGGAGCATTACTTGCTCAATGTAATGAGCACGGCCATGAACATGCCCTCTACTATTTAAGTAGAATAATGATTGGGGCCGAACAGCGGTATACCCCAATTGAAAAGGAATGTTTAGCCCTAGTGTTTGCTGTTCAGAAAATGCGACACTACCTTTCGGGGCAAACAATTCATGTCATATCACGGGTTAATCCCCTGAAGATTCTGATGACAAAGCCAGGATCCTTGAATGGCCGATTGGCAAAATGGGCGCTCTTACTATCACCCTATGACATACATTTTGTCCCTCAAAAGGCCATGAAGAGACAAGCAATCGTTGATTTCCTTGCAGACCATCCAATTTGGTCCAAATTAAAGCAGACATTAGAAGTCAACACAGTTACCAAAGAGCAACCTTGGCAAATATTCTTTGATGGTGCCGCGAGACGATCTGCTGCTGGAGTGGGGGTTGTGCTAATATCCCCACATAAACATATATTGCCTAACGGTTACTCATTAACAGAACCGTGCACTAATAATGTAGCAGAGTACAATGCGCTTATTATCGGCTTAAAGATAGCTCTGCAACTGGGGGTGAACCATCTAGAGGCATATGAAGATTCTAAGCTCATTGTCAATCAGATGACAGGTGAGTATGAAGTCAGACATGAAGCCCTCATCCCCTATCATCAGCTAGCTATTGAGCTAGCAGGGTATTTTGAACAATTCTACATATATCATGTATCTCGAAACAAGAACATTTATGCAGATGCTCTTGCCGCATTAGCCGCAACGCTGGCAATCCCGCCAGGTGAAGCTAAAAGCATCACCATTGGTAGTAGAGAACTCCTCCACCCAGATGTGGTATCTCAAACCGAAGAGGTATGCCAGATTGGCTTAAACTTAGAGCCCCGTGATTGGCGATTTCCGTTTGTGGATTATGCTTTGCATGGGATATTACCAGAAGATCCTAAGGAAGCACCTCAATAAAGAGGAAGGCCCAAAGATTTTATTATGACCATAAACTTCAGACTTTGTATAGAAAGTCAAGAGGTGGTCTATTGCTACGCTGCATATCGAAAGCAGAAGCAGAACAAGTGCTAAAAGAAACACATGATCGAATATGTGGAGCTCATCAGCCCGGTCCCAAACTTGGAGACCGTATAAGAAGGCTGGGGTACTACTGGCCGAGCATGGTTACGGAAGCAATGGCATACGCTAAACGATGTCATGCATGCCAAATACATGCCAATTTTATTCATCAACCCTAAGAATACTTGCACAATACCGTCGCAAGCTGGCCATTTGAAGCTTGGGGAATGGACATTGTGGGGCCAATAACTCCCCCGTCATCCAGAGGACATCGGTTTATTCTTGCAATAACCGATTATTTTTCAAAATGGACCGAAGCCGTGCCCATGAAAGAGGTGAAGACGACAGATGTGATCAAGTTCGTCAAGCATCATGTCATTTACCGATTTGGCGTCCCTCGACGAATCATTCATGATAATAGTCCACAATTCATCAGTCAGGGATTCTCCAGATTCTGCAATAAATTTAGAATCAAAGATATCGCTTCTACACCATATAACCCTGCGGCTAATGGGTTTGCCGAAGCTTTCAACAAGACGATCATCAAACTCCTTCGGAAGTTCGTCTCCTCCAATAAACGAGATTGGGATGAAAAGTTGGGAGAATGTTTGTGGGTTTATCGCACCACCGTTCGCACCCCGATTAAATCTACCCCGTTTTCTTTGGTTTATGGAAGTGAGGCTGTCTTGCCTCTTGAAATCCAGATACCATCATTAAGAGTGGCTTTAGCCACAAAGATGACGACAGAAGAGCGCCATCAGCAAAGGTTGCAAGAACTAGAGGCGTTAGATGAAAAACGTCTGAGGGCTCAACAACAAATTGAGTTGTATCAAGCCCGAATATCTCAAACGTTCAATAAGAACGTTAAACCAAGGACCTTTAAACAAGGAGACTTGGTTCGGCTGTTAAAAGGCCAATGGTGCTAACCCACAAGACTAAGGGTAAGTTTGAACCCAAGTGGGAAGGACCGTTCATTGTGGAGACAGTCTACTCCAGTGGAGCTTATTGCTTAATGAATCAAGATGGCGATAGGATGATGATGCCGATCAATGGCAAATTTCTGAAGAAATACTATGCTTAATATCTCTGGGAGCATAAGCCTCCAATTTATCCAAGTTACGCAGATGAGCACTTGGACTTCTTCTATTCTGGTGATTTTAACCCACTAAACCCTGGCGTGTCTGGTTCTCAAGTTTGAACCACCTCCAGTCTTTTTCTAGGAATGCGCATTGTGCGCCTCTGACCTAAACCCTGGTGTGTTTGGTTCTCAAGTTTGAACCACCTCCAGTCTTTTTCTTGGGCATGCGCATTGTGCGCCTCTGACCTAAACCTGGTGAGTTTGGTTCTCAAGTTTGAACCACCTCCAGTCTTTTTCTTGGGCATGCGCATTGTGCGCCTCTGACCTAAACCTGGTGAGTTTGGTTCTCAAGTTTGAACCACCATCAGTCTTATCTTAGGCATGCGCATTGTGCGCCTCTGACCTAAACCTGGTGTGTTTGGAGTACCCAGTTCGAGTTACGCGAGAGAGCCTTGAACCACCTCCAGTTTGGTTCTCAAGTTTGAACCACCATCAGTCTTTTCTTGGGCATGCGCATTGAGCGCCTCTGACCCAAACCTGGTGTGCTTAGTTTTCAAGTTTGAACAGCCCCCAGTCTTCTTTTAGGCATGTGTAATTAAGCGCCTCTGACCTAAAAAGTATGAATTGCCCACCGCCAACTAGGCAATGGGAAGAGAACGAGTTTCTCGCCAACCCATCATGCTGGGGTAAAAGTATGAATTGCCCAACGCCAACTAGGCAATGGGAAGAGAACGAGTTTCTCGCCAACCCATCATGCTGGGGTAAAAGTATGAATTGCCCAACGCCAACTAGGCAATAGGAAGAGAACTAGTTTCTCGTCAACCCATCATGCTGGAGTAAAAGTATGAATTGCCCAACGCCAACTAGGCAATGGGAAAAGAACAAGTTTCTCGCCAACCCATCATGCTGGGGTAAAAGTATGAATTGCCCAACGCCAACTAGGCAATGGGAAGAGAACAAGTTTCTCGCCAACCCATCATGCTGGGGTAAAAGTATGAATTGCCCAACGCCAACTAGGCAATGGGAAGAGAACGAGTTTCTCGCCAACCCATCATGCTGGGGTAAAAGTATGAATTGCCCAACGCCAACTAGGCAATGGGAAGAGAACGAGTTTCTCGCCAACCCATCATGCTGGGGTAAAAGTATGAATTGCCCAACGCAAACTAGGCAATGGGAAGAGAACGAGTTTCTCGCCAACCCATCATGCTGGGGTAAAAGTATGAATTGCCCAACGCCAACTAGGCAATGAGAAGAAAACGAGTTTCTCGCCAACCCATCATGCTGGGGTAAAAGTATGAATTGCCCAACGCCAACTAGGCAATGGGAAGAGAACGAGTTTCTCGCCAACCCATCATGCTGTGGTAAAAGTATGAATTGCCCAACGCCAACTAGGCAATGGAAAGAGAACGAGTTTCTCGCCAACCCATCATGCTGGGGTAAAAGTATGAATTGCCCAACGCCAACTAGGCAATGGGAAGAGAACGAGTTTCTCGCCAACCCATCATGCTGGGGTAAAAGTATGAATTGCCCAACGCCAACTAGGCAATGGGAAGAGAACGAGTTTCTCGCCAACCCATCATGCTCGGGTAAAATTATGAATTGCCAAACGCCAACTAGATAATGGGAAGAGAACGAGTTTCTCGCCAACCCATCATGCTGGGGTAAAAGTATGAATTGCCCAACGCCAACTAGGCAATGGGAAGAGAACAAGTTTCTCGCCAACCCATCATGCTGGGGTAAAAGTATTAATTGCCCAACGCCAACTAAGCAATGGGAAGAAAACTAGTTTCTCGCCAACCCATCATGCTGGGGTAAAAGTATGAATTGCCCAACGCCAACTAGGCAATGGGAAGAGAACTAGTTTCTCGCCAACCCATCATACTGGGATAAAAGTATGAATTGCCCAACGCCAACTAGGCAATGGGAAGAGAACAAGTTTCTCGCCAAACCATCATGCTGGGGTAAAAGTATGAATTGCCCAACGCCAACTAGGCAATGGGAAGAGAACTAGTTTCTCGCCAACCCATCATGCTGGGGTAAAAGTATGAATTGCCCAACGCCAACTAGGCAATGGGAAGAGAATGAGTTTCTCGCCAACCCATCATGCTGGGGTAAAAATATGAATTGCCCAACGCCAACTAGGCAATGGGAAGAGAACGAGTTTCTCGCCAACCCATCATGCTGGGGTAAAAGTATGAATTGCCCAACGCCAACTAGGCAATGGGAAGAGAACTAGTTTCTCGCCAACCCATCATGCTGGGGTAAAAGTATGAATTGCCCAACGCCAACTAGGCAATGGGAAGAGAACAAGTTTCTCGCCAACCCATCATGCTGGGGTAAAAGTATGAATTGTCCAACGCCAACTAGGCAATGGGAAGAGAACTAGTTTCTCGCCAACCCATTATGCTGGGGTAAAAGTATGAATTGCCCAACGCCAACTAGGCAATGGGAAGAGAACGAGTTTCTCGCCAACCCATCATGCTGGGGGTAAAAGTATGAATTGCCCAGCGCCAACTAGGCAATGGGAAGAGAACGAGTTTCTCGCCAACCCATCATGCTGGGGTAAAAAGTATAAATTGCTCAACGCTAACTAGGCAATGGGAAGAGAACTAGTTTTTCGCCAACCCATCATGCTGGGGTAAAAGTATGAATTGCCCAATGCCAACTAGGCAATGGGAAGAGAACTAGTTTCTCGCCAACCCATCATGCTGGGGTAAAAGTATGAATTGCTCAACGCCGACTAGGCAATGGGAAGAGAACTAGTTTCTCGCCAACCCATCATGCTGGGGTAAAAGTATGAATTGCCCAATACCAACTAGGCAATGGGAAGAGAACTAGTTTCTCGCCATCATGCTGGGGTAAAAGTATGAATTGCCCAACGCTTCTATAGCAATGGGAAGAGGAGATTAAATTCCTCGCCAACCCATCATACTGGGGTAAAAGTATGAATTGCCCAACGCTTCTATAACAATGGGAAGAGGAGATTAAATTCCTCGCCAACCATCATACTAGGGTAAAAGTATGAATTGCCCAATGCCGACTAGGCTATGGGAAGAGAACAAGTTTCTTTCCAACCTATCATACTGGGGGTAAGAGTATGAAATTAACTACCCGATGCTGATTAAAGGCAAAGGGGAGAGGAAATGAATTCCTCGACAACTCATCATGTTGAGGGGAATAACATGGCTAGCCCAACTCAAACGGTAGTTGGTAAAGGCTAATCAAATCCGTTAATAACTGGGGGTTTGCTAAAAATCCCATATTAAACTTTAATTGTTATTTCGGTTAAAGAAATTGAGCATAAACGATACCGAGATAAATCGTTTTAACGACAGGTTATTTGTTAGGCAAGCAAATCTGTTTTGAAGCTGGCAAATAAAAGAGTCAAAAGAATCATCTTTATTAAAAAGGTGAAGATACAAAAAGAATTTCAAAGAAACATAGTAAAGTTATCTCTCTCCTGTTTACGAAGTTCTTATTACAAGGAAGATAAAAGTGTAAAGAAAGATGAAACTATTGGCCTCCCAGAAGTCTCAATTGGTTTATTGTCTCGTCCAAATTTCTACGATGAGAAGCCTCCACGGTTTGCTGAGCTTGCCTACGCAACTCATCATCACTTATTGAAAGTTGTTGCTGACGAGATTCTTCTATGGTACGATTCCTGGCCATCTCTTCCTGTTGAATCTGCTCCTGCTGGACAAGCAACATCTCCCGTTTCTTGACAGATTCTCCTAATCGGAGTTCATTTTCTATCAAGATGGCCCGAGCTCTCGCAATCGTCTCCTGGGCTTTAGAGATGGCCGCCTGACTTTCCTCAATTCCAAAGTTTACCCTCTGCAGGTCGCCAATAACGGATTCCCGACTGGCCTGGAGCTCTGTCAGCTCTTGAGACCATCTCTCCTCCTGCTGCCTTAAAATATTTCTTCGAGATAAGGATTCTGCTCGAACCCGCGCCAGCTCTATCTCAGTGATCGCCTCCACATCCGCCTGACGGAGTGTGTGTAGCGTGGTCACCTGCTCTTCTAAGGCTGTAAGGCGGGCCCGGTATGGAGCTGCTCGATCTTGTCCACCGAATTCTTCGATATTTCCTAAATAGCGGAGTAACAGTGGACGTGCGAAGTTGAAGAAATCATGGCCATCAAGAACCATCTCGACACATCTTCTTAACAAATGCATAAAATCCTCGACAGTGAAGCCGAAAAGTCTTTCAAGAGGATTTGCAGTGTCGGTAGGCAAAGTAGGCAATGCCAAAAGAGGTGTCGTGAGTAAGGGAGCAGTAGTGGCTGGGATTGGAGAAGAAGAAGCCCGTCCCTGCATTAAATTCATGATCTGAGGGACCAGTAGAGCCAGTGCAGATCTGGAAGAACTAGAGACCCCAGACGAAGTACCGTCGGTACAAATCACTTGGGTACCCCCACCAACAGGAAAAGAAGATGGGACCACTTCGCCTAAAACTTCTTCGGTGGGAGAAGCATCTTCGAACGAGAATTTCAAATTATTCTCCTCCCCTGCTGGAAGGCTTGGAGTCGGAAGAGTTGCAGGTATCTCAGCAGCCACGACAACAGACGACGTTAAAATCGCTGACTGAGAAGGCACTCCAACGACTGTGGGAAATGTCTCAGTAGAGCAAACGGGTGTTGGAGATGGCATGCTAGGAGAAGGTGTAGCCTCATTAGCAGCAGCTGCAATAATAATCTCAGTTCTCTCATCACTTCCCAATTCGTCAATTGGGGGAATTAAGGAGGAAACAGATGCAGGAGCCGGTGTGGAATAATCAGCCGCAAACTCACCAACAAAGCTACCCACACCACCAACAGAGCCAGAATGGTCCACTCTATCGTCAGACTCTACTTGGGTAGTCGAGTGCATTGGCGAAAGAAGTTGATCACCTGCATTTCAGAAGACCAGAAAAGCAGTATTACGTTAAAATAATAACGGGCAAAAGATAAAATGCTAAAGGCCATACCAGGCGATACAAGTCCAGTTGTCGGACTTGAAGGGGGAGCCATTGTTGTTTCCAGCAGTGTACCCGTCTCGCTACCCGTTAGTTGCGCCCCAGGTTCTGCCACAGACTCTACAGCCAAAGGAGCAGAAATCTCAGCAATACTTGGAGTTTTGGCAGGTTCATCCTCCCTTGCCAACGCTGGGGGTACAGCTGAAGCCAACAAGTCGGAAGCAAGTTTGATAGCCACTTCTTGGGGGACTATCAAGGTTTCCTACCCCAATTTTTGCTTTTTACCAGGCCTTTTCTTTAAAGTGCCGCGGCGTTTGAGAGTTGGACTCAGGGAATGACTGACAATAGGCTGAGGAACTCCACCAGCACCAGCATTGTCATCATCATCACCGGCATCATCGTCTGATTCACTGATGTCCGAAGGCTCAGCCGCAGCGCCAAGGAATTCTTCCATTCCTTTTATCCTTACCCTAGAAGCACCCTGACGGCTAATATAGAGGGCTTCAATCTCTTTGCAACAACTGCGATTGAGAGAGAAGCCGGGCATGTCAGCATTCGCAATGTTGAACCAATTGCAGGAGCTGAGGGTCATGGCCAATTCTGGCACCTTCTGGGGCAAGGAGAATTCAGCTTCGGTCCCGCCCGCTGCAAAATGGAACCAGCCACGAGCACCTTCGTATAAATTCCCCTCGTAAGCGAGATCTTGATTTGGATTACCCACATAAAGTTGAGAATATTCAAACTGGCGAGCAAAGCGACTCGGAGTATATGGCTCAATCTGACACTGGAGATATTGACGATACACCAAGTATCCGGAACGAATATTGAGAAGCCACCAGAACGCTCCTACAGATAAAGTAGTGAACTTATCTGCTCCCATGGCATCCTTTAGCCTCGCCCCATATCCTCCGCCGGGAAAGTCAGGAAAACACCGGAAGATCTCGTAATTCTGAAAGCTATGAAGAGTCTTCCGAATCTGGGACATATAATTATGCCTCCATGAAGAACTTTCATACAGTTCTACAAGGAAGCACTTTTCGTCCGAACGACGCTCTGGTGCACTCATTAAGGAGGGACAGTGCAAGACAAGCCACGCCATCAAATAGGTGTAGGGCATCTCCACCCTAGGGTTTGGAGTTTTCGGTTGGGCAGTCTCTTTCGACTTTCCCTTTCCTTTCCCCTTGACCTTAATAGTAGGGAGGAAATCACGACAGAATACCCTCAGTCCATATTGCAAATTGCATACCATGGCGGGAAGGAGTCCAAGGGGTCGGCCGTATGCAAGAAGAACTGCTGGATATACCATGGTCATTGCAATCGCTTCCTTGGGCAATGATGGCATGACGCATCTTTTGAGCCACAGCATCAGAAACCCGGCAATGAGACCTCTGTTAGAGATCGGAAACTGGGCTTGATAGTGATAGCTCTTGAATGAAGTACCGGGACCGTATCCATTCTCATTGGATTCCGTAGTATAGAACAAACGGTAATGGCCCCTGGCTACACGTTGGTCGATCTCTGAAATGGGGACAGGAGAATGACCATGGATAGTGGCCGAGCTATCCTAAGAATTTAGGTTGGCAAAAAGGTATTCGGCCCACTTCTTGTGGCCAATACCGTGATTACGTGCACCTATCTGGTCAGCGCAGATATGATAATGGCACATCATCTCCCAGTACGTGACATAAATGCACTCATCCCTCGCCAATAGCATGTTCAACTCATCGGTGGTGGGGATATACTCCTCGTAAGGGACTTTGCCCATCGAGAGCCCAGAAACCTCAAACATCTCGTGGAGAGCGAACCCTAGCTCACCCACTGGTATAAAGAAAGTACAGGTTTCAGGGTTATACATCTCCAAGAGGCAGTAAAAGTGATAAGCACTCTGGGGAAACCCGAATTGGACATTCCTGATGGCCTTATACAAGCCAATATCCTTTAAAATGGGCTCGTGGGAATCCAGCATGTACTGAACAAGGCGTGCCCACCACATATTGTTAGAAGAATGAACCCAGCCAGGCATCCTGAAGTCGCTAGCCAGGTACTGACCATCCTTCGCCAAGAACTCACTTAAGAAAGTTCGGGCACGAGATGGGACCTCACCCACTGGAAGCTCCTTGCCAAATCGGCCTGGAAGCAAGCCAGTAATGCATCTAGGGGAACCATCTTGATAAACCCCTTTTGCACCAAATTTGCCTGTTGGGACGCCATCTTGCTCCTGAGTCAGTCCCCACTTTAATTCTCGAGGCATCGCTAGCCTCTGTAGATAGACCAGAGGATAGCTACGATCCATTCTAGGCAGAAACATCAGCATTTCGCCTGAGTTATATAACCAAACATGCTCCTCTTCAGAAAGGATCTCATCTGAGTGATCCATCTGGTCTCCAAAGAGAAAAGCGGGTTTCTCCATCGCCCTTCTGTTCAAATCTTCAAAAGCCGCGTCAGTTATGATTTCTCGCGCAGTAGTGGGGTGGTACTTGATCAGCTTCTCCTTGCGTTCCTTCGGGTCTGGTTTGTATGAGGGCAGGATGGTAGTGAAACGGAATTGGCCTGAGGGATCAGAACCCCCAGCAAAGCCGAAGTAGTTCTTGTGGGGAATAGATTCCATCGAATATCCTACTGCAAAAAGAAAGCAGAATGAGAAAAGTTTCTCTAGGGCAGAAAATTTCTCTAAGTATGGACGCGCGAAGCTAAAGATTAGACCGCGCAGAAATAGCCTCGCTTTTTAAGCGCGACTGCTACTTAAAAATAGCCTCGCGTTTTCAGCGCGATTGCTACTTAAAATAGCCTCGCGTTTTTAGTGCGACTGCTACTTAAAAATAGCCTCGCGTTTTCAGCGCGACTGCTACTTAAAATAGCCTCGCATTTTCAGCGCGACTGCTACTTAAAATAGCCTCGCGTTTTCAGCGCGATTGCTACTTAAAATAGCCTCGCGTTTTCAGCGCGACTACTACTTAAAATAGCCTCGCGCTTTAAACGCGAGGATGACGCGATAACTTCGCGTAAGAAGGCAGTCAGAGACTTTTCTTCTTCTCCAAACCTTACGGCAGGAGTACGGCGATCTCGCCGGTAAAGGAGTTGATTGATCAGTTAAAATTAAGCCAAATCACTCTAGAAATGTTCTAAAGAGTCTCGATGGAGAGATTCTTACCCCCGATAGGCGAAATGTGGGCTGGCACGTCGCTGCCTTGGCCGCCGCCACCACTGCTTGCGCCAGTCGCCGAAGATGGAGCCGCTCGAGAAGTAGCACGAGTCTTGGGTGCCATTGCTGAGGAAAATCGACTGAAAATTTGGAGAAACTCGGTCGGAAGAAGATTGGGTCGTCTGAACTCTGATCGCCTGAATCTCTAAGTTTCTGGAAAATTCTCAAATAGAGTGAGAAGGATAAGAAATAGAGATTTCTTTTAAATGGAAGGAACCGCCTCTTGGAATTCGGCGTGAGTTTCGGAGAAAGTGACTGATCAGTTACTCTCTAAAACGCGAAGCTATTAGCCTCGCGCGACTAAGAAAAAGCGAAGTTGATTAACTCCGCGCAACTATACAAAACGCGAGGATAGTCTGTGCCTTAACTTCGCGTTTTCATGGAAAGACTTGGATTTTTTACGAGTGCAATTGAGCGCTTCCATCTAAGTTAAAGTGATCCTTATCCGATCATTTGAGTATTATCAGTCTAAGTTACGCAAAAGAGCCTTAGATTATTTTACCAAAATTATTGACCATCTGTTTGTTGAGCAAGCAAGCTTATTAAAGCTGACAGATGAGAGGAAAATAATTTGCCTTTATTTATAAAAGAAGGAAAGATTACAAAGAGGGAGTTATAGCTCTCCCAAAAGCTTTTTACATGATCAATTTGTCAATAACTAAACAGTAAGACTTCTCTACGGGGTGTTGAAGCTCAGTTCCCTGGTTCACATGCGCCAAACAATAAGATTTCTCTACGGGGTGTTGAAGCTCAGTTCCCTGGTTCACATGCAAAAGATCTCCTCTGCAAATGTCAATTCGGATCTGTCATCCGAAATGAAGCACGAGAGGAAAGGAAAGTGCTGCACTGAAGCGCAATTCTGAACTGCAAGTGCTGCAATTCTGCACTGCAAGTGCTGCAGCTCCTTATTTACAACCCCTTCTGGAATTTATCTCTCGGAGCCAGAGCTTGAAACCTGCAACTATGTTGTAAAGCATATGCTTCTGACTTCCTTAGAGTTACTTTTTCTGATGAAGATCGATGGACCCACATACATTCCTCTTCAGAAAGGACTGGATTTACTGCAAAAGGAACAGAATTTCCAAAAGAGTGAAAATGCGGAGCTAAGCTAACTCCGCGCACAGTTGAAGAAATAGCCTCGCGCTTTAAACGCAGAGGATGATGCGATAACTTCGCGTAAAGGGGGACAAGACTTCTTTCCGCTCTTTCCTTCTCTTTCAAATTCATCGCGACTGCTAATCAAGGATAGCCTCGCAATTCATAGCGACTGCTAATTAAGGATAGCCTTGCAATTCATAGCGACTGCTAATCAAAGATAGCCTCGCAATTCATCGCAACTGCTAATCAAGGATAGCCTCGCAATTCATCGCGACTGCTAATCAAGGATAGCCTTGCAATTCATCGCGACTGCTAATCAAGGATAGCCTCGCAATTCATCGCGACTGTTAATCAAAGATAGCCTCGCAATTCATCGCGACTGCTAATCAAGGATAGCCTCGCAATTCATCGCGACTGCTAATCAAGGATAGCCTCGCAATTCATCGCAACTGCTAATCAAAGATAGCCTCGCAATTCATCGCGACTGCTAATCAAAGATAGCCTCGCGGATTCATTGGGACTACTAGCAAAACCCCGCGTTTCAAGCGCAGGGACGACACAAGATAAGCAATCGTCCAAAATAAACCAAGCCAAAACATCTCAGAATGGTTCTTAGAAAACCAAGAGATGAGGTTTTTTACCTTCGGAAGACGCTGCATAGACTGGTTCGCCATCGCGTCTACCTTCACGGCTGCTGACATCAACGCCGGCCAACTTGCGAAAAGCCAAACTCCTCTGGAGAGACATCCTGTGGAGAATTGAACGAAGATCAGTTGAAGATCATTCGTGAATCACTCGAGTTCTCAGAAATTCTTCGGATGAGATGAAGAAGAAGATGAGCCGGGAGCTCTATTTAAACAGAATTTCCGTCGCTTGGTATTCGGCGTGGAAACTCGGGGTAATTAATGACGTATTTACTCATTTCACTGAAGACGAAGTGAAGCTGATTAGCTCCGCGTAAGTGAGCGTAACGCGAGATAGACTTGGTATTCTAACTCCACGTTTTCAGTTTGAAGATCCAAAGTATTTCAAAATCTGCTGAAATCTAAGCCATTTTGAAAACTTTGGAGGGGGTTCTGTTGGCAGTGAAAATTTCCAAGTTAAAAAGATTTTCCACAACAGAACGCGGAGCCAATTCAATAGCCCCGCGTTTGGTTACATTAACCCTGCGTTTGAATAAAACGCGGAGATGTTTAATAGCTCCGCGTTGATTCCGCAGTCTGGCTTATATTAGCCTCGCGTTTGAGTAAAATGCGGAGATGATCAATAGCTCCGCGTTAGCTCCGCGTTTTGGTTATTTAGCGTCGCGTTTTGATGCGATTAAAGCTCCGCGTAAGCAGATAACCAGAATCTCATATTGATTGAGATTATGATTTTGGACTTATCCAAATACCCGAATCAAGTCTAATCAGAATTCCATCAAAACTTAGATATTTGATTGGAATCCTTGATGAATGCGAGTTCTATTTAGATAGAAACTCTTGCATTAACCTGGGGCTATAAATACCTTCCTGGTGAAACCCTAGTGGTCTTCCTTCTTCCTTTTTGGCATCGGAAGCCTCCTATCGATCCTTTGGCAATTCAAGTACGCGAGAGAGCCTTGAAGCCTTTGCTGATCATCTTCTGAAATCTTGGAGAATTCAAGTTACGCACAGAGCCTTGAGTTCGTGAAGATCAGAGAAAATCACTATCTTCTTTCTGGAGTTCTTGAGAAGTTCGAGTTACGCGAGAGAGCCTTGAACGAATCAAAACCAGAGAAGATCGTCTATATTCGGCCGATATCTTTAAAAGAGAAGATTTCAACGTACCGATCGTCCAAAGGAACTGCTTGACAGATCCCATTGCCACAGATCCCACAATATTGTAAAAGAGAGAGATTGAAATATAAAATCCTCTCGTTTGTTCTTTTTTATATCTTGTTCACTTTCATTGTAATTTAAGTTAATTCAATGGGAGGAAGCGAAGGAACTTTTGCGACGAACAATTGTGGATAAGAGTTATTAGGTGCAAATGGTCTAATCTACTTATTCCCATGATTCAAAGCATTTATATGTCGATAGATACTCACATTTGGTCTCGGAAACTGATTAATGGCTAGATGCTGCATGTTGGATTTAGGGGCTTCCTAATATTGCCTCTAACTCCATGAAAGATTAGGGTGGTTCCTTCAACCTGGATTGTATATAGAAGTGTATGTACTGTTCGTAGGTTGTGGGTATAAGACATTAGCCTAGTTAGGTGTCAGATCTATAGGATTCACTAGAAGTGGACACTCCCATAGGATTCACTAGAAGTGGACACTCCTCCATTATGTGACCCAGAGTCCCGTAATTGAAGCATGTGAGAGTTTGTAATTAATTCACTTGACTTATCTGTGGAGCACTAGGAGTTTCCAATTCCTCGATTCTCCTCATAAGAACCAAAATCATAGTTTCAATAGCTATAGAGCTATCGATATTATAGATCCCGCCTTTATTCATAGACATTGATGTATTGGACTTCTCAACAGAACTATCCCACTACATAGTTTTCCATGCTAACTCTTCTAAGAATTTCCATACTTTATCTTCATTTTTCGTCATAAACTCCCCAAAAATAGACTCAAGAAAAGTTTTGGAAGTGTAATCGAATCCATCGTACATGATTTAACACAACCGTAACTTTTCTATTGCTTGGTGGGGGACTATGCTAATATATCCTTGAATCATTCTAGATACTTCCAGAAGGGTTCTTCCTGCAGTCAACAGAACTGATTAATGACACTTTTTTATCTTAGTCGTCTTGTACATGGGATAGTACTTTTTAAGAAATACTATAAAAAATTTATTCTAAATAGTGATTGAATTAGTAGGCATGCTATGTAACTACTTCTTGGCATTATTTTTTAAGGCAAAGAGGAAGTGGAGCTTCATTGCATTCTCTGATAAGTGTTGCAGTTTAATCATCACACACACTGCCTAAAATTTATTGATAAATAGGTATGCATCCTCAGAATTAGATTCAATAAAGTTAGGAAGAATATTGGTGTACTGCGGTTTCAGTTTATTGTTATTACCCACTGGTTGTAGAAGTTTGATGCATGATGGTAGTGATGTGCACAATGGATAACAACGATCCTAAACGATCGGAATTGGTTGGTCCATCATGTCACTCATGATGAAATCTAATCTCATGAGTCAACCAAATTGATCACGAGCCCAATAAATTATAAACCAGCTTAAGTGGATGAATATCATATATGGTATGGTGAGATGAAAAGTGGAGGAAAGATGGTCAAATAAAATATGATGCACCTATAGTTTATTATTATTTTAATTTTTTTATTAAGACAATGAACTAAGAACACAGGAGAGAAGAAAAATTGGGTAGAGACAGAGCCTTATCTGCCGCTAAATGTGGCTCTGACCACTATTTGGTAGCAAAATATGGGTCTTGGCTCCCTAGTTTTGACAATGACTTTCTATTTCTCCTCTAGTCGTTTTAAGCTCTCTATACCTGAACTTTAAGATCCTTGCACACTCAACACACACTGTTAACTCGTAAAATATAAGAAAAAGGAAGAAAATAATGTTAATCCTCGACAATGATATCAAAAACTTGATGTGATAAATCTACTAAAAGTACACAGTGTAGTTGCAATGCAAACAGGTCGTTCCCACAAGGATCTTGGATGTTTCGTGATCTTACGTTTTCTATTAACCTAGTAAGTAAACTAATATGATTTAGTATGAAAAAAAATAGTTTAGGACATCGAATCCACTAGTTCATAACTGAGCACTCAATTCATAATCTTTTCCTATCTTTCTATTATGAAGAATTATGATCATAGAGAAAGATCATTTAAGCATGAACTATCAAGTGTCGTGTAAGCATAACTCATCAAAGTTCATGAATTTCATAAAAATCAACCTATATTTATAAAGATTTCTACAAATAAAATCCAATAAATAATTCCAAATACTAACAAAGCATAGGCTATCAAAAGCAAACTTAAGCATAACCTATCAAAGCATGAGATCAATGAATTATCATCTATTAATCTTATTATAGAAAAAACATGTCTTTTTAATTCTTTTGGAAGAAAATAAATAAAAATTATGCTACAGTTGATCCCCTAGCTTCATCTACATCTCGAACTATGAAAGATTAATTACACATATTTTAATTAATTAAGATAATAATTTTATTCATGAGAACCATTAGAAATTTAATATTTACAATAAAATTTATAAGATCCTAACTAGAAAGCAATAAAAATTAACTACTAAAGAAATTAAATAAATTTACCTATGAAAAACAGTGAAGAACAATAAGAAAAACCTCTAGAGTTTTGGTTTAGCAGCTATCCCTCCTTAGGGTTATTCACTAATTTTATTAATCACATAAAAAATATAGGAATTCCTAATTTATAATGGTATGGCCAATATATAGAACTCTATATTTCAAAACCCTAATCCAGTCACGTATATAGAATCACAAAATTATACAAAATCCATCTAAAAAATATCAGGTACAGACTCATTATTTTGGCTACCAAATAACAGCGTTGACCTCTAATTAGTGATGATCAATCTTTCTCAAAAGAGTCCTACTCTACATATGAATCTGTTTAGAAAAAATAAAGTAGAAATTCCACAATGTTGCTGCTAAATGAGGGCAATTGCTGCTAAATGGTGGCAAAATTCGCACATTAGTATTCCATCTTTCTAGCACTTGATCTTTAGGTTCTGATCATCCTATTTTCACGACTGGATTTGGATTTTGTGATTCTAAACTTCTTGATTTAATAGATTTTGTCTTTTAAACTCCTTCTGGACTTTTTTTTGCATGTCTTCAACTAATTCCATGCCAAGCCTTGTCGCAATAAGCTTAACTTGAAAAAAATAACTAAACATACCTGAGTAGCATCGTTTATATATAAAACTAGATAAAATGAGGGATATAAATATGCAATATATGACACTTATAAAAAATATTTTGTATTTAAGCATAAAAAAATCTTCGATAACTCATCATGCTAGGGAGAATAGTATGGCTAGCCAAATGCAAACAGTGACTGGTAAATGTATGCCTAATCCATTGATAGCTGAGTGTTTGTTAAAAATCCCATGAACCATCTCACTCACATCACTTCATGTAATCTCCAATATAAAACCTGTCATGTTAACTTCTTACCTCTGAAAACAAGATTTGAACCATCTCATCCATGTTGTATCATGCGATTCCCCTCATGATCCTGACCTAATTACTAGCTTTGTCTGCTTTTTGAACGAGTCACCCTCATGATCATAACTTGATCAAAGGTTTTGTCTGGTTTCCAGGTGAATAACTAGTTCTGTTTGCTTTCTATGTGAGTCACCTTTGTAATTCTAACCTGATCACTACCTCTATCTGCTTTCCAAGCGAGTCACCCTCATGATCCTGACCCGATCATACATTATGTCTGTCGTCCAGGTAAATCTTTGGCTCTATCTTCTTTCCAAGGAGGTCATCCTCATGATTTTGACCACTCACCGGCTCAGTCTGTTTTTTAAATGAGTCACCCTCATGTTCCCAGTCATTGATTATGTCTGCTTTCCAGATGAATTATCGGCTCTGTCTACTTTCCAAGCAAGTCACCTTCACGATCTTTGTTATGATAAGTATACTGTAAGTGCACAATATAGTTGTAGCACTTTACATGTCGTTTCCACAAGGTTCTAGAGTGTTTTACAATTTTAGTTTTTCTTTATTCCTAGCAAGTTAACTAATATGATTTAGTATGAAGGAGATGGGTTTTTAGTTATTCCTGATTTTAGTCTACGACATCAAATCCACTATTTATTATCTTCCGCTTATCTTTTTAATATAAACAATTACGATTATATAAAAAAAATAAGAATGTTTTACATTAACTTTTATTCAATCACCCTAAGTATGAATTATCATGTATCGTCCAAGCATAACTCATCAAAGTTTATGACTTCCATAAAAGCAAACTATATTAATAGAGATATCTGCAAATAAAATCAAAAGAAATAATTCCTAATCCTAACTAAGCATAGACTGTCAAAAATAAGTTTAAGCATAACCTATCAAAATATTAGATCTACGAATTATCATTATTTAATTTTATCATAGAAAAATCATGTCATTTTGTTTCTTTTAGGAAAAATATAAATAAAAATTATATTACGATTGATCCCTCGCTTTATCTGCATCCTAAAACTAAGAAAGATCAGTTACTTATGTCTTTATTAATCAAGATACTCTTTTTATGCATAAGAACCATTAAAAATCTAATTTTACTACTACTATTATAAAATTCTAACTAGAAAGTAGTAAAAAATAACTGCTAAGGCAATTAAATTAATTTACCTACGAAGAACAGCAATAAACAGTAAGAAATCACGTTTAGAGCTCTTGTATGGTGGCCATCACTCGTTAGGGTTAATCACTAATTTTGTTATTCTCATAAAAAGTATAGGAATCCCTTATTTATAATATATATATATATATATATATATATATATATATATATATATATATATATATATATATATATATATATATATATATATATATATTACATCTGAATTTCAAAACAGTAATTCAGTCACGTAAATAAAATCACAAAATTATACGACTGAAAAATATTAGATATTGACTCATTACTTTTGCTGCCAAATAGTGACATTGACCTCTAATCAACGACAGTGAATTTTTTCAAAAGAGTCCTATTCTGTGTATGAATCTGCTTGAAAAATATGACATGAAAAATCCTTTATGTTGCTGCTAAATGAGGGCAATTGCTGCTAAATGGCGGCAAAATCCTCTCATCTGAATTCTATGTTTCTAGCACTTGCTCTTTAAACTCCAATCTTCCTATTACATACTGGGTTTGGACTTTATGGCTCTGAACTTCTTGATTCCAAAGATTTTGTCTTTTAAGCTTCTTCTGGACTCAGTTTTTATGAGTTTTCAACCAAATTCATAACAAATCCTTATAGTAATAAACTTTACTTAAAAAACACACTAAATATACCCAAATAGTATTATTTACATACAAAAATAGATAAGATGAGGATATTAATATGCATTATATGACACTTATCAAAATCCCTCATCTAGCTTTTGCTAATCCTTAAGCTAAACCTAAACGTAAAAGAAAAAGAATATCCTAACTCACATTTGCAAGAATTGTGGTTGCACTTAGCACGTGCAACAAGGCATTAAACTACAAGGTTATTTTAGTGGACGAGTTGTATCTCGTGAAGGTTTCTAGCGATGTTACCCACAAACATCATGAATAAGATAGATTAATTAATAAAGAAAAGAAAAATAAGTATAACAAAAAAGCAAGCAAAGCAAAATGTTTATATACAAAAGAAAGAATAAAATCTTTTTGACATTTTCTTCAATAATCTTACTAATCTACAAATTAAAGAATGTATTTAAATCATCGACTTTTAAATCAAACTTCATGTCAAATACACTTATCATTTTAATAAAAAATTTAAATCATATCTTTCCATAACCACTAATTAATTATTCTTTTGCTCCTACATATCTACGTGCATGTTTGATGGTTTATTTTAGTTTTAAACTCTAACTCTAACTTTTGATTTATCATTCTCTCTAAATTATTCAATTTTTTTTCTTTTTTTTCTTTTATTTTTCGAATATTTCACCTTTTGTACAAAATGCTTGTTTACGCACAAATACCTTATTACTCGGACCATACTATATTTCTTAAAAATATCATTCGTGTATATTCATGCATATTTATATGCGAATACCAAACTAATTAATAATTTTTAAGAAATTTATTTATTTAGAAAGAATCATTGCCTTAATACCAGATTCACCTCTTTATTCTTTTTTTTATTTTTTATTTTTAATTTTTTAGAGAGAAAGACTAAATTATTATTATTATTATTATTATGTTTAACCTAGTAAACCATTGTGAAGTGGAAAATAAATGTATAATTATCTCAAATTATCATTAGTAGTATTTATTTTTAGAATTTTAATTTTTTTTATAAAAGTCTAAGTGTTTTATCTAATACATTTTCTAATCAAATCTCAAATCTAAATTTATTATTTTATTTGTAATTAGCTCGATTTCTTACAAAATTTATTTTTCAAATTTTTAACTTTTTTTATGTTTGTAAATACCTTTAAAACTATCTTAAGTGAAAAATAAAGAAATCTAAAAATTCTTAAAACTAAAAATAAAGAGAAAATAGAAATTCTAGAAATAAAATACAAAAAATCCTAATCATCCCCACATCTAAACTCATGTATGCCCTCATACATGAACCAAGGATGGTAAAATGAATATGAAAACTATTGTACAAATAATATACGAATAATGAGAATCATGAAAGATCACGATGTCAATGTGGCACCCTATTAACGCACAAAAACGGTTGTGACCTCTTGATTACTTCTCACTTTTATAATATGTGCATTTTAAATGAAAGGTGGGTACATGATTTGAAAATTCTACTACAAGCGCACAGTGTCAGTTGTAGCGCTAACAAGTCGTTCCCATAGGGATCTAGAGTGTTTTGCAATCTTACTAATTCTATTATTCTTACGAGCTAACTATGATTCTAGATTGATGATTTGCAATTCTAATTAGCCTAGGATATGGAATCCACTAGTTCACAACCAAATATTATCTATTCGTCTTCCTTTTTTAATAAAAATCTGATCTTCTAGTTTAATTACTAGTTAAAGTATCAAAAGTATAGATTATCAAGTGGTGTGCAAAAATAATCCATCAAAAAAATTAATCTTATAGAGATAAACTAAATCATTAGATAAATTCAACAAAATGAATAAAAACCAATAACTCTAAACCCTAACTAAGCATAAACTATCAAAATATTTAAATTAAGCATAACCTATCGAAGTTCAAATCTACGAGTTCTTGTATTTTTATTGTTTCATAGAAAAATCCAGTATTTTATATTTTTATTTTAGAAAGAACACAAATAGATTAATATGAGGTTGATCCCTAATTTTATCTACATCCTAAAGACTAAACTAACTAGCTACTCATACTCCTAATTGGCAAAATCTTACTTTTATTTATGAAAACGATTAAAAATCCTATTTTTCCTATAAAGCAATTAAAGATTTATACTAGAAAGCAAGATAAATATATCTAAAAATTAATTAGAAGAAAATTACCAAAGAAATAATAATGAGTAGAAAAGAGTACCTCTGGAGTTGGTATGGCGATTGTCACTCTTCAGCAAACCCTAATTTTATTCAATAATTTCCGAGTACAAAATTACATGATGATATAACCCTAGTTTATAAGTATACGGTCAACATATAGACTTCGGAGAATCAAACCCTAATCTGAGTATAAGTGAGAAACTAAAAAATTACATCAAAACTCCCATAGAAAATTCACCCAAATTAAGCCCCATGGAACTGCCAATTGGCGGCAAATACTGCTAAATAGCGGTAAAAGAGTGCAACCATTGCTCTAATTTTCTTCTGCATTAGTCTCTAGTCCTTTTGCCTATGATCTGAATGACTGTATTGAACTTTGACTCTTTGCAGCATCATGGTTTTGTAGTTTTGCTCACTTTTAACTCCTCTCTGGACTTGATTTCCTAATCCGATTCTAAATTTATGTCATCTCCTTTTAGGAATAGGTTACTTGAAAAACAAACTAACAATACCCTAGTAACATTATTTAAATACAAAAATAAATAATACAGAGGTTATAAATATGCAATATATGACACTCATCACACCCCTACACCTATCTTTTACTAGTTCTCGAGCAAAACCTAAAAAGAAAAAAAATTCTAACTAACTTTTGCAGGAATCGCGATTGCACATAGCGCGTACAACAAACCGTTAAACTCCAAGGTTACCCTAGTGGACGAGCGGTGTCTCGTAAGAGTTTGCAGTGAATATACCCACAAAATTCATGAAGAAAATAGATTAAGGAATAAGAAAAGAAGATAAGGATAACAAAAAACAAGAAAAATAAAAAATTTAGACGAAAGAAAGAAAAAAATTTGTGATAATTTTTTCAATTAATCTCACTAATATACAGACTCAAGAATGTATTTAGATTATCAATTTTCAAGTCAAGAATCATATCAAATACACTTATCATTTTAATTAAAAATTTAAATCCTATCTTCAATACCCACTAATAGATAATTCATTAGCTCCTATATCTCTACTTGCACGTGTGATAGTCTACTTCTGTCTTGGATTCCAACTCTAACTCAAGATTCATCTCCTCTCTCTAAAATTTTTTCTCTTTTTTTTTGTGAATATTTTACCTTTCATATAAATATTCAAATTTGATTAGACACAAAATACCCGATTACTCGGATCATACTTTTTTTCATTTCTGAGACTATTCCCTTAAATACCAGGCTCACCCCCTTTTTTTCTTTTTTAGGATTATTGTCTTAAATAACAGGCTCATCCCTTTTTTTTGTTTAGAGAGAGAAGACTACTCAATCGTTATCATATTTGTCCTTAATCTAATAAACTATTGTGAAGTAAAAAATAAATGTATACTTATCTCAAAATTACTATTAGTGGTATTTATTTTTTGGATTTTAATCCTTTTTATAAAATTCTTAGTGTATCATCCAATCTACTCTCCTATCAAATTTTAAATCTAAATTTATTCTTTTATTTGTAATTAGATTGATTTATTGAAGAAAATATATAATAATTTTTTACTTTTTCTCAGTTTCTTCTAGTTAGTTACCCTAAAAACTACATGAAGTATAAAATAAAGAAATCCAAAAAAATCTAAAAATAAAATAAAAATCCTAGAATAAAAACTAAAAATCCTAGAAAAACAAAAAAAAAAAAAAAAATCTCCTAATCCACTTCCCCACACCTAAACTTGTGTATACCCTCATACATAAATCATTGGTATCGTCATATATGCCTCCTACTCGATTCTCCGGGTGCACGACGTGCACTTGCAGTAGAAGTCTCTCCATGGTCAACTTGTTTCAATCGACGTCAAAATTTTTCAAGATCATCCCAGACAACATTGATTTGCTCAGTGGGATCCGCTGGCAAATCTTGGTCAAAAAAAGTGTCATCCTCCTCCTCTTGTGTTAACTCAGTGGCATATATATTTTCATCAACTATGTTTTTGTTCCAATTTTCTGAAACAGCAGCGTGATATGTCTACGGTTATGGACACACATGAGGGTGCATATGCATCAAACTCTGCACTATACATAAATATCGACACAATTGTGTAATCAAACACGGCAAAAACAAACTAGTTCTACTGCATCTTAGCATCTAAAATGGTGTCGACTAATTGTATACACATACAAAAATGAGTGTCCTGACGCATGATGCAATCAGCAATGTGTAATGTGGGTGTGTAACATGATGGTATATGTGTAATTCTCATTACATTAGTATTGATCCAGAGGCAAGTCGCATGTACATTGCGATAAAGTGTCTTGCTGTTGATCCTTCTATCACGTGTCACTATACAATTAGGACCCATCTGTGTAAGATATTCCCCAATCGCGTCTGGAGTTTGATTTTCAGGATGAAGGAGGATACCGGTGGATGCAGAGATGGCCGCTGCGTGCACTTCGTGGATTTCTCCATGCCGGTGGAGTTTAATGGTTTTGCGATTCTTCGAAATATCAGATTTCACAAAACTTGCATATAACTCCTCTACCAACTCTAGAATATAGAATGAATTAGGCGTGTATACTACGTAATTTTATCCTAAAGTTTCTATCGTGGATAAAATATACCGAAAATGCAGTAAAAATCTCACCAAAGTATTTTTCACAAGCAAATCATGCCATTGGATTCTAACAGAGACCACAAAAAATTATTTTAATTTAACAGTAAATAGAGGATTCAGAAATCTCACCTCCCCTAAAGTTTCAGGGGAAAATTCACAGAAATGCTGCTATTTGGCGACTCTGGTCGCTGATTGGCAACAGAATGGGAGAAACTGGGGCACGACCACTTGGAGAAGGAAGCTGATGGTGAGAACTACTCTCTGGTCACCTCTGATTTGAGCAAAAATTGAGAAATCCCTACGGACCTGAAAGGAGCACAAAGAAAACAATGGGGAAAGAAGAGGGCAGTTAGGGTTTGGGTTAGGGGCTGGTTGGATATTTATAGAGATGCAAATTTTAACTAACTCCTTCCTTCCCTCATATATTACTCTACAGCCCTCAACTTCTATTGTACCATGTATTATGTTAGTACTACACAATATACAAAATATACATTCTAATATACAAATGAATACATGCCTCTACGCATAAATTGAGTCGTGAAGTATCACGACCTCTGCATTATTGCTCGCTCGAGTCTCTAAAAATAGTTTTAATCTCTGACCATTCACTTTAAATAAAATCACCATTTTTAGGGTTCTTGATATCGATTGCATTGTGATTGTGCACCGCTCGTACTATGTATGGTCCATTCCATCTTGATCTCAATTTTCTATAGAATAAATGTAGCCTCGAATTACAAAAGAGAAGTTTCTGCCATGGTGTAAATAACTTGTGAATAATTGCATTATCATTGAACACTTTAGTCTTCTCTTTATAAATCTTAGCATTCTTATATACATTCTTTCTAATCTCATCAAACTCATTAAGCTGAAGCCTCACTGCTCGCCGGCTTTTTCAAGTTCAAAGTTAAGGAACTTAATGGCCCATAAAGCCTTATGCTCAGACTCTACCAGTATATGACACGTTTTTTCAAATATCAACCGATAGGGAGACATGCCTAGATTGCTCTTGTAAGCGGTACGGTAAGCCCATAATGTATCCGCTAGTTTACATAACCAATCTTTTCTGTTGTGTTGCATTGTCTTCTCCAAAATCAGTTTGATTTGGTGATTAGAAAATTCCACTTGCTCACTGGTTTGTGGATGATACAGAGTAACTAACTTATGGGTAATTGAATATTTTCACATGAGCACCTCAAATGACCGGTTAGTAAAATGGGTATCGTTATCACTAATAATAGCTCAAGGAATACCAAATCGAGAAAAGAAATTCTCTTTTAAGAACTTGACAAAAACTTTATTGTCGCTCGATTTTACGGCAATTGCCTCCACCCATTTGGAAACATAATCGACAGCGACCAATATGTATTGGTTTCCAAATAAGCTGGGTAACGATCCCACAAAATCTATACCTAATACATCGAATATTTCGACCTTAAGGATGGGTTGCAGAGGCATCATATTATGCCGTGAAATTTTGCCTACGAATTGACGTCGTGTGCATGTTTTGCAATATTCCCCAGCATCTTTAAAAATATTTGGCCAATAAAAACCATTATGCAACACCTTTTCAGTCGTTTTTCTGAGACCAACGTGTTCTCCACAAGCGAGATCATAACAAATGGATATGACACTTTGCATCTCATTGTCAGTATGCATTGACGTATGATCCGATCTGGACAACATTTGAACAGAAATGGTTCATCCCAATAAAATTTTTTTACTTGGGACAAGAATCTATATCGGTCTTACTTGGACCAATGGGATGGAACCTCCTTGGTTACAAGATAGTTCACAATGTCAGCAAATAATGGGTCACGCACTAATGCAAGCAATTACTCATAAGGAAATGACTCATTTATAGGGTAAGAATTAGTTGGAGCGTTGGGCAGGCGAGATAAGTGATCAGCTACTAAATTATAGCACCTTTTTTCTCTAATATCTCAAGATCAAACTCTTGTAACAAGAGGATCCATCAAACGAACCTTGTTTTTGCATCTTTCTTACTCAACAGATATTTCAATGTAGCATGATCAGTGTACACTATAATCCATGATCCAATCAAGTAGGAACAAAACTTTTCGAAAACTCTTTCTCCATGGTGGAGTAGTTCAACTGGATATCATTGAGTGTCCTACTTGTATAGTAAATCACATGTGGCTATTTATTAATACGTTGTTCAAGAACAACACCAATAGCATGATCAGATGCGTCACACATAAGCTGAAAGGGTAGACTCCAATCTGGCGTATGAATGATAGGAGTGGTGGTGAGCGCCTTCTTGAGCTGCTCAAAGACTCTAAGACAATTAGGTGTGAAATCAAATGGCACGTCCTTAACCAGTAGATGTGTCAAAGGCTTAGCAATTTTGCTAAAGTCTTTGATAAATCTTCTATAGAACCTAGCATGACCAAGAAAGGAATGTATATCTTTCACTGATCACAGAGATAGAAGATTCACTATAAGGTCCACCTTGGTTTTGTCAACCTTGATAACATCCTTCGAGATGACATGCCCTACCATTATGCCATTTTTAAACATGAAATGGTATTTTATCCAATTGAGTGTCAAATGTTTCTCATTACAACACGTGAGAACTAATTCTAAATGATGCAGATACTCTTGGAATGAATCTCTGAAGATAGATAAATCATCCATAAAGATTTCAAGAAATCGTTCAACCATGTCGGAGAAAATACTCACCATGCACCTTTGGAATGTGGCAGGTGCATTGCATAACCCAAAGGGCATGCATCTGTATGAAAAGGTGATAAATGGACATATGAATGTGGTCTTTTCTTGATCCTTCGGGCGATGAAAATTTGATTGTAGTCAGAGTATCCATCTAAGAAATAATAAAACTTATGTCCACCCAACAATTCTAGCATTTGATTAATAAAGGTAAGCAAAAGTAGTCCTTCCTAATTGCAGCATTCAGCTTTCTATAGTCAATACATACTCGCCATTCTGTCTCCAAATATATCGGAATAAGCTCATTTGCATCGTTCTTGACTACAGTTTTGGACTTCTTAAGCACTACTTGAACTGAGCTCACCCATGCACTATCATAGATAGGATAGATGATCACTGATGTGATATTTAGTGCAAGCGCACAGTGTCGGTGTAACGCTGTACAGGTCGTCCCATAGGGATCTAAGGTATTTTTGCGTTCCTTACTCTTTCCTTAGTCTAACGGACTAACTAAAGATTCTAGTTTGAAGTTGAGTTAATCTAAATAGTCTAGGATTTAGAATCCACTAATGTCCAACCATATTCTTACTTCTATTATCTTCTTCTTTCATAAAGAGGTGATCTTTTAGTTTAATCTTTATTTAAAGTGCCCTAAGTATGAGCTATCAAGTGGTGTGCAAGTATAACTCATCAAAGATACTACTTTTCATAAAAACAAACTAAATCTTTAGATAATTCAATGAAAAAGATAAAATCAACAACCCCAAACCCTAACTAAGCATAGGCTATCAAGAAACCTAATTCAAGTATAACCTATCAAAGTCCTAATTTTCGAGTTCTTGTATTTTAATCTTTTTATACAAAAATCATGTCTTTATTATTTTATTTAAGAAGAAAATACTAGAGAGTAATTACATGGTGGATCCTACCTTCATCTACATCCTAGAGCTAAACTAATTAGCTACACATGATTCTAGAAAGCAATAAAATATAATCTAGAAAGCAAATAAATCTATACTAGAAAGCAATTAAATCTATCTAAAAAGCAAATAAAGATTAGAAAGCAATGGCTTACCTCTGGAGCACGGTATTGTGGTCGCCACCCCTTCAGCAAAACCTTAATTTTATTAATGAAATACGAGTACAAACTAAATCCTAATCTACATTAACTACTGCCTAAGGCCCGAGAATATAAGGATACGGCCAATATATAGGGTTCGGAAATCCAAATCCAATTATAATACAATTGTGAAACTACAAGATTATAACAAAGACGAGGGAGAAAAATCCACGTAACACTCCACTATTGGGCCGCTAATTGACGGCTAAAACCTCTATTTGGCGTCTCAATTATGGCCAATAGCTCTGAATTTTCGTCTACACGCGTATCTCGTCTTGTGTACTTGATTTTCGTGACTTTATTTGACTTTGACTCTCTGCAGTATCATAGTCTCGTAGTTTTGCTCACTTTAGTAACTTTCGGACTTTGATTTCCTACTCCAACTCTGATTTCATGCCATCTCTTTGTACGAATCGGATTAACTGAAAAAGCCCACACCAATCTTTTGCTAGTGCTCGAGCAAAACCTAATTCTAAAAATAAAAATAAAAATCCTAACTCACTTTCGCAGGAATCGCCATTGCACTTAGCACGTGCAACAAGCCTTTAAACTCTTAGGTTACCCTAGTAGACGAGTTGTGTCTCGTGAGGGTTTGCAGTGAATATACCCACAAAATTCGTGAAGAAAATAGATTAAGGAATAAAGAGAAGAAAAATAAGAATAACCAAAAATCAAGAAAAATGAAAATTTTATACAAAAGAAAATTAAAATCTTTTTTTAATGATATTTTCATCAATTAATCTCACTAATATATCATCTTTATTCTTAACCTAATAAACTATTGTGAAGTGAAAAAAATAAATGTATACTTGCCTCAAAACTACTGTTAGCGATTTATTTTTCGGATTTTGATCTTTTCATAAAATTCAAAGTGTATCATCCAATCTACTCTCCTATCCAATTTCAAATCTATATTTGTTCTTTTATCTGTAAGTAGTTTGATCTATTGATAAAAATACATAAATTTTTTCTAATTTATTTTTCTTTTCAGTTTTTTTTAATTTTTTTCAGTTTTTTTATTTTTTTTTCAGTTAGTTACCCTAAAAACTATCCAAAGTGTAAAAAAAGAAACCCAAAAATCTAAAAAAAAAATAAAGAATCTAAAAAAAAAATCCTAGAAAAATATGAAGAAAATATCCTAACCCATTCCCCCACACCTAGACTCGTATATGCCCTCATACATAAACCAAGGGTGGTAAAATAAAAGAGAAAAAAAAGAAAATTATTATACAAATATTATACACTTATTAGAAAATTCAAACGGTTACGACCTCTTGATCGCTTTCCACTCTCATAATGTATCCTTTTATGTTTGATATAAATGAACTTAGCTTTTTTGTCAGTTTTACATTTAATCTCTCCATCTTGTTTTTGATTTTTTTCAATTTATTTCTACCTTTCTTTTTTTATTCAATAAGAAATTTTTGAAGTTGGAAATCATACCTTTATCATCGATATTTGACCCACGAGTATCTTTTATAGTAGTAAGTATTTTGGTTTTATCAACTTGTGAAATAACATACTCACTTTGGTGTTGTGGAGTCATGAGCTCGATTTTGGATCGTCCATCTAAATCATTAGGTACCATAATCTCTTCTTTTTGTAGTTCCCTCCAATCTTCAAATATTATAGGCTTGTCATGCAAATTTTCTTCAAACCTGTCATCAAAATTCTCAAAAGAAAATGCCATACTAGTGGACTTATCATTAGTCAAGTTATTATGAAGGGATAAAAATTCTTCTTCACAATTTCCATCAAAAGAATCAAATAATAATGTGTCACTAGTAAGCTCACCATGAGATAAATCATCAAGCAAAATATTTTCTTTATCATCAGTTTCATCATAATTATTTTCACAATGGTGTAGAATAGGTTGATCACAATGTTGAATTACAGACTCATCATGCACAAAATTATTTAACCCATTTTGAATTATATCTTTTTCAAAAGATGACTGAAGTGGTTGCTCGTTGGAGTAAGATATATTCAAACTATTAGATGGTTAATCTCCAAAAAGTTTAGTTTGAGAAATCGCATTGAGAAGATCTTCCATACAAGATTCAATTTGAGAGTATGATTTTTGAGAGGATAATTTTAGCGAAACTTCTATATGATTTTTGAGAGGATAATTTTAGCGAAACTTCTATATTTTCCTCTATTCTATGTCTTCGTTCCTCAGACTCATGATCGTAATTTTCCTTATTTTTTTCAAATGATTGCATCTCGAGATCATGAGTGAAATTTGAAGGTGGATATGATGGATCCGTATATATATTTGATGACAGATATGAAGTGGTTGTAGCTAAATTCTCATGACATGCATATTTTGCTTCTAATCTTTTTAATATTTCATCTAACATGTTCAATTGAATATCTTGTTCATGATTAAATGTAGAACATAAAAATGAATAGCCCATAAAGAAAGGATCAGATGGAGGACTCTCTTGGTATGGCTCTTGATTATATGCATAATTAGAATTATTCATCCATTCATAATTGTAATTTTGTGTACAAGAAGCGCTCGTAGGCTCATTATGTGTGTTGTGAATTTGATTATGACCTAGTCCTAGCGAACTTCCTATCCATGGATACTGATAATAATTATGATATGGATCACGACAATGATAGCAACCAGTTTGATTTTGAAACATTTTTTAAATTTTTTATTTTTTTTTTGAAAATAGTGGAAAGGGAGAGAGATGGAAAAGAAATAAAAATAAAAGATTAATTTTTTTTGTATTTTTTTACTGAACCAGAGACATGAAATACAGATATCAGAAAAATTTTGTGGCGTTTCGTACCTTACGTACCACCAAATAGCGGTATATACCGCTAATTAGCGGCGCAAAGAGAGAATTTGGTCTCTACTTTTTGTCGTGAACTCAACACGCTTAGCTCGTCCTGTTTCTTTTCCTGTATCTGTACTTTCTAGTCCCTGCATACTCAATACACATTATTAATCCCGTAAAACATTAGAAAAAGCAAGAAAAACACCGTCGATCCACGGCAACAGCGCCAAACTTGATGTGATATTTATTGCAAGCACATAATGTCGATGTAGCGCTGTACAGGTCGTCCCACAGGGATCTAAGGTATTTTTGCGTTCTTTACTCTTTCCTTAGTCTAACGGACTAACCAAAGATTCTAGTTTGAAGTTGAGTTAATCTAAATAGCCTAAGATTTAGAATCTACTAATTTCCAACCATGCTCTAACTTCTATTATCTTCTTCTTTCATAAAGAGGAGATCTTTTAGTTTAATCTTTATTTAAAGTGCCATAAGTATAAGCTATCAAGCGGTGTGCAAGTATAACTCATCAAAGATACTACTTTTCATAAAAACAAATTAAATCTTTAGATAATTCAATGAAAAAGATAAAATCAACAACCCCAAATCCTAACTAAGCATAGGCTATCAAGAAACCTAATTCAAGTATAACCTATCAAAGTCCTAATCTTCGAGTTCTTGTATTTTAATCTTTTTTATAGAAAAATCATGTCTTTATTATTTTATTTAAGATGAAAATACTAGAGAGCAATTACATGGTGGATCCTAGCTTCATCTACATCCTAGAGCTAAACTAATTAGCTACACATGATTCTAGAAAGTAATAAAATCTAATCTAGAAAGCAAATAAATCTATACTAGAAAGCAATTAAATCTATCTAAAAAGCAAATAAAGATTAGAAAGTAATAGCTTACCTCTGGAGTACGGTATTGTGGTCGCCACCCCTTCAGCAAAACCTTAATTTTATTAATGAAATACGAGTGCAAACTAAATCCTAATCTACATTAACTACTACCTAAAACCCTAGAATACAAAGATACGGCCAATTTGTAGGCTTCGGAAATCCAAATCCAATTCTAATACAATTGTGAAACTACAAGATTGAAACTGCAAGATTCTAATACAAGATTTCTCCTACACGCGTATCTTGTCTTGTGTACTTGATTTTCGTGATTGTATTTGACTTTGACTCTCTGCAGCATCATAGTCTCGTAGTTTTGCTCACTTTAGTAATTTTTCAGACTTTGATTTCCTACTCCAACTCTGATTTCATGCCATCTCCTTGTACAAATCGGATTACCTGAAAAAAGATACTAAAAATACCCGAGTAGCATTTATTTATATACAAAAGTGGAAAAAATATGGGAGGAAAAATACAATATATGATACTCATCAATCACATTGTCAAGACACTTAAGAATATCCTTCCTTACAGTTTCTTTCATTATCAGATTCAACCTACGTTGAGGATCTCTTGTAGGTCGTGCATTATCTAGTAAATGAATTCTATATCGCACTATAGATGGACTTATCCCCTTTATATCGGCCATACTCCAGCCTATGGCTTCCCTATATGCTTTCAACACTGATATGAGTGCTTCCTCCTGAGTTTCAGTCAAATCTGCAGAGATAATTACTGGTAGTGTGTCATGTTCACCCAAGAAAGTGTACTTGAGATGACTCGGAAGGGTTTTCATCTGAAGCTTAGGTGGACACTCAATAGATGGTCATAACTGAACTCGTGGCTTAGTCATCAATGGCTCAAGTGGAAGTTCCAATCGAGTGGAAGACATATAATTAAATGACTTATCGAGCGTATCCAAGAATAACCTCTCATCAACTAAACCATCCAGCTCATCAAAGAATTTCTCCTCTTTGTGCTCACTGAACAACCCTTGGATCATATTCACTTATAGGGGCTCATCATGTGGATCACTCAGTTGGCACTCTAGATTTAATATATTCAAATCAAGTGTCATATTTCCAAATGAAAGTCTCATCGATCCACTCCGATAATTAATAACAGCATTAGAAGTGGTCAGGAATGGACGTCCCAAAATAACTGGAATACAGTGCTGTGGATCCACCACAGCTTGAGTCTCGAGAACTATGAAATCTACTGGGAAAAAAACTTTCCAATCTTAATCAAGACGTCCTCAATCTCTCCCTCTGGCCACTTTACATATCTATCGGCTAGCTGTAACGTAATCCTTGTAGCTCTCAACTTTCCCAGTCCTAACTACTAATACACTAAATAAAAAACAAGTTGACATTCGCTCCTAAATCTAGTTGAGCCATTTCAATCACTGTAGTTCTTATGGTGTAGGAGATAGTAGGACTTTCAGGATCTTTGTACTTCACAGGTACAGACTACTAGAGGATGCTAGAGATGTTAGTAGTCAGGAAGACTTTCTTTGGAATATTTATTGTTCTCTTTTTTGTACATAAATCCTTTAAGAATTTTGCATAAGCAGATACTTGTTGGATTGCATCAAGAAGAGGAACATTGACCTTAACTTGCTTGAATAACTCAAGGATGTGCTCAACCTGAGGAGAATTTTTCTTCAATCAATTTGGATAGGGAGCCTTCAGCTTATAAGTATGGTCGATAGGAGGATCAGATTTAGAGGGGTCAGACTATTCTGTCATACTAGTGGGTGGATCCTGGGATGATGATTATGAATCATGAGGTGATAATGGAATTGTAGAATCAGGGAGTGTAGCCTGTCGTGCATTAGAAATAAAATCAGGTGGCATGGCTACATGATTGTCAACCAGCTTGCCAGAGCAAAGCGTGTAAATGACATTAACTTGGTTGATATGCGACCCATTGGAGTTAGAGGAACCGGCATTAGGGTTTGTTAAGGGTTGACTTGGGATAGTACCTTTACCACGTTCACTCATTTGACTCGCTAATTGTCCAACCTGCTGCTCTAAGTTCTTAATAGGTTGAGAGTTCATGAGCAGGTGCTGATCTGTTCTTTGAATAAAATTAGTTCACACTTTCATGAAATTTTGCATGTGTGTCATGGTTGGATGAGGACTTGAGGAGATTTTCAACACTCTTCTCAAGTGACTAGAGTCGCTTTTCTTGATCATTGTTAGACCCTTGTGTTGGATGTTATTGGTTGTGTGCAGGTGGTCTGTTCTGATTGTTCCCATGATTTGAAGTGTTTGGGTGTTGATAAGCACCCATATTTGGTCTTAGAAACTGACCATTGGCTAGCGGCTGCATGTTAGGGTTGGAGGCTCCCTACATTACCTTTGACCCCAAGAGAGATTTGGATGGTTTCTCCAAGCAGAATTGTATGTAGGAGCATATGGATTATTCATGTGTCTTGGATATAAGGTGTTTGCCTGCTCATGTGTCGGACCCATGGAATTCACTAACAGTGGACACTCCTTCATAATGTTATTTGGAGTTCCGCAATTAAAGTATGTGGGACCTTGTATTTGATTTATTTGATCTACTGGTGGAGCACTAGGAGTCTCCAACACCTCAATTCTCCGCATAAGGACTACAATTTTAGCTTCGACAGCTATCGAGCTGTCGACACTATGGGTCTCACCCTTATTTGTAGATGTTGATGCATTGGATTTCTCAGTGGGACTTTTCCACTACATAATTTACCACGATAGGTCCTCAAGAAAGTCCCACGCTTTATCCTCATTCTTTCTCATGAACTCCCCTGACACACGGACTCAAGAAGAGTTTTGGATGTGTAATCGAGTCCTTCGTATACGATTTGACACAACTGCCACTTCCTATCGTATGATAGGAGCACTGAGCTAACAAATCTTTGAACCATTCCAAGCATTTCCAGAAAGGTTCTCCCAGCACTTAACGAAATTGATTAATTTGATTTTAAATTTTTGTCATATTGTGCGTGAAATAATATTTCTTGAGAAACACTATAACGAATTCATCTCAAGTAGTGATTGAATCAGTAGGCATACTGTACAACAACTTCTTAACGTTATCTTTGAGAGCGAATGGAATGAAGAGGAGCTTAATTGTATCCTCCGACAAGTACTACAGTTTAATCATCACGCACACTTCCTTAAATTCACTGATAAAGAGATATGCATCCTCAGAATCGGAACCAGTAAATTTAGGAAGTATGCTGATGTACTGCGATTTCAGTTCATAGTGATTACCCACTACGTGTGGGAGTTTGATGCATGCTAGTAGTGATGTGCGCAACGGGTAACATCGATCCTAAAAGATCAGAATCAGTTGGTCCATCTTGTCTCTCGTGAATAAATCTGATCTCACTAATCGACCAAATTGATCACGGGTCCAATGTGGCATGAACCAGCAACCGTGGATGCGTGAGTTTCCTAACCTAATGTAAAATGTGAAGTGTGGTGAAGATAAAACGGTCGAAGAAATATGATCAAAGAAAAAAATGTGATTTCTAGTATTCCAACTACGTTTTTTTAAATTTTCTTTTGCAAAACCAGAGAACCAAAACACAGAACTAGAGAAAATTTCGGGTCAGAATATACCTGATCTGCTGCTATTTGGCAGTTTTTGCTACCAATTAGCAGCAGAACTAGAAAGATTGTGTCTCTGGTTTCTGCTATGCAACTCTGAAGCTTCTCTGATCCCTTTTATCTTCCTGTATCTTCACTTTCTGGTCCCTGCACACTCAACACATACTGTTAATCTGTAAAACGTTAGAAAAAGCAAGAAAACACCGTCGATTCTCAACAGCGGCGCCAAAAACTTGATGTGAAAAATCTACTGCAAGCACACAGTGTCAGTTGTAGCGCTAACAGGTCGTTCCCACAGGGATCTAGAGTGTTTTACAATCTTACTAATTCTATTATTCTGACGAGCTAATTATGAATCTAGATTAATGATTTGCAATTCTAATTAGTCTAGGATATGAAATCCACTATTTCACAACCAAATATTATCTACTCATCTTTCTTCTTTAATAAAAAATCTGATTTTTTTAGTTTAATTCTTAGTTAAAGTAACCTAAGTATGGACTATCAAGTGGTGTGCAAGTATCATCCATCAAAGAAATTAATTTTATGAGATAAACAAAATCGTTAGATAAATTCAACAAAACGAATAAAAACCAACAACTCCAAACCCTAAGTATAGGCTATCAAAATATTTAAATTAAGCATAACCTATCAAAATTCTAATCTACGAGTTCTTGTATTTTTATTGTTTCATAGAAAAATTCTATCTTTTTTTATTTTTATTTTAGAAAGAACACAAATAGATTAATATGTGGTTAATCCCTAATTTCATCTACATCTTAGGACTAAACTAATTAGCTACTCAACCTCCTAGTTGGCAAAATCTTACTTTTATTTATGAAAGCGATTAAAAATCCTATTTTTCCTAGAAAGCAATTAAAGATTTATACTAGAAAGCAAGATAAATCTATCTAAAAAGCAATTAGAAGAAGATTACCTAAGAAAAAATGATGAGCAGAAAAGAGTACCTCTGGAGTTGGTATGGCGATTGTCACTCTTCAGCAACCCTAATTTTTTTCAATAATTTCTGAGTACAAAATTGCATGATGATATAACCCTAGTTTACAAGTATACAGGCAATATATCAGCTTCGGAAAATCAAACCCTAATATGAGTACAAGTGAGAAATTACAAAATTATATCGAAACCCCCCGTAGAAAATTCATCCAAATTGGTCTCCATGGAGCTGCCAATTGGCAGCAAATGCCGCCAAATAGCGGCAAAAGAGTGCAATCATGGCTCCAATTTTCTTCTGTATTAGTATCTAGTTCTTTGCCTTTGATCTAAATAACTGTATTAAACTTTGACTCTCTGCAGTATCATAGTCTTGTAGTTTTGCTTACTTTTAACTCCTCTCTGGGCTTGGTTTCCTAATCCGGCTCTGAGTTTATATCATCTCCTTGTAGGAATAAGTTTAGCTAAAAAACACACTAAAAATATCCGAGTAGCATTGTTTAAATAAAAAAATAGATAATATGGAGGCTATAAATATGCAATATATTGCACTCATCAGTGCATTAGTAAGTCTCATCAACCACCTATTAGTCGTGAAATTACCTTTGTATTTATTATGCTTCCTTGCATCCTCTTTTTCCACATGTAAGTATTGGTTAGACAAGATATTCAATGCACATATCTGAACCGTCACGAACATTAAACAAGCATATTAGAATATCATGAGATGTGAAGTGTGCATCATGAAATTGTCTCTTGACAAAACGATCAGCTAGCTGTAATGTAAACTTAATAAGTTGAAACTTTCTTAACCCCAATTACTAATAAACAGTGTGAGAAAGTAAATTGACACTTGCTTCTAGATGACGCAATGCCCTATCAAATAAAGTATTCCCAATGGTACATAAGATTGTGAGGGAACCAAGGTATTTACACTTAACAGGTATGGAGTTAGAGAGGATTTAAGATATATTTGCGGCAAGAAAACTTTCTCAGGAATGTTTCTTACTTGTTTTTTAATGCACAAATGCTTAAAAATCTTTTCATATGTTGGAAACTATTATATAATATCAAGGAGTGGAATGTTAACTTGCTGAAATATTTCGAGAATCTTTTCTACTTGTGATGAAGGATTCCTAAACTGATTGGAATATGATGCTTTCAGTTTAGTAATTAGTTCATTAGAGAGAGTATGTGATGACAATGGAAGTGATAAAGATGGATGTGGAGAAAGAGGGAAAAGATGATGTTACCTATAGAAAAGTGAGAGTGGGATCAGAGAGCATAGCAACATTATCGTTCACTTGCTTGCCAGATTTGAGCATGTAAATGGCATTGCTGTGATAAATATGAGACTGAAATAAGTTAGAGTTGGAATTCATTATTGGTTGGTAAGGAAAGATATCCGGAACCCGCTCAGTCAACTATGTGGCTAACTGTCTAACATGCCACTCTAGACTCTTGATCGACTGAGAATTTGCAAGAAGTTATTAGTCATCCATTGTATAAAGTCAGTAGATACTTTCGTTTGATTTTGCATGTATGTCTAAGTTGGATATTATCCTGGGAAGATTCTCCACATTTCCCTCAATGATGTTGTTAGCCGTCTATCATGATCATTGTTAGACCCCTACTGTGGGTAGGAAGAATTGGTAGTAGGAAGATTAACATGCTTGTTCCCAGCATTTGTGTAGACACGCACATGAGGTCTTGGGAAATAACCGTTGGGTGGAGGTTGTATATTGAAATTAGAGGGTCCCTGATACTGCCCTTGACTCCATGAAAGTCTTGGGTGATACTTTGTCTAGGATTGTATGTCAGAGATTATGGATTGATTATAGGTCGTTGATATAAGGCATTAGTCTGCTCAGGATCAGCCATAGGATTCATTAAGAATGGACACTCCGACATTACGTGATTTGGAGTTCCGTAATTGAAGCATGTGGGAGTTTGCAATTGATTGACTTGACATATCTTCGATGCACTAGGAATTTCCAATGCCTCGATTCTCCTTATAAAGGCTACTATCTTAGCTTCGGTAACTATAGATCTATCGACGCTATGGTTCCCATCCTTATTTTTAAAAGTCGACGCATTGGGCTTCTTAGCAGGTCTATCCCACTACATAGTTTTCCAGCTAGGTTTTCTAAGAGTTCCCATGCTTCATCTTTGTTTTTTTCTCATAAACTCCCCATGACACATAGACTCAAAAAGAGTTTTGGAAGTATAATCAATTTCTTCATACACGATTTGACACAACCGCCACTTCTCTATCGCATGGTATGGGCATTGTGCTAATAAATCCTTGAATCATTCTAGATACTTCTAGAAAGGTTCTCCCTCTACTTGACATAATTGATTAATGGCATTTCTTACCTTAGCTGTCTTGTGCATGTGATAGTACTTCTTAAGAAATACTATCACAAATTCATTCTAATGATTGAATCGGTAGGCATGCTATATAATCACTTTTTGGTATTATCTTTTAAGGAAAACGAGATGAAGTGAGCTGCGTCCTCTTATATGTGATGCAATTTAATCATCACACACACTTTTTGAAATCACTAATAAATAGGTATGTGTCCTCAGATCAGAATACAATAAACTCAGGAAGTATGCCGATGTATTGTAGCTTCAACTCATAGTTATTACCAAAACCTTGTGGAAGTTTGAAGCGTAATGGTAGTGATTGATGTGATATTTACTGCAAGCGCACAGTATCTGTGTAGTGCTGTACAGGTTGTCCCACAGAGATCTAAAGTGTTTTTGCGTTCCTTACTCTTTCCATAGTCTAACGGACTAATCAAAAATTCTAGTTTGAAGTTGAGTTAATTTAAATATCCTAGAATCTAGAATCCACTAATTTCCAACCATATTCTTACTTCTATTATCTTCTTCTATCATAAAAATTTGATCTTTTTAGTTTATTCTTTATTTAAAGTGCTCTAAGTATAAGCTATCAAGTGGTGTGCAAGCATAACTCATCAAAAATACTACTTTTCATAAAAATAAATTAAATCTTTAGATAATTCAATAAAAAAGATAAAATCAACAACCCGAAACCCTAACTAAGCATAGGCTATCAAGAAACCGAATTCAAGTATAATCTATCAAAGTTTTAATCTTCGAGTTCTTATATTTTAATCTTTTATAGAAAAATCATGTCTTTATTAATTTTATTTAAGAAGAAAAATATTAGAAAGCAATTATATGGTGGATCCTAACTTCATCTACATCCTAGAGCTAAACTAATTAGCTACTCATGATTCTAGAAAGCAATAAAATCTAATCTAGAAAACAAATAAATCTATACTAGAAAGCAATTAAATCTATCTAAAAAAGCAAATAAAGATTAGAAAGCAATGGCTTACTTCTGGAGCACGGTATTGTGGCCGCCACCCTTCAGTAAAACCCTGATTTTATTATTGAAAGACGAGTACAAAAATAAATCCTAATCTACATTAACTACTGCATAAATATATAGGCTTCGAAAATCCAATTTTATATATATTTGTATGTTTCTATATCTCTTGCATGTGATTGTATGAAAAATTTGATCTCGTGTACTCCAGTATGGAGAGTGTCCACTGGTAACACCCTATCCTTTATTAGGACACACTCGGATCCATCAATGTGTTTTGGGGCGTTAAAATAACTTATCAAACTTCGTAAATTTTATAAAAGCAAACTATATCAATAGAAATTTCTACAAATAATATCAAAAAATCACTTTTAGAACTCTAATATAGCAGTGGTGGCTCTTTAGGGTTAATCACTAATTTTATTTTACTCATAAAAGAATAGAAATCCCTAATTTATAAGAATACGGTCAATATGTAGACGTCTGGATTTCAGAACCCTAATCCAGTCACATATACAGATCACAAAGTTACACAAGACTCCTCTGAAAATTATCAGATATGGACTCATTACTTTTTCCACTAAATAATGGTGTTGACTGCTTACCAGCGATGGTTAATTTTTCTCAAAAGAGTCCTACTCAACATATGAATCTGCCCAAGAAAATGATGTGGGAAATCCACAATTTTGTCACTAAATGGTGGCAAAATTCTCTCATATGGATTCTATTTTTCTAGCACTTACTCTTTAGACTCTAATCTTCCTATTTTCATAACTGGGTTTGAACTTTGTCGCTCTAAACTTCTTGATTCTATTGATTGGTCTTATAAGTTCCATCTAGACTTGATTTTTACGGGTTTTATATTAATTTCATGCCAAATCCTTGTAGCAATAGGCTTTACTTGAAAAACACATTAAATATGCTATAGTATTATTTATATACAAAATTAGATAAGATGAGCTATATAAATATGCAATATATGACAATCATCAATCTTAACTACATCACCTGCTCTGTCTGTTTTCCAGGTGAATCACCCTTATGATATTGCCCCGTTCATCATTTTTGTCCACTTTATAAGCGCTCATGATATTCGTTCGATCGTTATCATTAGCAATCAAAACCTCAGCTTGCTATGGCAACACCACAACCTTATCAAGTTCCATTTTCCGCAATCTTACTTGCTAGTCATCCACATGTCACATAGCCACACCAAATCATCATCGGTTCATGCCACTACTTAAAAAACATCCATTAAATCACTAACACATCACACAGAGATTTTAGAATGACGTAATATATTGAAATTGACTAAAATATTCATTTATTTTGTGTGCATAACAAAGAAGGAAAAAAGAAGAACAAGGCAAAAAAGACTACCACAAGAGTAAAAAAGAAAGGAATACAAAAGAGTTAAGGCTCCCCCAAAGCCTTCAAATGAGCCTCAGTTTGCTTGATGACCTGTTGTCGAGTTTTCTCCACAAAGGCCAACACTTAACAATACAACTCGTCTTCGTCAAGGGAAAATTACTGAGCTGCCTAAACCCTGGTTTCCTCAATAGCCATAATACGCATGGTCACATCCTATTGAAGTTGCTAATCCCGCAAAACAATCTCTTCTAACCTCTTCAAGGTCTCTTCATGTTGCACTGGCTCGCTTCTACTGTAATATGAGTCTTAGCCATTGTCTGACGAGCACAATCTATACAGTAGCCTGATTGGCACTTAGCTCAAATCTGGCCTTCTCTATTTCCTCATCGATCATTCTCAATTTGCCTAAAGACTTGCTCCTCATTGGACCAAGATTATTTTTTGGTACTTGAATTCCTCCTATAGTGCCATCAGTTCGACTCTACATCATGCATCTCAATCCCTGCTATAGCAGCTACATCCATTTGCCGGAGGATATTTAGCTCATGAACCTGCTCATCCAAAATGACCAATCGGGCCTGATAAGGAGCTACTCACTCAAAACCCTCGATGTTCTTAATGTTGTCCAAATAGATGAGTAATATGGGATGTCCAAGCTCAATAGAATGAGACCATTCAAGAACATAGATATATAGTGGTTCAGTAATTATTAGAAGTCCATAACACTGTATAGAAAAAAATTCTTCAAGAGGGTTGTCTTTAAGGAAGGCCAGAGCAAAAGTTGGTGCTGGTAAAGAAGCAGGCGATGCATGAAGCCTTGTGGGCATAGTCGTCACAATTGTAAGAGGACTGTGTCAACTTACCAACTCTAAGATATGCAGAGCCAGCAATTGTAACAAGCTGCATACCGAAGTTGGAACTTTGCTAGATGAAGGGCCTCCTAGGGTCACAACTATGGTTATAGCAGGAACAAACTCGGGGGTGGACTCTCCTCCAAAACATCCCATTGTAGTAACCAGCCACCTCAAAGGAAAACATCAGTGAAGCCTCAGAGCCGACATGTGCTTTCACTGAGTGCCATGCACTTGTGCCTGCAGTAAAAGAAGCAGCAACGACTTCAGTACTCACAGCCACGAATGGAGTTACCATTGCTACAGGAGAGGTACTAAGGTGAATCTTCGGAGCCATAGTTGACGAATTGTCTACCTTGTTGGAGATAACGGGAGTAGGGATTGTCAAGCTACTAGGCTATGCACCTGCATCCATAGCCATTACCCTTGTCAGCAACAATAACACTGAGAATATTAAAATAAAGAGAATAAGTGATGCATGTAAATTAATTTATAAAAGATAAAGAAAAGAATAGTTATGGAGCCATTATGTATGGAAGGAAGAGGAACACCCTCAGAAGCAATTATCTCCAAGTCCTCAAGTTATAGATGGTTGTGCTTGCTTGTGTCAAAAGCAGGAACGAAGTATCTCTCCTTATAAGCATCTATGTCCAAGGCGACAATTCCATCATCAACAATAGGACCATAATAGCTCAGATAAAAGAGACATGTCAGAGAGAACGCAAACCTATGGAGAGTCGGCACTTGAAATATAATATGTTAGGAAACAAAATAAAAGGACTAGGGTAAAAATAAAGCAATTAAACTTACGAGAAGATACTAGCCCAGTCATGGGGCTATGAGGAGGTGTCACAATCGTTGGCACTATGGCAGGAGGGGAAGGAATGGTAGGAGGGGAAGGAATAATATGGGCCCCCCAACAATTGTAATGTCCATTAAAGCAATGGCAGCAGGCTCGAAAGGGCTTGTAGCAATTACTGAGGCACTAGCAATAAGCTCAGAGATGCTCATGGCTGCCACTGGAGCTTCTAATTCTAGCTGAGGGGGTGGTGGTTCAGTAGCCGATTCTGTCATAAGTGACTGACGAGGTTTCTTGACTAGTCGTGTTGATTTACATGCACTTGCCAACCTAATTTGTCTAGCCACTACCTCATAAGATCCTTAGGTCGACTCATCGATTCTTGCTGAGTCTCCAGCTTGCACTTGCTCCTTTGCCTGAGCAAGTAAGCTTGTACATGTTCAGGCTTAGCTCGTCCCATCTCAATGTCGTCATCAACATCCTCAATAGTTATAAATTCATCCATGCCTCTTATGCGAACCCTTTTCATGCCCTTCCTTTGAGAATAGAAAGCTTCATTCTCCTTCAAGAAGGCATGGTTGAGTGAAAAAGGTAGAGGTTTGGAGTCTTGCGCAGCAAAGAAAAATGCGCTCCAGAACACCCTGCAACAAAATGATACCATCCTCTAGTGCTTTCAAATAGGTTTCCTCAGAAATTGAGCAGAGAGTTATGAATATCCATACTAGCATGCAAACCTACTTGGCAGATATAACTCAAGGTAGCAAATTGATCCTTGCTAATATAGCAGGTGTCCTGGCCAAATGTTGATTAACCACCAGAAGTAACCTGAAGACAGTGTCATGTAATGGTCAGGCTCGGGGAAGTAGCAGCAAATTGATCCTTGCTGATATAGCAGGTGTCCCTGAGTTTCTCATATAGTTTCCGCTAGTAAAATCGAGGAAGTAGCAGTAAATATGATAGTTATGAAGGATGTGCACCGTCTTGCAGATTGCGTGCACATAATAGTTTTTCCAGTTACACTTTTCATGTTGCTCGACACGTGGTGGCCGATCACTACCTTCGAAAGAAGGGAAAGTCATCAAGTTTGGGCAATGCATCATGAACCACGCCATAAAATATGCATAAAGCATTTCCAACGTAGGATTCGAAGTCTTAACTTGCACCTCGTCTCCGAGATCACCACCTTTAGCCTTGGGCTTCTTTACCCAGCAGAAGTCAGTAACTAATTTACAAAGTCCATTTTGCAACTTACAAACCATGGTGTGTAGGAGTCCTAGTGGTTTCTCATGTGTAAGATGTACTCTGGGGTACACCACTTCTATAGCGATAGCATCCTTGGATAAGGATGGCATGATGCACCTCTTCAATAAAAGCATCAAGAAGCTTGCTATCAATCCCCTATTGGATATTGACGCCTTAGCCTGTAGTGAAAACTTCAAAAGCTTGTAATCGCTTTGAAACCATCCTCATCTGACTCGGTCACATAAGAAGTGGCCCGAGATTAGCTATTCGAGACACGATAGTAGTCTAGTTGAGTGGGCCCAACTCGGTGATGTCAACTTCGGGTTGATCTACATATTGGAAGAGGTAGTTGATTATACTTGAAAAGTGTAATATTTTTAGTTTGTTTTGGCAAGTGTAATCCAATTTTGTTGATTAAAACAAGAAATTAATAAAAATTATTTTTATTAATCGAATTTCTCACTATGATATTTTTTAGTGTTTTCTAATATTTTTGTAGGGTTTTATATGCAAGAAAATCGAAATACCAAAGCGTATTTCAAATATCAGTTCAGAACTGTGCATTTTCAAGAATAGCCGTTGACAGCCGTAAGAACTGCCGTCGATAACCATCGACCGGTAAACATGCCCGAGAGCAGCCGTCGATAGGGCCATCGAAGGGAGCGGCTGCAGAGTTAATTTCTGGTGATTCTTTAGAGGAATTAAGAGTTTCCTTGTAAATAGAATTCCTATTAGGATTTTGTAAGGTTATAAATAGCTAATGAATCTCAAGATTTGTAAATGAGAAACTCCGTTTGAGAGAGAATAATATAGAGGTTTAGATTAAAGATTTAGTTTCTGTACTCATTTCTAGAAATTTATAAAAAAATTCTCTTTATTCATAGCTATGATGCATATGAATGGATAAATTTTTAAGTTAGATCAGATAGAATAACAAATTCTAGGTGATTTACTGTATGTATTCTTATATGCATATTGGTTTTAATTATTTTATGTGGAATTGATATCTTTGATTATGTACTACCTTTTAAAAGATTAAATATAATTTTGAGCCTTTGATGCTTTATAGTCTGACGATATATTCATTACTTAGATTGGGATATACTGTAGACTCTTTAGGTACAGTATATACTTAGACTTTGAACGTTTATTTTTATTATGCATATCGCATGTTTAGATAAACTCAAAATTTATATAGGATTAACTGGGAAAAATTAGCCAAAGCATCAAAGTTCACAACTTTATATATTTTGTACATAATTAAATTATTTTTCATTTGTAGGAAGACCATGTGATCTATACAACTAAGATATAAAAGTATGAATATATCCAATAAATTATCCTATGGGTGAGTTATATACATCTGACCAATAATTTAAGTATAAGTAAATGTTCCATCACCTAATTTTAGTTTAGTTAATAAAAATTCAATCTTTACTTTTATTTTAGTACCGTAATTTATTCTAGTGTCAGACAATTAACAAACAATCCTCGAGAGAGCGATCTTAGATTATTACCCTTACACTCCTTGTCGATCTCTTGCATTTGAAGTGTACGATTTCGATAGCAGTCAAGTTTATGGCGTCGTTGTCGGGATCATACTATTATGTTTTACTTTAGTATAGATTACGATTTCTATGTCATTAATTTTTGTGATTCTAAATTTGTATAACCAGTTGGAGGAGAACTACAAATGGTAGACTAATTTGATTGTATTCAGACCCACAACCACTTCCAATCCATCAAACACTTTACGAGATGAACACTAACAATAATAATAACAACATGAATAATAATGATGGATTTAGAGATACAAATAATAACTATAACCATCATGGAGGCAATGGAAGGATTTTATGAGATTATTTACAACCTGATAGAACAACTCAACCTTCCGCATTGCATTCCATTGAATATGGGACACTTCAAGATTAAATCTGGAGCAGAGCAACTTAAACTTAACATCTTTCCATTCTCCCTAAAGAAAAAAAAGAAAAGATATGGCTATATTCTTTATGTCTGATTCAATAGGAAGATGGGATGAGATGCAAAGAGAATTCTTAAAGAAATTATTTCCTTCACATTGAACAAATTTTATGCGAAAGAAAATTCTAAACTTTCATAAAAAAAAGATGAACCATTGTTCGAATATTGGGATAAATTTAAAGATTTGCTTCTCTCATGCCCACATCACGGTTTTGAAATATGGAGGACTACAAGTACCTTCTATAAAGGGTTAAACACTATAAACAGGCAATTCATAGAGGCTTTGTGCAATGGTGAATTCTTAAATAAGAATGCTGAAGAAGCATGGGTCTATCTTGATTCACATACCGAAAATTCTTAAGTCTGAAAATTTGAGGATATTTCGGATAGATACCAATCAAAAGAGAAATCTCATAATAGAGATGGACTTCTTAAGTTAGGAGAAACCAAAGATATAGCTGCATGATTAATTACTATCAGTGAAAAATTTAAAGATTTGCTTGTAAAGAAAACAGAAACAGCTAAGACAATAGAAAAACTTTCAGAAATTTGTGACATTTGTGAGTTGTAAGGACATGTAACTCATGAATGTCCAACACTTCATACTTTTTGAGAAGAATTAGATGAACAAGCTAAAAGCTTTAACACTGCTCCTCAACCAGTAAACAACCCACATTCACAAATATATAATCCTGGTTGGAGGAATCACAAAAATTTTCAATGGAAGCAGAATTCTCAACAATTTAATAATCAAATAAACCACCCGCTAATCCATCTCAACAATACGTCAAAATACTAATCAACCTTCGGTATACCAACCACCACTAAAAAGAAATTTTGAGGATAATTTCTTGGAGAGACAGCAAAGAATGGATCAGATGATCTAAATGAAACAACAGTTTATTCAGTCGTAGCAAATGTTCAATAGTCAGAATGCGTTGGCCTTCAATGATAGTCGCTCACAGATAAGCAACCTCAATTTTTTGTTGCAAACGATGGAAATGCCAATTCAACCGAATGCCTGTTCTTCAAGTAAAGTCGAAAGTATAAATATTATTACTTCTTCCATTAATAATGATATATCTAAGATAGCTGCTGTAATAAATTTAAGAATTGGTAAAGTACTTGATGAGCTACTTCAAAAGAAAATGCTAACGAGAAATAGAGCAATGATTCAACACAATAATCTAAAGTAGATAACTCTAAAGAAGCCACTTCTAATGATTATAAACCATTGTTTGCCATAAATTTGGAATTTTTATTGAAAACTTCTCAATAAAAGATTACAATATAAATAGTCGCCCGTTTATAGAAGATGAAAAATATCTAATTTCCTCTTTGTTTACTATCAGGTTCTATAGTAGTCATGGAGGACGATCCTTCTCTCCGTTGACAATCCGAATGCAAGTTCTTCAGTTGACAGCCTTTGTAAAGCTCTTGGATGCAAGGGATTTTGATTCTAGCACAAGTGCTCAAATGGAGTATATTCAACTGATCCAGAACCCATTTTTTAGTCCAGCTTTCAGTTATTTATAGAGATTTGGAGACCATTGAATTGGTGTAACGTTTCAATTAATGTCCTCCTTGATTGAGGATTAATTTTCTATTTTTTAATCTGTTGGATTTGTATTAAATCTCCAGGATCTGTAACCGACGTATTTAATTCTTTAGATTTGTAACTGAAGCGTGGGTCTCATCTTTCAGATCAGTATTTTGGCTTCTGGTAGTTTGTGTGGCATGCTCAGACCTACGATTGAGTGTCATTGAAAATGATTTTTGCTCCTCAATGCCTCAAAGTAGAATCACGACCCTCTGGATTAGATCTACATATTGGTTGCACTTAGCTTCAATTATGAGCTCAGAAAAAATAGACGTGGATCTCTCTAGAGTAGACAATCCACGTCTGAGCTCCCAGTAACAGGTCTTCCTTGATAAGACCCACGTTTGAATATAAGTGAGGATATTTTTTATCCTTAAATAGTTTAGAATAAAAACGTGACCCTCTAGAGTTCGTGTGAATTATATTTAGCTCTAGTCATGAGCTCAGAAGTTAGCTAGAATCGCAAATCTCTCTTTAATTGATGATCTGCATTTTAGTTTATTAACTGGACCTGCATTTTTGTTGAAACATGACTATCTTTGGGCTTTGTGGGCCTTTATGGACCCTAATGCGATCTTGCATTTGAGTCCAATTCTCAGTAAAAAGCGATCTTACAGGGCCCATCTCCGTTAGCCCAATTCGTGGTATCTTTAGATGAAGATCCACATTTTAGCTTGTTGAAAAGATAAAACATGACTGTATGAGGGTCGCGTTTAGCCTTTTTTGTCTCCAAAACACGGATTTCTCTATGATAGATAATCATGTGTTGGCTATTTTAGGCTTAAAATATGGATCTCTCCTTACTTGATGATCCACATATCATCCATGTTAGCTTAAGATCTCCAATGTAGCAGTAGAAAATGATCATGTTTCTCATTGATGATTTTAACACCAAACTCTTGAAGTTGAAATAGCCTTGCATAGCTTTGCAAATGAAAGAGTAGAACTCTTTAAGAGACAAAAATATCTAGATTAAGAAAGAGTTAAATGAAAGAGTAAAACTCTTTAAGAGATAGAAATCCCTAAATTAAGAAAGAGTATAACTCTTTATAAAATGAGAATCTCCATTCTTGTTGTACTAGAGGTGGATCATCTCATAGAGGTGTGTGGATCATCTCATGAGGGTCACCCTCTTCTTTAGCCTTGCTGGCTTTTTATAGGAGTTTTGGGATTTAAACTCTCATTAATTTGGAGATTTTTATTTTCAATTAAATGAGGTGTAACCTACATTTTAAAGGTGCAACCCCCCATTTTAATTTTCAATTGAATGATGTGTAACCCCCATTTTAAACCACTCATTAATGGAATGTAACTCCCACTTTAATTGGTGTTCATGCATGATAATTTTTTTGTCAACAGAACCCCCTCCAAAGTTTCCAAAAAATCTTTGACTTTTTAAAGATATTTTGAAATACTTTAGATTTCTTTGTGGTTTGATAAAACTTATCATTCATTCAGAGGTAATTATTAACTGGATGAATAAATTTGGTGTTGATGATTAGAAGTAATTGTTAACTTGATGTATCATTGACTTTTTTGTATATTGTCTTGAGGTAATCATTAACGTGACAATATAAACTCTATATTCAAATGTCCAAATAGATTTTTAATGAATGAATAACTTTCTTGAACAGGATAGATGTAGCCATTAACTTTTCTGAACAAGTTGTGATTTCTGCTATTCAGTAACTTGTAGTATAACAGCTTTTGAATTGCTAGAAGTAACTTTTAACTTAGCAAATTTTGTAGAAATAAAATTTTGTTTGTCAGAGGTAATTTTTAACTTGACAAATTTTGGTTGAATGAATTTTGCTTTACCAGAGGCAATTTTAACTTAGCAAATTTGGGTGAAAAGAAATTTTGTTCTGCTAGAGGTAATTTTTAACTTAGCATTTGGGTGGAAGTGAAATTGATTTTGTCAGAGGTAATTTTTAACTTAACAAATTTGGGTAGAATGAAATTTGGTTTTGCCAGAGATAATTTTTAACTTGACAAAATTTTATGGAAGGGAATTTTATTTTGCCAAAGATAATTTTTAACTTAGCAAAATTTTGTGGAAGAAAATTTTGTTTTACCAGAAGTAATTTTGAACTTAGCAAAATTTTGGTGGAATACAAATTTTCAGATCTGTCAGAGATAAAAGTTTAATATGACAGGTTCATGGAATTTTTAGTAAATTCCTAACTATAAACGGATTTGATTAGCCTTTACCAATTGTTGTTTGCATTGGGCTAGCCATACTACTCCACTTAGCATAATTAGTTGTCGAGGATTTCATTTGGGCTTAAATGCTAAACTTTCCTCTTCTCTTAACCTTAACATATTAGAGATATTCATGTTTTTTACCCCTAATATGGTAGGGTTGGCAAGAAGTTTGTTCTCTTTTCATTGCCTTGATGGCATTGGGCAGTTCATACTTTTTACCTCCAACATGGTGGGGTTGTCGAAAATTTTATTTGGGCTTAAATGCCAAACTTTCCTCTATCCTTAGTCATAGAGACGTAGGATTCACTTTTACTTGATACGCCCATTTGAGATATAGAGTTGCATGTTAGTGGCTGGCTAGCATATTTTCACTTACTATACTCCGTTGGGAAAATTGGTGAAGTAGCGGGCCACAAAATATTGATTGTTCCTTAGTAGAACTGAGCTCCTTCTTGCAGATGATCTTTTTTTGATTGGTGGATAAATCGGTCCTATTTTGGAGATAATAGTGTCAAGAATTAGACACATTCATTAATCTCTTTATAGTCGTCGTATGCTCGGCGAGTGAACTGATGATCAAGTCATTGTGTTGAATTTTTCTTTTTGTTGAGGAAAAAATTCAAGTATTTGTATCAAATGATTTGATACTTTTGTACTCTTTTTCGAGACACCAGTCAAGAATACGCTAAAGAGCTTGTTGTTGGTGGTCAAATTTCCAAAATCAGTAAAGGAGATAACCATGCAGAATGCGGAGCTAACTCCATAGCTCTGCGTTTGGCTATGATTTAGCCTCACGTTGAGTAAAACGCGAAGCTAAATCAATAACTCCACGTGCAGAGTATTTAACTCTGCATGAGCAGATTTTCAGAATCTTAAATTGATTATGATTGAGATTTGGGCTTATCCAATACCTGAATTGAGTCCAATCAGAATTCAAAATTAATAGATTTAAATCAAAATTAAGATATTTGATTAGAATCCTTGATGAATACAACTACTTTCCAATTCTATTTCATTGGAAACTCTTATATTGATTCAAGACTATAAATATCCTCTTGAAGTAGCCTTCGGAGAGCTTTTTGGATCGTTTTAGAGTTCAAGTTACACGTGAGAGACTTGAATTCATAAGATCAGTAAAGAAAGAAGTTAAGGTCGACCGTCATCTTCATCGAGTAGAAGATTTTCACGTCAGATCGTCAAAAGTAGCTACTTGATAGATCCCATCGCCACATAGAGCCCACAATTCATTGTAAAAGAGAGTGATAATCTATAGATCCTCTCGTTTATTTTCTTTTATTCTCTTTCATTGTAATTAAATTATTCAATGGAAGGAAGCAAGAATTTTGCGACAAAAAAAGTGGCGACCACAGTGGGAGACGTTTCTTTTACGAAAAAAGAGATCGTGGCACAATCTGACATGAAAAGGATCGGATCCGTTGTTGATATGCTTGTCGTGGAGATCAACCAGTAAAAGTATGAGGAGTATCTCTCCTCTGATCAGGTACCCTGACCAAAATACGGCACTATTGCCGTATGAGCTCCAATAACCGTAAATCGGGTAATCAAAATCCACCGTTAAACGGGGACCCTTGGAGCCCACGGCTATAGAGCCGATGTTTTGGCAGCAAACCCTAGCAGAGGAAGGCTCCTTGCTGGCGGAGAAGGCCCAGAAATTGATTTGACCAAAACTCAACTCTGCAATCAAAATCATCAAGTAAGGCGGAGAGCCCTCAAAACCCGCGTTAAATGCGAGGCTAATGCAGTGGTAGAACGCGAGGCTATTGCACCTTGTGAACTGACTTGTATTAATCGCAAGACCAGTTAAGATAGCGTTAAACGCGAACTTATGACAGAGCCAGCATGTGATAGAAACTCTCCACGCAAGGCTAAAACTAAGCTTAGCGTTAATCACGAAGCCAGTAAATCTAGCATTAATCGCAAGGCTTGCTACTATCGTGCAAATCACGAAGTTAATTGCGTTAATCGCAAAGAGAAATCCGCGTGTGATTTTCCATGCGAAGTTATCAACCTTAAACTTGAGCCAAGCACTAATCGCTAAGCCAAGGACTCTTACGTTAATCGCAAAGCTAAGCCAGCGTGTGATTTTCCACGCGAGGCTAAGCAAAAGTCTAAAGATGAATTTCTTCAGAAATGTCAAACCAGCGAAAAACGCAAGGTTAGCGTAAAATGAGAAGCGAGCTCCCAGCTTCGCGTAAATCCTTCAAAACGTGAAGCTAACATCCAGCTCCGCGTAAAATAGCCTGAATATAGAATCAAGGCTGATAATCAAATTACTGGACAACAATTCGACACTATTAACTCTGAGAAACTTCAGTGGGCCCCTGGACCCTCTCAACAACCAGGTGAGCCCCACGATTCTTCATCCAAGGTCACCGACCTTAGGGAGTACTTAACAAAGAAGAGAAGTCCAACTCAAATCCAACCAAATTCAACTTGCAACTATGAGCAGCTCATAACAGCGGTATCCACCATATTAGATAATTGTTGTTGTGGTAAGAAGAGAGTATCAGTGTTTGACAGGATAACTGAGTCGTACCAAAAAACTCCAAAAAGAATAAAAAGTGATCTTAAAGACAAAACCAAAAGAAAAGAATGGAAGCGGTGACCTCCAATATGGTTAGCAAGGGTAAAAAGTCATAGATAAGGAGGATGAGTCAGATTCAGAGCTCAAATCAGGTGTTGTCGCCCCTCGACATTACAAGAAACTTGTAAAAGGTTCTTGTGATGACGATAGCGATAACTCAGCCATAACTTCACCTTGTTCTTCTGCATCTTCCCGACTGCAAAAATCAGCGCCACACATGGTGGATAAGTCCAACGATATTGATCAAAGGCTTGAAGCGCAAGAGCAAATGATCCGAGTCAACAAAAGACTATCGAGGATTTCAAGATGATGCTCTTAAAGGTAGTCGAGAATACTCAAAAAATAGTCAAAAATAAAGCTAAAACTTCTTCCTCGGAAACAACACCAAGAAAGACGAGGAAATACCATTTAAAATGAATGAAGACAATAAGGAAGAAAAGGCTTATTCGACGCATGAGGAAGATAACAAATACTCTTTCCGTGATCCTCATGAAGAAAAGATCGAGAAATTGCAAAGCCAACTAGATGGCCTAATGCACAAGAAAGAGTTAAAAGAATGGGGGTTTCGAGACTATACCCACTTGAGTTGGATTTCGCACCATACCCAGAAAAATACAAACCCCCCAAGTTGGTACCGTATGACGTGAAAGGATCCTCCAGTCAACACATATATTATTTCCTGTCTCAAGCAGGACATTTGATGGGTAATGATCCAGTAATGACCAAGGTATTTGCAAGTACTCCGCGAGGGCCTACTTTCACATGATTTATGCAGTTGCCCCCAGGTACTGTTAATACCTGGTATGATGTTGAAAAGCACTTTCTTGCACGCTTCTTTGAGGATGACACCGAAATCTCGGTTCATTCCCTTCTTGCAACAAAGCAAGGGGAACAAGAAACGGTAAAAGATTTTATAGAAAGATTCCGGAAAAGTCCGTACATTGCAAACACGGAATGGCCCAGGAAGTTTTAGTGGAGACTTACAGGCATAATTTTAAGACTAACGTGCTGCTAAAGATGGGAGCTGTGGAGTTTAAGACATGAAAAGATTTGCTCAAACAAGGAAAGCAAGCAGAGGATTTGATTCACCAAATTAAAGAATCTCGCGGTACGTGAAACCCTGGAAATAACAAGCCGCATCCGAAAATAATAAGAATAAAGGAAAGGCCGCAATTGCATCTGATGTCACTCCAAAGCAAGCGAATCCTTCAAATCCAAGACCTCAAAACCAAAAAGGTGCAAGTCAAAATAGGCCTCGATAGGAGAGGACCTATACTTTTAAAGAGAAGCAGACACTCACTCTGTTCCATCTCCTTCTTAGGAAGGGTATGTTGAAACTTTCGAAAATCGAAAGCCGGAAGATGCAGGAAAAACTAATGACCCTAATTACTATTTATACCACTGAAATATCGGACACCCGACCAAGGATTGCTATCCTCTTAAGAACCGAATTTAGGCATTGATAAAAGACGGAGTTCTGACACTAAAAGAGGAGCAGAAAAAAGTTACCGCTAATATGGCAACCCTGGTTGTAGGAACTAATGAGTTCCCCATAGAAGTAACTCTGGTACCATCAGGAAAATTTATTGTGAGGAATCATGACCCACATGAGAGGGCACAAAAAGGACTTACTCCTGTGATGACGCAAAGAGGTGAAGTCATATGGGTTCATCCGGACCTTTTGCAGGATGAGCAATGGACCTCATCTGATGTCCAAAGAAAGAAGCGGACTAGCAATACTATTTTTGCAAACATCAAAGAAGAATATATAGTTGCAAATGCACTGGCGGACTCAGAAGAGGAGGCCATAATTATGACCACCCGCCAAGATGAGGAAGGTCCCTCTGGTACTTTGTCCGGCAGGGCTTATGTCAAAGATTATATAAGAGTAGGCCCTAAGGAAATATATGCGGAACCTACAAAACAAAAAATGACTTCGTTTCCAGAAGAATCCAAAGAAAGATGAAGAAGTCAAAAACGCCTCATTCCAATTTGACATCATAGCTCAGTTGGCTAATATTCCGGTTCGAGTTACACTCTACGAGTTGTTACGATTATCCAAATCAACTCGAGAAGTATTAAGAGAGGCTTTGGTAGATTTTGAGTCTTTCCTGGTGCAGATTGTCGAACCATCCAATGAGGAACAGGATTCCTGCCCCCACTGTCACCAAGTGAGGAGGCAAGTCCCACAAATAACTTTCTCGCTAGAAGACATGCAGAATAATAAACCTTTATATTTCAATGGGTATGTCGGATCCACGAAAGTAGACCACATTCAAATTGATTTATGGTCGGCACTAAGCGTCATCCCAAGAAGACTGATGCACCTACTGAGGATCTCACCTCATCCCCTTACCCAACAAATACCACGATATATGAATTCAATGCCAACAACAGCTGTTCCCTTGGTAAGATCCGACTCAAATGTCATATCAGATACTTAAGAACAGAAGCTACATGTTACGTCATTGATACAAACACATCTTATAACATTCTTTTGGGACGACCGTGGATTCATGCCTATATGATAGTTCCATCAACTCTCCATTAGTGCATGAAATACTGTGATGAGTAAGGAGAAATCCAGACTTTAATTGCAGATAAACAACCATTTAAAGGGTTGGAGAATTATTTCACTGATGCAATGCTATACAAGCCAGCCCATGAGATCCCCAAAGAATCTAGAGAACCCGACGACAGCAGCAACGAAGTAGATACTGAATATGAATCCCCAGAAGAGGATAGGGGTGATTATGAGATAAACCCTAATATTGAATTTAATGGAATTAATGTAACCAAAGTTGCTAGCGATGAAGACGAATGGGGTATTAATGAAAACATAAAATTGGTTTACGAGCCTACTGTTTCTACAGAATCTGAACCTTCTTGTACTTCTACCGAGGCAGATGGCTTGTTCGAACTTGAAGTTCTGGCGGCATATCACTTGCCAATCAGGTCGTCCCTCCTTTCTCGGTTCAAAATAATGAAAGGACGAGACAATTGCTTTGAAGTACCTTCTCGACAGGTATCTTAAAAACCTATTGTTTTCGGTAAGGTGGTTGCGTCACCAAACCAAAGGTAAAGTAGTGAAAGTGATGAACAAATATCACCTCAGTTTCACTTCTATGAACAAAAATTCTGACAGATAATGGAGAAAATGGGTTATAACTTTACCCAGAAGCCGGGATTAAACTTTGGGAACGACGAAATCTCTTACCCTCATTTAGACCAAGAGGGAAAAGCCCAGACTACTACCATAAGACCCGAAGGGGGTTAGGGTATGTATCCACTTCTTTAACACCATAGGAAACCTCTTTGACCGACGGAGATGTTTATTCATCAAATCACGATTTCGATATAAGTACTAGTGCTTTGTTTCAATCTCTAGCTGTAAATATGGTTTCAGCTGCACCCAAAAGCGACGAGGAACCAATTGACCTTCAAGATAAGTCTTGGGCTAAAAATATGGATACTCTTTGGGATATCCGTTTTGAACAATGTGACCCACCCACTGAAGACAAGATGATGCAAGTCAACATGGGGACTGAAGAGCATCCAAAATCTATTTTTATAAGCGACACACTAACTCCCGTAGAGAAGGAGGAACTTGTATCCCTTATTAGGAAATACATAGATGTGTTCGCATAGAGTTATGAAGATATGCCCGCGCTCGATTCCTAGATCGCTACGCACCGATTAAATATTAGGGAAGACGCCAAGTCAGTTAAACAGCAGCAAAGGCTCTTCCAATCGGAACTAATAGAGGCCATAGTTGCCAAAGTTAATAAGCTTATAACATAAGGATTCATTTGAGAAGAACAACATCCTGACTGGGTGGCGAATACAGTGCCGGTTCGCAAGAAGAATGGCAAAATCCGGATATGTATCGACTTCCGGGACTTAAACGCTACATGCCCTAAGGATTAATTTTCCCTTCTGATTACTGATGTAATATTGATAATACATGCGGTTACGAGAGGATGTCCTTTATGGATGGCTTCTCGAGTTATAACCATATTAAAATGCACCCAGATGATGAAAAGCATACGGCCTTCAGAACGTTGTTGGGAGTATATTGTTATACAGTGATGCCCTTTGAGTTAAAGAACATCGGTGCCACTTATCAGCACGCAATGAGCGTTATATTCAAAGAACATCTGTGTAAAACCGTGGAATGTTACGTGGATAATTTGCTGTCAAAAGTAAAAACAAAGAGGATCACCTTCGAGACTTAAGGACAGTCTTCAATATCATGTGAAGACATCACCTAAAGATGAACCCTTCTAAATCCTTCATGGAGGTATCCAGTGGAAAATTCCTTGGGTTCGTGGTTACTTCAAAAGGGTTTTTACTTGATCTCGACAAAGTAAAGGCAATCAAAGAAATGCCGTCACCCCGGAATCTCAAAGAGCTAAGGGGGTTACATGGAAAGTTGGCTTATATTCGCCGCTTTATTTCTAACTTATCAAGACGATGTCAACCATTCGCTAAACTCATGAAAAAGGGGGTTTTCTTTATATGGGACGAAGCATGTCAACAAGCGTTTGATGACCTTAAGGAATATCTTACGAACCCTCCTGTCCTCATGGCCCCCGTCCCAGAAAGACCATTTCTTATATATGTAAAGGCATGGACCATGCCTTAGGAGCGTTACTCGCTCAATATAATGAGCATGGTCATAAACATGCTGTTTATTATTTGAGTCGGACAATAATAGGAGCCGAACATTGATATAACTTAATTCAAAAAGAATGTTTAGCCCTAGTATTCGCTATCCAGAAGATGTGTCACTATCTTTCAAGGCAGACAATTCTTGTCATATCCAGGGTTAACCCTCTGAAGATCCTCATGACAAAACCAAGATCATTAAATGGCAAGTTAGCAAAATGGGCATTGCTATTATCACCATATGACATCCGCTTTGTTCCTCAGAAACCTATAAAGGGACAAGCAATTGCTGACTTACTCGCAGATCATCCTGTCTTGGTAAACTCTAAGCTATAACAAGATATCCCAGAACAGCCGTCAGAGGTCAATGCGATTAGCAAAGAACGAGCATGGCAAATATTCTTTGATGCTGCTACAAGATGATCCGCTGCAGGAGTGGGGGTGGTACTTATATCACCACACAAGTATATAATTCCTAATGGTTACTCATTAACAAAGCCCTACACAAATAATGTGACAGAATATAATGCACTTATTATTGGTCTAAAAATAGCCTTGCAACTGGGGGTGAATTGTTTAGAGACATATGGAGACTCTAAGCTCATTATCAATCAAATGACGGGCGAGTATGAAGTCAAACATGAAGCCCTCATCCCCTATCATCAATTAGCCCTAGAACTGGCAATATATTTTGAGAAATTCTACATCAATCACATACCTCGACATGAGAATGTCTATGCAGATGCCCTCGCAGCATTAGCCGCGATATTGGTGATTCCACCAAGATCAACTAAGAGTATCACTATTGGGAATAAGGAACTTCCCCATCTTGATACAATTCTTCAGACCAAGGAAGTATGCCAAGTAGGCCTAACTCTGAAACCCCGCGACTGGCGATTTTTGTTTGTGGATTACGCCCTGTATGGGATGTTGCCAGAGGATCCTAAAGAAGCCGCTTCGATAAAGAAAAAGGCTCAAAAACTCTATTATGATCCCGCACTTCAAACTTTATACAAAAATCAAATGACGGTCTCTTACTACGCTGCATCTCGAAAGAAGAGGCCAACGAGGTGCTCAAAGAAATGCATAATGAAATATGTGGAGCCCATCAACCTGTCCCGAAACTTGGAGATCATATAAGAAGGCTAGGATTTACTGGTAAAAATTGATTACCGATGCAATGGCATACGCTAAACGATTCCATACATGCCAAGCGCACGCTAACTTCATTCATCGACCCCTAGAATACTTACATACTACTGTCACCAGTTAGCCCTTTGAGGCATGGGGGATAGACATTATGTGGCCGATAACTCCCCCATCCTCCAGAGGATATCGGTTTATACTTACAATAACCGATTATTTTTCAAAATGGGACGAAGCTGTAGCCATGAGAGAGATAAAGACATCAGACGTGATTAAATTCATTAAAAACCATGTTATCTATCGCTTTGGAATCCCTCAAAGAATCGTTCATGACAACGGACAACAATTCATTAGCCAGGGGTTTTTACGATTCTGCGATAAGTTCAGAATTAAAGATATTGCTTCAACACCATATAATATCAGCTATTGGACTCGCTGAAGCTTTTAATAAGACAATTATTAAGCTTCTTTGGAAATTCATTTCTTCCAACAAGCGAGACTGGGATGAGAAGTTAGGAGAGTGCTTATGGGCTTATCGCACCACTATTTGCACCCCTACTAAAACTACCCCTTTCTCCTAGGTATATGGGAGTGAGGCCATCTTACCCATGGAGATTCAGATACCGTCATTAAGAGTAGCATTAGCCATGAAAATAACGACAGAAGAGTGACATCAACAAAGACTACGGGAATTAGAAGTGGTAGATGAAAGGCGTTTTCGGACTCAACAACAAATTGAGTTGTATCAAGCCCGAGTCTCACAAGCATTCAATAAGAACGTCAAACAGAGAACCTTCATGTAACAGGATTTGGATTTGGCCATTAAGAGGCAAATGACTATGACCCATAAACCTAAGGGTAAGTTTGAGCCTAAATGGAAAGGACCATTCATAGTGGAGACGGTATACTCAAACGGAGCTTATCACTTGGTGAACCAAAATGGTGACAGGATGATGATGCCTATTAATGGCAAATTTCTAAAAAAATACTATATATAAGCTTAAAAAAATCCTGTCTCAATCGGTTTTGATCCCTTGTAGTATGGTTATCCCTATCTCTGTTCAAGTTACACGAGAGAGCACTTGGACTATTCTCTCTTAAGTTAACAGGCATGTTTAATTAGGCGCCTCTGCCAAAATCAATGATCCTGACCCGATCACACCAGTATCAACAATCCTAGTTACGTGAGTGAACTTTGGACTGCTTTGCCAAAGTTTCACATTACTTACATCACTGTTGATCAAGAAATTTTTTTGAAGTCAACAGATAGAAGAATCAAAAAAATATCTTTATTCATAAATTGAAAGAGTATGGATAAAGTTACAAAAGTATAAAAGAATTCAAACATTTTTGGATTTCTTTATTACAATAAAAGTAGAAAAGAAAAGAAGATTCTAGGAAGTCAAAATTCTCCTATAAGCTTCAGCTTATTCTCCGTCTCGTCAATTACTCGACGACGGGTTTCTTCTATAGAATGCAAGGCCCGACGATGCAACTCCTTATCGTTGATAACGAGTTGTTGAGTCAACTGCTGGCGGGTTTCTTCAATGGATCAGCTCCTCACTATGCCTTCCTGTTCGAGTTGTCCTTGTTGAAGGATCAACTCCTCTCGTCTCTTCACCGACTCCTCCAGTCTAGATCACTGGTTTCTAAAATGGCCTAAACTTTGGCAATAGTTTCCCGGGCTCTGAGAATGGCCGTCTAGCTCCCCTTGATCAAAAAGTCTACTTTTTCTAACCCCCGGAGGACTATCTCCTGACTGGCTCAAAGTTCTGCTAACTCTCGAAGAGTTCTGCTAACTCTTGAGACCAGTCTTCCTCCTGACGCCTCAATTCTTCCTGACGAGCCCTTAACTCTGATCGAAGCCGCGCCACTTCAATCTCAGTAATCGGTTCCACAACCGCCTGGCGAAGTGCGTTCAGCGTTTGTACCTGATCTTCTAAAGCTTCTATACGGGCTCGATAAGGAGCTACTCGGTCACGTCCCCCAATTCTCTCAATGTTGTCCAGATAACTAACCAACATTAGGCATCCAAGTTCGAGGAAGTCTCTCCCATCTAAAATCATTCTAATACATCTTCTTAACAGCCGCATAAAGTCATTAATACTGTGATTAAAAAATTCCTCAAGAGAATCAGCAGTGTCTAAATTAAGCATAGGCAACGCTAAGGAAGATGTGACTAGAGGAGGAGTGGCTTCTACAGGAGTTAATGAAGAGGAAGCTCGTCCTTGTACTAGGTTCATGATATGCGGGGCCAGTAAAGCCAATAAGGAACTGGCTGAACTGGGGACCCGAGGAGATGTTTTGTTGGTGCCAGTCATTTGAGTAGCTTCACCAAGAGGAGTAGACTCTGATGGAGTGTCTCTGCTTGAAACCCCTCCGGTAGCGGAGGTGACCTCAAAGGAGAACTTCAAATTTTCTTCGTCACCCATTGGTAAGCGAGCTGGAGTAGGAGGAGCATGTGGGGTCTCTACAGCCATAATTGTTGATGGCATTAGCATAGCTTGCTGAGGAGTTGATGGCGCGCCAACAACAACCGGAAAAGTATCCTCGGAGCAAACGGCCGGTGTTGGAGATGGTAAGCTTAGTGATGGAGGAGCTTCTCTTGGCATACCAGTGGCGGTCTCTGTCCTATCATCACTCCCTAATTCATTAACTGGAGGAGTTGAAGTAGGAGCAGAGTAAGGGACTGGTGTGAAGTAGTCTACGCCAAACTCCTCTGCAGAACTACCCAGTCCGCCCACCGAGCCGGTGGTACCCGAATAATCAACCAACTCCTCAGACTCCACTCTGGTAGTTAAATGCATCGGAGAATGAAGTTGACTACCTGGATCTCAAAAACAAATAAAAATTTAAAACATACATATGAGAATAAAAAAAAGAATAAAAATTAAAGACAAAGGGGTCAGAATCATACCAGTAGATACGAGTCATGCAGTTGGACTTGATAGAGGAGTTGCGGCTGTCAAGAAACCTAATTCAAGTATAGGCTATCAAGAAACATAATCTAAGCATAGGCTGTCAAGAAACCTAATTCAAGTATAACCTATCAAAGAAATCAGATTTACAAGTTTATTCAATTCAATTTATTTATAGGAAAATCTTGTTAATGATTCAAGAAATAAACAAAGAATATGAATTCCAAATCTCATCTAAGCATAGATTATCAAAATATTAATTAAGCACAAAGAATTATGATTTTTGAACTCTATCTTTTATTTATTTATAGAAAAATCATAACTTTATTTTTTTTCTTAGAAAGAAAATGAGATAAATCCATGTTAGATCTATTAAACTAACTCATCTACATCTTAGGGCTAAAGAAAATTAGCTACCCATATTTTTAATAAGCAAAATTAAGTTTTTATTCATAAATACAATAAAATCTAATCTAGAAAGCGAATAAATTTATACTAGAAATCAATTAACTCTATCTAAAAGGCAAATAAAGAATTAAAAGTAATAGCTTACCTCTGGAGTACGGTATTGTGGCTGTCACCCCTTCAGTAAAATCCTAATTTTATTAAATTAAAAATGAGTACAAAACTTACATGATTCTCTTTAGAATACAAGGATACAACTAATATATAAGGTTTGGAAATCAAACCCTAATTCTAAAAAAACTAAAAAACTACAAAATTACAACGAAACCACCGACAAAAACACAGTGCGTGGGCCCACCTTTTGGCCGCCAATTAGCGGCTACGACCACCATTTGGCGGCTAAGTAATGGCCACTAGTAATGGGTTTTCTCCTACACGAGTCTCTGGTCTTGTTCACTTGATTTTCCTAACTGTATTTGATTTTGACTCTCTGTAGTATTTTAATCTTGTAGCTTTGCCTACTTTAGAAACTTTTCGGACTTTGATTTCCTACTCCAACTCTGATTTCATGTCGTCTCCTTGTACGAATAAAATTCCTGAAAAACACACTAAAAATACTCGAGTAGCATTATTTATATACAAAAATAGGTAATATGAAGGCTATAAATATGCAATATATGGCACTCATCACACCCCCCACATCTATCTTTTGCTAGTTCTCGAGTAAGACCTAACCCTAAAAAGAAAAAGAAAAATCCTAACTTACTTTTGCAGAAATCACGATTGCACTTAGCACGTGCAATAAACCTTTAAACCCCTAGGTTACCCTAGTGGACGAGTTATATCTCATGAGGGTTTGCAGTGAATATACCCACAAAAATCGTGAAGAAAATAGATTAAGAAATAAAGAAAAGAAAAATAAGGATAACCGAAAATCAAGAAAAATAGAAATTTTATACAAAAGAAAGAAAAAAAATTTTATAATATTTTCATCAATTAATCTCACTAATATACAAACTCAATAACGCATTTAGATTATCAATTTTCAAATCGAGCGTCATATCAGATACACTTATCATTTTAATCAAAAATTTAAATCCTATCTTTCAATACCCACTATCAGATAATCCATTAGCTCCTATACATCTACGTGCACATGTGATATTCTACTTCGGCCTTGGACTCCAACTCTAACTCATAACTCATCTTCTCTCTCATTTTTTTTTCTTCTTTTTTATCTTTATGAATATCTCACCATGCGAATATTCACACTTACATAGGCGCAAAGTACCCGATTACTTGGATCATACTCTTTTCTTGTTCTTTTTCTTTTTTTAGAATATTTCAGCTTTCATGTGAATATTCACGCTTGCTTAGGCGCAAAGTACCCGATTACTCAGATCATACTCTTTTTTTTTCACTCTTGAGGCTATTGCCTTAATACCAAGCGCACCCCATTATTTTATCACTCTCGAGGCTATTGCCTTAATACCAGACTCATCCCATTATTTTATTCTCACTTTTTTTCTTCTTTTTTCATTTTTTGTTTTTGTTTAGAGAGAGAAGACTTATTCAATCGTTATCATTTTTTTGTTTTTAACCTAATAAACTATTGTGAAGTGAAAAATAGATGTATACTTACCTCAAAACTACTGTTAGTGGTATTTATAATTTTTAGATTTTAATTTTTTAATAAAAATCAAAGTGTATCATCCAATCTGCACTCATATCCAATTTCAAATCTAAATTTGTCGCTTTATCTGTAATTAAGTTGATCTATTGATAAAAATACATAAATTTGTTGTTAAATTTTTTTATTTTATTTTTTCTATATTTTTTAGTTTTTTTTATTTTTTTTTTCTTTTCAGTTAGTTACCCTAAAAACTATCCAAAGTGTAAAATAAAGAAATCCAAAAATCATCTAAAAATAAAATAAAAACTCTAAAAAAAACTAAAATCTTAGAAAAGCACAAAAAAAAATCCTAACCCACTCCCCCACACCTAAACTCGTGTATGCCCTCATACACAAACCAAGTGTGGTAAAATAAATATGAAAACTATTATACAAATACTATACAAATAATAAGAGTCATAAAATTTACGATCTCAATATCATCACCCTGTCAACGCATGGAAAGTGGTTATGACCTCTCGATCGCTTTCCACTTTCATAGTGTGTGCATTTTAAACGTGAAGTGGGTGCATTATTATATCTCATCAACCTCCTACAAGTCATTAAATTACATATCTGTAGCTTATGCCACCCTCGCTTTTTCTCTGTCCACATGTAAGTATTAACAATTGGGTTAAAGAATTCTTTATTATAAATCTGTCAATTATCGTTAGTAATAAGCATACATGTAGAAATATCATGAGATGAGAAGAGTGCTATATGATCAAGTGAACGTGGTGGTGACTCTTCTTACTCACGAAGTAATGCGAGCTCCTCTGCAAACAAATCCTCAAAAATTTGCTCATAAATCAATAGCACACTTGCACAAGTATCATCATACATAGAATCAGTATGTGCTAATTCATCTAATAATATGAGTTCATCTTTGAACATTTGCTCAAATGAGAGTTCATCATCAGTGCAAGAGGTCAAATGAGAGTGTAAATTATGAATCATGTTGACTTCAATGAGGGAGGTCATTGTGTGCTCATCCATATTAAATATATTCAATGCCACAATCATATTCCCAAACGATAACTTTATGAGGCCACTCCTGTAATCAATTAATACATTTGATATTGCAAGGAATGGTCTACCCAAGATAATGTGAATTTGATTTCGTGGATTGGAAATCGGCTCAGTTTCTAAGACACTGAAGTCTATAGGAAAGATACACTCGCCGATTTTAATGAGCACATCTTCAACCATACCAAATGGTCTCTTGATCGAACGATCAGCTAGCTGTAATGTGACCTTGATAGGTTGAAATTTTCCTAACCCCAGTTGTCGATAAACAGTGTAAGAAAGCAAGTTGACACTTACCCCTAAATCAAGCAACACCCTATCAAATGTAGTGTTCCCAATGGTGCATGAGATTGTAGGGGAACCTGAATCTTTGTACTTGATAGGCAAGGAGTCAAAGAGGATATGTGATATATTTGCAGCAAGAAAAACTTTCTCAGGAACGTTTCTTCCTCGTTTATTAGTACACAAATCCTTGAGGAACTTAGCATAAGTAGGAACATGTTGTATAATATCAAGGAGTGAAATATTAACCTTCACCTGCTGAAATATTTTAAGAATTTTCTCTACTTGCGGTGAAGGCTTTCTAAACCAATTTGGATATGGTGCTTTCGGCTCAGGAACAGGTTCTTCCAAATGAGTATATGACGGTGATGGAGGTGGTGGAGATGGTTGTGGAGAAAGGGGTGGAAGAGATGATGTAGCCTGCGAGATAGTAGGAGTGGGATCAGGGGGCATGGCTACATTATTATCCACTTGCTTGCCATATCTAAGCATGTGAATGGCATTGTATTGGTGAACATGCGAATGATTTGAGAAACTGGTATTGGGGTTCGTTATGGGTTGACTTGGAACGGTACCCTGGCCACGTTCACTCATTTGACTCGCTAATTGTCCAACCTGCTACTCTACATTCTTAATAGATTGAGAGTTCATGAGCAGTTGCTGACCTGTACTTTGAATAAAATCAGTTGATACTTTCATAAGATTTTGCATGTGTGTGTCAAGGTTGGACATATGCATGTCAAACTTGGAATGAGACTTGAGAAGATTTTCAACGTGCTTCTCAAGTGACTGAAGTTGCTTTTCTTTTCCATTATTAGACCCCTATTGTGGATGTGAGTAGTTTTATGCAGGTGGTCTATTCTGGTTGTTCCCATAATTTAATGCATATGGGTGTTGATAAGCACCCACATTTAGTCTTGGAAACTGACAATTGGCTGGAGGTTGCATGTTAGGGTTAGGGACCCCCTGATATTGCCCTTGACCCCATGATAAATTTGGATAGTTCCTCCAGTCAGGATTGTATGTAGGAGCGTAAGGATTGTTCATGGGTTGTTGATACAAGGCGTTGGCCTGTTCAAGTGTGGGACCCATGAGATTCGTTAATAATGGACACTCCTCCATAACATGATTCGGAGTTCTGCAATTAAAGCATGTGGGACTTTAGATTTGATTTACTTGACCTACTCGTGGAGCACGAGTAGTCTCCAATGCCTCAATTCTCCTCATAAGAGCTGCAATCTTAGCTTCAGCAGCTATAGAGCTGTCGACATTATGGATCCCACTCTTATGTGCAGAAGGCTTCTCAGTGGGACTCTCCCACTGCATAGTCTTCCACGATAGGTCCTCAAAAAAGTCCAATGATTCATCCTCGTTCTTTCTCATGTACTCCCCCTGACACATGGACTCAAGAAGAGTTTTGTATGTTTAATCGAGTCCTTCGTACACGATTTGACACAACCACCACTTTTCTATTGCATAGGGGGGCACTGAGCTAATAAGTCCTTGAATCATTCCAAATATTTCCAGAAGGGTTCTTCCAGCACTTGACAGAATTGATTGATTTGATTTCGTATCCTTACCGTCTTATGCGTGGGATAATACTTCTTAAAAAATACCGTAACGAATTCATCCCAAGTAGTGATTGAATCAGCAGGCATACTGTACAATCACTTCTTGGCATTATCCTTAAGTGCAAAGGGGATGAAGCGGAGCTTAATTTTGTCCTCTGATAAGTGCTGCAATTTTATCATCACGCATACTTCCTAAAATTCACTGATAAAGAGATATGTATCCTCTGAATCAGAACCAGTGAATTTAGGAAGTATACTAATGTACTGCGGTTTCAACTCATAGTGATTACCCGCTACGTGTGAAAGTTGTATGCATGATGGAAGTGATGTGTGCAACGGGTAACATCGATTCTGAAGGATCGGAATTGGCTGGTCCATCTTGTCTCCCATGAACAAATCTGATCTCACAAGTCGACCAAATTGATCACGGGTCCAATGTGGCATGAACCAGCGACCGTGAGTGTATGCGTGAATTTCCTAAACTAATGCAAAATGTGGGGTGTGGTGGAGATAAAAATGGTGGAATAGATATGATCAAATAAAAATGTGATTTCTACTGTTCCTCATTGTTTTTATTTTTTTACAGAACCAGGAAATCAAACTACAAAACTGGAGAAACTTTGGACTCAGAGAGTACCTGTTAGGCCGCCAATTGGCGGGTTTAGCCACCAAATAGCGGCTAAACCAGAGAGCTTGACTCTCTGGCTTTTGCTGCTAAGTCCAGAGGTTCTTCTGATCCCTTATGTCTTCCTGTATCTGCAATTTCTAGTCTCTGCATACTCAACACACACTGTTAATCTATAAAACTTTAGAAAAAGCAAGAAAAATACCGTCCATCCCTGACAACGGTGCCAAAAAACTTGATGTGATAAACTGCAAGCGCACAATATCAGTTGTAATGCTATACAGGTCATCCCACAGAGATCTCAGGTGTTTTGTGATTCTTACTATTTTTTAGTTCTAGTGGATTAACTAAGAGATTTTAAATTGAGGAAAGATTGATTCTAAGTTCTAAAGATTAGCCTAGGATTTCGAATCCACTAGAATAATAGCCTAACAATAAATTATCTCTTTCTTCCTATCTTTTTAATTATGCACGGTTAAGTAACATATTAAAAAGGTGATTTTTTTAATTTAATTTTAACTAAGTGCCCCTAAGTATGACCTATCAAGTGATGTGCAAATATAGACCATAAAAAATAACACGTTTCTTAGAAACAAATTATATCAAGTACAAAATCTGATAAACCAAAGCAAAAAAATAAACTTCAAACCCTAATCTAAGCATAGACTGTCAAAAAACTTAATTCAAGTATAACCTATCAAAGAAATCAGATTTTCAAGTTTATTCAATTCAATTTATTTATAGAAAAATCTTGTTAATGATTCTAAAAATAAATAAAGAATATGAATTCCAAATCTCATCTAAGCATAGATTATCAAAATATTAATTAAACAAAATTTATCAAAGAATTATGATTTGTGAGCTCTATCTTTTATTTATTTATAAAAAAATCATAACTTTATTTCTTTTTAGAAAGAAGATGAGATAAATCCATGTTAGATTTATTAAACTAACTTCATCTACATCGTAGGGCTAAAGAAAATTAGCTACTCATATTTTTAATAAGCAAAATCAAGCTTTTATTCATGAATACAATAAAATCTAATCTAGAAAGTAAATAAATCTATACTAGAAAGTAATTAACTCTATCTAAAAAGTAAATAAAGAATTAAAAGCAATGGCTTATCTCTGGAGCACGGTATTGTAGTCGTCACCCCTTCAGCAAAACCCTAATTTTATTAAATTAAAAACAAGTACAAAACTTACAGGATTCTCTTTAGAATATAAGGATAATACCAATGTATAGGTTTTGGAAATCAAACCCTAATTCTAAAAAAACCGAAAAACTAAAAAATTACAACGAAACTATTGACGATAATGCAGCTTATGGACCCACCTTTCGGCCGTCAATTTGCGGCTAAAACCGCCATTTGGCGGCTAAGTAATGGCCACTAGTAATGAGTTTTCTCAAACATGAGTCTCTGGTCTTGTACACTTGATTTTCCTAACTGTATTTGAGTTTGACTCTCTACAGTATTTTAATTTTGTACCTTTGCCCACTTTAGAAACTTTTCAGACTTTAATTTTCTACTCCAATTCTGATTTCATGTCATCTCCTTTTACAAATAAAATTTCTGAAAAATACACTAAAAATACTCGAGTAGCATTATTTATATACAAAAATAGGTAATATGAAGGTTATAAATATGCAATATATGGCACTCATCAGCCTTGTAGAGACCAATCTCTTTGAGGGTTTCCTCATGGTGATCCATCATATACTTGACAAGGTGGAACCACCACATGTTGCCTGAGGAATGAATCCAGCTAGGCATTCTGAAGTCTTTTGCAAGATATTCGCCACCTTTGGCTACAAATTCACTGAGAAAAGTCTCAGCACGAACCGGGACTTCCCCAACTGGGTGCTCCTTCGTAATTCTACCTGGAAGGAGTCCAGTGACGCACCTATTAGGACCATCTTGATAGGCCCCATGTGCGACAAACTTTCCTTTAGCAACCCTGTCACACTCCCGAGTTAGTTCCCACTCTAACTCGCGATGAGCTGATAACCTCTAAAGATAAACCAGTGGATAGCTTCGTTCCATGTCAAGCAGGAACATCAACAAGTCACCGGTCTGGTGAAGCCACTTGCTCTCTTCTTCGAATAAGATTTCGTCCGTGTGCTGCATCGCATCTCCAAAGAGAAATGCTGGCTTCTCTAGTACTTCTTGGTTCATGGCTTCAAAGAGAGCATCATTGATGATTTCCTTGTAGTGGCAGGGCTATATCTCATCTGTTTTTCATATATTCTCTAAGACATGGCTTGTAGGCAGAAAGTTCAGTAGTAAATTGGAACTGAGTTTCCAAGTCTGCACCTCCAACACATCCAAAGTGGTGCCTGTGGGAGAGGGGATCCACTGAGTAGCCAACTACAAAAAAAAAGAAACAGAATTAGAAAAGATTCTAAAAAGAATATCAAAAATTCTTCTAAGTACAGAAATGTGGAGCTAAGGCATAGCTTCACGCGGTGAAATCAGTAACTTCGCATTAAGTTAAAACACGGAGCTAAGGATAACTTCACGCGAAGCTAATTAGCAACTTTGCATCAAGCCAAAAATGCGAAGGTAATAAGTAACTTCACGTAAAGCCAAAACGTGAAGTTAAATCTATAACTTCACGTAGAAAATGCGACAGTCAGAAATAATTTCGCGTAATGAACTAAAACACGAGGATAACGCGATAGCTTCACGTAGAAGAAGACCAGAGGTCTCTTCTTCTCCAAGCCATTTGGCCGAAGAACGGCGATGATTTTGCCAGCAAAGGAAGCGATTGGCCAATCAAAATCGAGCCAAATCACTCCTAAATGATTCCTAAGAGTCCAAAAATAGAGAATATTACCTCCAATTGGCACGGCATAGACGCTGCCGCCGCTGTGGCCACTGCCACAGCCGCTGCCGCCGCTGCTCGCGCCGGCCGCCGATGGCGAAGAGGCGCACGATGAGGTGCTTTTCTTGGGTGCCATTGATTTCAAAATCTTGTAGAAAATCGAAGTGAACGGGCAAAAATTTGGTTGGGATGCTAGGGTTCGGTCGCAACGAGCTCTGATCGCCTGGGTTCTTGGGTTTCTGAAAATTCCTAATTGAGGAAGAAGAAGAGTGAAAACTCTATTTAAATGAAAAAGCCCGCCCCTTGGTATTCGGCACAGAGATCGGAGCAGTTAAATGCAAAATACGAGGCTATTAGCTCCGCGTGCTAAAGTGAAAACGTGAGGATAATATGATTGTTAACTCCATGCTCAAGTGCAGTAAATCAAAAATCCAAAGTATTTCAAAATTTACTAAGTCATAAGCCATTTTGAAAACTTTGGAGGGGGTTCTGTTGGTGGTCAAATTTCTAAAATCTGTAAAGGAGATAACCACGCAGAACGCGGAGCTAACTCCGTAGCTCCGCGTTTGGCTATGATTTAACCTCGCATTGAGTAAAATGTGGAGCTAGGTCAATAGCTCCATGTTCAGACTATTTAACTCCACATGAGCAGATTTTCAGAATCTTAAATTGATTGTGATTAAGATTTGAGCTTATCAAATACCCAAATTGAGTCTAATTAGCATCCAAAATCAATAGATTTAAATTAAAATTAAGATATTTGATTAGAATCCTTGATGAATACAACTACTTTCCAATTCTATTTCATTAGAAACTCTTATATTGATTCAAGACTATAAATACCCTCTTGAAGTAGTCTTTGGAAAGTTTTTTGGATCATTCTAGAGTTCAAGTTACGCGTGAGGGCCTTGAATTCATAAGATCAGTAAAGAAAGAAGCTAAGGTCGACCGTCATTTTTATCGAGTAGAAGATTTCCACGTCAGATCGTTAAAAAGAGCTACTTGATAGATCTCATCGCCACATAGAGCCTACAATTCATTGTAAAAGAGAGTAATAATCTATAAATCCTCTCGTTTGTTTTTTTTTTTTTGTTCTTTTTCATTGTAATTAAGTTATTCAATGTTAGGAAGCAAGAATTTTGCGATGAACGCTTGTACCAAGAAGCTGCTTCACTCCTTACTGCGTTCTTCGGAAAGAGTACTACAAGAAGTTTCTCTGTGAAATCTTCTTATTACCATTTTCCGGACATTGGTCAAGGATTCACTGATTTGGTTAAAGACGTGATTAAGCATTATTGAAGAGAATATATATCTTAAACCACTCAATCTTTGACTTGATTACTTCTTACTATTACATAAGCTGCATGTTTGTAATCTGTTCTACCCTTGAAAGGTCCGAGGTTTTTCTTGATATCCATCAAAAATTTCTTTCATCATTCTTCGGAGACTAAATAATTAGCTCGACCTTCTGTAATGGATTTCTTGAATATCACATCAGGAGTAATAATTCTTTAGAGACTTCCCATTAATTGGTATCATTATTTTCTCGTCGTTCGATTTCACTAGCCAATACGCACCATTTGAATATACCGCATCAATAACAAAAGGTTCCTCCCATTTTGGCTAGACTTTTTCTTTAGATTTTTTTATTTGTTATGATCAATCTTCTTACTAAAAGGACCAGATCACCTTTCTTGAAAGTTCTCTACTTGATCTTTTTATTAAAGATTTTGGAGATTTGCACTTGATAAAGCTCAATGCTTTGTTGAGCTTCAAGGCGCTTGTCATTAAGAGCTTCCAACTCAAGAAGTCTTTGCTGATACTTCTCTTTTTGAGTCATTTTGGTTGCTAATGCAACTCGTAATAACAGAATCTAGATCTCCAAAGGGAGAACTGCTTTGGATCCATACACCAAAGAAAAGGGTGTTGCATTTGTAGGAGTCCTAACAGTAGTTCGGTATACCCAAAGACATTCTCTAAGGTTTTCATCCCAATCGTGTTAGTTGGGCGAATCAAAATTTTTGAGGAGTTTCATAATGGTTTTATTGAAGGCTTCTGCTAAACCATTGGCCACAGGATAGTATGGAGATGAGACCACACTTTCGATTCTGTATTTCTTGTAGAATCTTGAGAATGACTGACTCATGAATTGAGATCCGTTGTCATGAATAATTCTCCTTGGCACCCCGAAGTGGTATATGACATGATGATTGATGAATTTGATCACGTCTAATATCTTCACTTCAATTAGGAGAACAGTTTCAGTCCACTTTGAAAAGTAATCAGTTATAGCCAATATGAACCAGTGAATCCTTGTTGATGGTAGTGAAATTGACCCAATAATGTCCATTCTCCACATTTCAAATGGCCATGACGTAGCCGTTGGATGGAGATATTTTGGTGTCTAATGTATAAAATCTGCATGTATTTGACAGACTCTGTATTTTCTGGCGTAAACAACTGCGTCTATCATTATCTTGGGCCAATAATATCCCATTTTTCGGAGTCTATTCCAGAGTTTTGATCCTGATTGATGTGTTCTGCAAATGCCGCTATGAGCTTCTTCAAGTGCTTCCTAAGTTTCTTTATTTGAAAGGCAACGAAGCAAGATCTCATCATAGAATTTTCTATATAATGTTTGAACTTCAACATTATAATAGACATGAATAGCTTTTCTTTGAATTGCTTTTGCTTCTTTGGGATATTTTGGCAATATTTCATAAAGAGCATAATCTATATAAGGAAATTGCCAATCTCTTGGCTCAAGATTAGTCCCTAGATTATGTACTTTATGTGCTTCTTGTTTCTTTTCCAAATTTGACTCCACTTTGAATTCAATTTTCGGACAAAGAAATTCTTTGCTTCCCATCATTATGCGTTTGTTAGCATCCTTGGGCAACACTGAAGTGGCGGCTAACGAAGCTAGTGAGTCTGCATAGCTATTCTGGTGGCGCAGTATATGACTGATGTAGAAGCTGCTAAAACTATAAGCCATTTTTGTGACTGCTTGGTAATATGGAAAGAGATCTTTATTTTTTACTTCATATTCTTCCGTGATCCAGTTGATGATGAGCTGAGAATCTCCATATGTTGTTACATCTTCACCCCTAGCTATTTGGTTATCTTCAGGCCAATCATCAGGGCATTGTATTTAACAACATTATTGGAGCATGACTCTGTTAATGAATATGCTCGAGGAATAATGTGGTTGTGAGGAGAGATAATGACCATGCCCACTCCTACTACCATTATTCCTTTGGCTCCCATTCTGAAAGCACCATCAAAGAAAAGTTGCTAAACATCTTCTATAGTGGTGTTCGCTTCAGTAATCTCTTGTGGATTATCGTCTCCTGGAGCTATGCTTCTTTGAGCTATTTTATCAGGAATGTCTTTGTACAATTTTGAAAATACTAGAATTGGATGCTCAGCTAAGATATCAGCTATAACTTGACACTTAATTGTCTTTTGTGGGATAAAATGCATTTCGTATTGCGATAGGAAAATAGCTCGATTGGATAATTTTGAATTTAATGACCATGGTTTGGCCAATAATATTCATAATGGATTAACTCTCGATATAATATTGATTGTTTGCCACACCAAATAGTATCGCATTTTCTGTACTACAAACACCAAAACTACGCATTCTTTTTCCACTGGGTTATATCGATAATCAGCTCCAATCATCATTCTGCTCAAGTAGCAAATAGCTTGCTCTTATCCAAATTCATTCTTTTGGGCTAATAAAGCTCCCAAAGAATGGTTCATAGTTCTCACATATAGTAGGAAATGTACTCCTGTTACTGGAGCTATAAGAATAGGTGGTTTCGTGAGATGCTCTTTGATCTCTTCGAAAGCTTTCTGACAAGCATCGTCCCAGATGAATGGTACTCCTTTCTTCATCAACCATGTAAAAGATTGACATCTCCCAGACATGTTTAATATGAACCTACGAATGTATGCCAGCCTTCCCTGTAGTCCTCTCAATTTCTTAAAATTTCTAGGTGGTGACATATCTTGAATTGCTTTGATCTTATCTGGATCAAGATGAATTCCTCAGGAAGTGACTACGAAGCTAAGGAACTTTCCACTGAAAACACCTAGAAAAGACTTATTGGGATTCATCTTAAGTTGGTGCTTTTGCATAAGGTTAAAAACCACTCTCAGATCATGAAGATGATTGTCTTTACTTTTGCTCTTGATTGCCAAATCATCTACATAACATTCCACCATCTTTCAGAGATGCTCTTGGAATATAGTGTTCATGGTGCATTGATATGTAGCACCGGCATTCTTTAAATCGAAGGGCTAAATAGTTCATGGCGCATTGATATGTGGCATTCTTAAAGACTTATGCTTATCATCGTCATGATACATTTTGATTTGATTGTATCCTGAAATTCTATCCATGAATGACATTCTTGCATAACCCCAAGTGTTGTCGATCATGACATCTGTAATAGGCAACAAAACTTCATCTTTTGAGTATGTTTCATTCAAATCTCTGAAGTCAATACAGACCCTAATTTTTCCATTCTTTTTAGTCACAAGGACTATATTCACAACCCAATCTGGATGTTGTTCCTCATGGATGAAGCCTGATTCAATTAACTTCTTGATTTCAGCTTCAATGGCTTCCATTATTTCGGAACGGAACCTTCATTGTTGTTGTTTGACAGGTTTCACATCCAATCAGTTGTTTAACTTGTGCATCGCCACTTGTGAATCTAATCCTGGTAATGTCTTCATAATTCCAGGCAAAAATATCAATATATTCTCGAATGAGAGAAATCATTTCTTTTTTTCTCGAAAGATAAATTTTCACTTATAAGTATGAGTTTAGGATTTGTTTTACTGCCCATATTTATTTGGACCACTTTATCTTCTGTTGAAGGTTCACATTGTTCGAACTGAACTCCATTTCATATTAAGATGGCCTAGCAATCATCTTTGATTGGTAGCAGCTCTTCATCATCTTCTCTTTTCTGGTTTACAAAGACCATGTTGACAAAAACTTCTCAAAAAATGGCTCCAACACTTACATCTAAATTCAGCATAAAGATTTAAATAAATGGAAATATTGAAGTTCCTCAGAATTTACTTCTGAGAGATTTTCAGGAGTGGCGATATATCTCAATCCCCTACCAGTTTTATCATAGTAATCTAGTATTTTTCCTTTTAGAACAAAAGGTTGAAGTGTAGCTCTTCTTCCTTTTCCAAAATTCAACCTTAGGTTTGGTTATATTCCATCTTTTTCATCATTTTATGGAAATTCTCATCGTAATGGAAGAAATCAGGATTTTTCTATTCTTCCTCAGAATCTAAACATATTTCTTTATTGTTATTGCTTGTTTTTCCAAATAATATAGTTCTTTGACCTTTATATTTGGGAGGGACTTTAAAGATTGCTTCACTCGCATCTCTATTATCATCACTTTGTATACAAAAGGATGAACGGATGGGTGCTTGGAATGACACTAAAGAGTATATTTTAACTAGTTGATCACTACCGCGTCAGTACTAATACTTGAGGGTTCAGAATCAATACCCGATGAATAAGCAAACTCTATATCTTCATTAATTATCTACTCGCAATCGGAATTGGCAACGTTGTTTACATCAAAGACTTCAAGACTTATGACAATGGGTTCAACCTCCCAATTTTCATCATCGGATCTCAAAGCTTTGAACCCTGATTGAGTATTGGCCTCATTACCACTATTTGATTCCTCATAGGCAAGTTGTTCAGCTAGCATCTTGATATAATAGTGCATCTGTAAAATAATTTTTAACCCCTTTAAAGGACTGCTTTTCAGGTACTAGGGTTTTCACATTTCCTTCCTTGTCTACATGCTTCATACATTAGTGAAGTGTAGAATGAACAATGAGGTTGAGGTGAATCCATGGCGTCCCAAGTAAGAGGTTGTAAGACATGTCAGTATCTATCATATAGCATGTGACTTCCATTTTTAAATCACCGATCTGGCATTTTAATTTCACTTCACCCAAGGATTTACAACCATTAGCATTGAACCCAAAAATGGTTGTATTTATTGATGCCAATCGACATATTGGGACTCCTAAATACCACAACACCTTCCTTAGCATTACACTTAGAGCGGATCCAGGGTCAACTTGTATTCTATCAATCTCGGTTGACCCTTTATAGCCTTTGCAATACAAAGGCCAGTGATGCATATTATTCTTCATTTGCATATCTTCTGGAGAGAAAGTTATGCAAGGTATCTTCTTGGAAGTCTGATGGCATGCTGCACAGACTTCTTCTTCTTCCATTATTTCTGGAATTTGGACCAGAAACACTTTAAAATCTTGCAGAGCCTCACTTAAGGCTTCTCTGGTTTGCTTGGACAGCCTTAGGAGCTCGTACAAAGTGATTCTTGCAAGAATGTTGGCTAGTTGTGCTGATACATCAAATCAGAAAGGCTTCTTGGAGTTTTAAGTCGGCTCTTTTTCTTTATTTTTAAGAACTTTGTCGAACCTTAGCTCTTTCTGCTTGTTCTTCATTGGAGGCTGAGGTTCAACTACTCGATCATAATTTTTCAAGTAGTTTTTTCCTGAACGAGAGAAGGTTTCTATTGGTCTTCATTGACTGCCAACAATTCTTTGAGTTCCTCTTCTGAGCTCAAAAGAGGACGAACTTCTGCATCATATTTAGGAACTACAGTGACAACATTGTAAGTGCACACCGTTCCTTTTGAATTCTTCTTAAATGAACTCAAAGTCCACTACTCATCTTCAAGGAGGTCTGGATGCACCCACATTATCTTTCCTCTAGACGTTTCGAAAGGAGATAATCCTTTCTGTTGTTGCTGATAAGGATCATAATTTATGACTCATTGTGCCTTTAGGGATTGGTTGGACTCCATTTTGAACAGTTGATTCTATCCAGTCTGGAGCCTTTGCAAATTTGAAAGTCACCATATTTGTTGTCACCTTTTTTTGATCTTCTTGTAGCTTGATGATATTGGCGTCCACCAGATCCTGGATCTTATCTTTCAGGATATAGCAATTCTTAGTAGGATGGTTAATGATTCTATGATACATGCAGTAATTGGGATCATTGACCTTTCTTGCTTCTTAAGTCGCTTTGACTTTGGTAACTTCAACATATTTTTTGTCATGAGTAGGATAGAAATGGTAGTGGTGCATTCATCTTTGAAAGAATATTATTTTTGAGGAACCTGTGATTGAGGAGGGGTCCTTTGAAGAGGTTTAGTAGGGCTTAGAGCATCTACACCCATCGTCTCTTTCTCTATGGGTCGAGATGATTAAGGTGTTCCAGAATTATTTCTTCTTTGTCTTCCTCCTTCTTCAGCCTTAAGCCTCTGTGTAATTTCTTTGGCTTCTTCGACTTACAGTGAGAGATCTTTCCAAGTGGAAGATTTTATGGCACCTATTCTAGTGAGAACTTTGATGGGGAGATTATGCCTGCAGGACTCCACTAAAGTCTTTTCAGGCATTCCATGCGAACACTTCAAAGAATCATTTCTGAGTCTCTTAATGAAGTCTCGAGCTGACTCCTACTTCTTTTGCTTGTGGCAAGGACTGCTGGTATTGAGATCTCCATATCATCTTCGTAGAATCTTGCTAGGAAAGCCTTTTCCATATCGTTCCACGAGTTGATGGTTCTCGGCTCCAATCTCTGGAACCATTCAAATGCTAGACCTGTGAGGGTACTAACAAAAACTCGTATGATGATTGGATCATTTCTAGTCAAATGGCCCGTTTATGATTTGAAGTAGTAAAGGTATTGATTTGATGAACCTTTACCGTCGAAAGATTTGAGTTTCAAAAGTTTATAATTTTTTGGGAATGGTATACTCACCCATTCTATCGGATACGGCCTTACAACCACCAGCTCTTGCAAATTGTTTCTATGCATAAAAGCGTTGAGTGGATTCTGGAAACTCTCCATCAAGATGGCATTTGGATTTCCTTCATGTTCTGAATTCTGGATTGATGGTGAGAATGTTTAGAATGGTTATCTTCTTCTTCATTTTCCTCATTGTTAGCATCAGTGTTTTTGGGAGGAGTATGAAGTTCATCTTCTTTTCCCTTCCCTTTATCCTTCTTGGGGATGCGCGAACCTTTAGAAGAAGATTCTCCTTTCTTCTTCTTTCTTTCTTCGATCCGGAGCTGAAGCATGTCCCTGATCTCATCTATGGTACCTACTGTTTCTGGATGATCTTGTCTTGTTAATCCATCCACTTCATGATTTCTTCCGGAGTCCCCTACATCATATGTGCAAAGGCAGACTCCTCCAGGAATGAATCTGAAGTCTAAGATTCAGTTATAGCAGAGTTTTCTATTTCCTCTTCTTCAGAGGAGACTTCAGCCATCTTCCTGTAGTTCAATAGCATTGTCACATCTTTCTTGAGTCGTGTATTTTAAAAAACACCCTGCATCTCACTGAACACACTCTCCAAAGTAGAGGAATGCTCAGAGTCTGACGAGCCTGTTCTAGGAATGCTTTTCATTTTTTTCTTCTTTTTCCCCCTGAAGTTTAGCATATTGGATGATATTTTAGGATACTCTGATTTAGAGAACTCTTGTTTGATGACGTGTCGTCTTCTCTTTAAAGGTTGGGCTGGAAATGGCACAAGTTTGTTGAAGACAAACGGCTTTGTAGGAGTTGGAACGCAATGGTAATGAAAGAGCACTGCGTTGATCAACTGTTCACAACTATAGTAAGACTTTTGGGATTTTTCTCTAATCTTATTATGAAATTACCTAAGGACCTCTAAATTGGAACTCATTGTCTTGTTGGTAGATGCAACTTCTCCCCCAAATAGTATCTTTGGGATAGGAGTTTCTATGCCCTTGAAAATTCAGGGAGCGAATTTTACTGTAGCCATAATGGCTGAAGGATGAGTTTCTGACGAGGCCTGGACTGAAGGTTTTGAGTCTTAGAGGCTAATTCTTTTTCAAAAGCAGATCTGAGGGTCGCGCTTTCTATTGGAACATGAATTTGAGATCCGCATCTAGCTTCAGAAATGTGAGTTTGTGGCCTGCGTTTTGCTTCAGGAACATCAACGTGGGTCCTACGTTCAGTCTGTGAAATGTGAGTGTAAGCTCCACGTTTGTGGTCAAATATGTACTTTGTGGGTGAGCGGCGTTTCTTGTAGGAAATGCATATGAACCCATCTGCATCTGGGTCCAGTTTCTTATTGAGGACCATGACTTTGCTCTTTGGTCACCATACGCAAATTGGAGCTTCGCGTGGTGGTTCCATGAGAGTTGGTTTTTCTTTCATGGCTCTGTAGGTAGTGCGAGTCTTGCTTCTTCTAAGGTTCCTCCTCATAGTGCAAGTGAGAAGAACTTTGTCTTCAAAATCATCTCCTTGAAGATCGGAGAATGGTCATTTTCCTTTGTTGTTGCAGGGATTCTAACCCATTCTCTTGGGATCAATACGGGTCTTGAGTGGGACAGACTCGGAGCCTTGTACTAATAAAGGAGACACCTCTCCTAGGAAACCGGACTAGCCTGAGTCCTTTGGTAGGACCATCATTTTTGGAGCCTCCTTGAAGACTGAGTTGTTTGAGACCTTACGGCATTTCAACAAGGATCCTGGGCTCATGGAGCCAGAAGAGAGGAATTTCTCATATTTCTTTTAGTTGAACTTGATAACGAGTGACTCGACCATGGTGCCAACAGGGACTTTGTCGGATTAGGCTGCAGCCTTATTATTGGAGATGATAGGTGTCCCCAGTGGAGTCGTCAATCTTCTGTCCACCATAAATTTGAATTTTTTATTGAAAACTTCTCAATAAAAAATTATAATATAAATGGTTGCCCGTTTATAAAAAATGAGGATTATCTAATTTCCTCTTTGTTTAATGTCAGGTTCTATAGTAGCCATAGAGGACGATCCTGCTCTCCGTTGATGATTCGAATGCAAGTTATTCGTTTGGTAGCCTTTGTAAAGCTCTTGGATGCAAGGGCTTTTTATTCTAGCACAAGTGCTCAAATAGAGTTTATTCAACTGATCCTGAACCCCTTTCTTAGCCCAGCTTTCGGCTATTTATAGAGGTTGGAAAATATTTGAATTAGTGTAACTGTTTTCCTCGGAAACAGTTTTACTTTTCATTTCCATTGAATTCAAGAGAAAAATTACAGATTCTTTAAAATTTCTCTTCTTCGAGACTACAACGACAAGAAAAATAAGAATCAGACAGAGAAGGTTTATAAACCACTGCTCTCATTTTACAGAAGTAGTAGGCTCTATGGCAGCTGTAGGAATCGATCCTTTCTCCGTTGACGATCTGACGTCAGCGATTAGAGGTGAGCTAATCGCTTCTTCCTTTTCTTCTTCTCCCTGATTCTTGGAGGAAGGATAGAGTTCTTGCACACAAGAGATTTTTGCCAAAGTTCCTCCTCTATTCTTCTTCAAGGATATTTTTAGTTGGATTTTGATCCAGATTCATCGTATCGGGCCATGTTTCTACACCCAAAGAATCAATTCAAGATTTAATTAGAATTTCATTGATTATCAATTTCCAAAAATAATTATTTATTTTCTATCCAAAAATTAATTTGATTTCAACTTAAAATTTGGATAATTATTCAACTCAAGAAAAATTAATTTAGAATTTTGTATCCAAAAATTAGTTGGACTCTAATTAGAGTTTGAATTTTATTTGGATTTGTACAATACTCAAGATGATTTGGGGTGTTAAAATCAAGTGTGGGGGCAAGGGTTACCGCGCGCGAGGCCAGACGCGGCCTCGCCGGAATGGGAGAAGAGCCTTGCTGCAGCGAGGCAGGTGCCCATGCCTCACTGTAGCGAGGCAGCGAGCCTCGTTGCGAGGCTTTGCCTCCCAGCGAGGATCCTCGCTGCCGCTGCGCCCCTTTTTTTTTTTTTTTTTTACTCGAACTAGAATTCGGACTTGGATTTTGGATTTCTACTCAGACTAGGATTCCTATTCAAACTCGGACTAGGATTCCTAATCGGACTAGGATTCCTATTCGGACTCAGATTCAGACTTTGATTATTTTTATCATTCTACAAGACCCCCTCCAAAGTTTTCAAAATTTTGTCTCTTCACTTGTTTTAGCAAAATTTTGAAATACTTTGGATTTCTAACAGAGTTTGTCTCCAACTCCTACTCAAAATTGATTTCCTAATCCTAAGTTGTTTATCCTGACTCCTCTATAAATACACCAAGACACCTACTTTTTTAAGAAACATCTAATTGAATGATGATGTGGATCAAATTATCATGGGATGGAGCTTGCTAAAGGAGCGGAAATATCTTAGCAAGCTGAGTATTTTGTTTGTGATGTGACTCATTCAGCTTGCCAAACAGAGCCAAAATGGAGTTGAGATCGAGGAATCATGAGTAGAGGTATTCAGGAAACGTACTCATGGAATTATTAATAAAGGTATACTCTTAAGCATGTCAAGATTACTTGGCATGTTTAATGGGTTACCCCCTTTGCCTTTTCGATATGGGGTTATTCCTACCCCCAGTATGATAAGACTGGTCGAGGATTTTAGTTTCCTCTTGCTCCTTGCCTCAAGGGCGTTGGGTTGTCCATATATTCTTTCTTATCATATTAGGTATCTGTTCAATAGATGATTGGGTTGTGACCAGGTGAGGGTTTGAAAACTATGGGCAGAGGTGTTTAGAAAACATACCCATAGGGTCTTGGCAGAGGTGTTCAGAAACTATACCGAGGTAACCGGATTAGGGTCAGAAACTTTAGGCAGATGTGTTCAGAAAACGTGCCCACAAGGTCTCGATAGAGGTGTTCAGAAAATGTACCGAGGTGACCGTGTTAGGGTCGAAAAGCCATAAGCAGAGGTATTTAGAAAACGTACTCATGAGGTCTTGGCAGAGATATTCAGAAAACGTACCAAGGAATTTCAGCAGAGGTATACTGTTAAACATACCGATTGGGTCTTGCAGAGGTGTTCAAAAAATGTACTAAGCTGATTGGATTTAAGTTATGGAGTAACTCGCCTGGCTGACAGACAGAACAGGTGACTCGCCTGGCTGACAGACAAAATTGGTGACTCGCCTAGCTGACAGACAAAGCTGGTGATCGTGTCAGGATCATAGGGTGTATTATTTGTGATTGTTCAAATCTTACTATCAGATGTAAGATCTTAACGTGACAAGTTTGCTTGCATTGAGGTGAGATGGTTTGAATCTCACTGTCAGAGGTAAGATCATAACGTGATAGGCTCATAGGATTTTTAACAAACCCCCAGCTATTAACGGATTTGAGATGCCTTTACCAATCGCCATTTGCGTTGGGCTAGCCATACTATTCTCTTTAGCATGATGAGTTGTCGAAGGTCTTGTTTGGACTTAGATGCCAAACGTTCTTTCTCCCCTTCACTTTTGAAGTATTGGGTGGTTCATACTTTTACTTCAGCATGAGGAGTTGTTGAGAATTTAAATTCCTCTCTCCTTTACTTTTAGAGCATCGGATCATAACTTATCCTTATAATATAGTATTGCGACAGATTTGTCATGAAATTTTTTGTCAACCCCCAGTTATAAATGGATTTGATATGCCTTTACCAATCACCGCTTGCGTTGGGCTAGCCATGCATTTTTCCTTAGCATAATGAGTTGTCGAGAGTTTTGTTTGGACTTAAATGCCAAACGTTCCCTCTTCCTTTTACCTTTTTGGAATTGAGCGATTGGTTTCATACTCTTACGCCCAGTATGACAGGGTTGGCGAGAAATTTTGATTTCTCTTCTCATTACTTCTGACAGCATTGGACAGTGGATTCATTAGCCTTGCCTTCCCTTTTTTTTTTTAAGGTGGCTAGATGTAGTATTTCTTCAAAAATTTAGCGTTGATAGGTATCATCATCCTATCGCCATATTGATTGATCAGGCGATAGGCTTCATTTGAGAAGACGGTTTCTACTACAAAAGGTCATTCCCACTTGGGTTCAAATTTTTTCTTAGTCTTGTAGGTCAGGGTCATTGGTCTTATGATAGCTAAGACCAAGTATCTTTCTTTGAAATTTCTTCATTTAACTTTCTTATTAAATGCCCTCGAGATGCGCGCTTGATACAACTCGATTTGTTGCTTTGCGTTCAGACATTTTTCATCTAAGGCCTCTAATTCTTGGAGCCGCTTTTGATATTTTTCTTCAGTCATCATTTTTGTAGCCAGTGCTACCTGCAGGGATGGGATTTGGATCTCCAACGGCAATACTACTTTGCAACCATACACCAAAGAGAATGGCATAGTTTTTGTTGGAATTCGTGCCACAAACACTCGCCTAACTTTTCATCCCAATCGTGGCGACTTGAAGAAATAAACTTTTGTAGAAACTTCACAATAGTCTTGTTGAAAGTTTCGGCTAATTCGTTGGCTACCGGGTTATAAGGCATTGAAGCCACATCTTGAATTCTGGCCTTGCCGTAGAATTTTACGAAGTCTTGACTAATGAATTGAGGCCCATTATCGTGGATGATCCATCGGGGCACACCGAAGCGGTAAATTACGTGGTGTTTGATGAATTTGACCACGTCCGTTGTCTTTACTTCTCTCATGGGGATAGCTTCTGCACATTTAGAGAAGTAATCGGTTATCGCTAATATGAATCAGTGTCCTTTGGAAGATGGCGGAGTGATTGGCCCGACAACTTCTATTCCCCATGTCTCGAACGGCCAACTGGTAGTCAATGTATGTGAGTACTCTAGAGGTTGGTGTATAAAATTAGCATGGACCTGACAACGCTTTGCATATGCCACTGCGTCTGTGATCATCTTGGGCCAAAAGTACCCAAATCTTCTAATGCGGTCCACAAGTTTTGGTTCAGGCTGGTGGGCCCTGCAGGTCCCGTCAGGGGTTTCTTTAATCACCTCCTAAGCTTGCTTTTTGATAAGCAACGAAGCATAATGCCATCGTGTGATCTCCGGTACAGAGTCTGGAGTGCGGCATTGTAATAAAACTTTGTAGCTTGTTTCTTATGGAAGCGGCTTCTTTAGGACCCTTAGGAAGGATGTCGTGCAATGCATAATCCACAAGTGGAAAATGCCAATCTCTTGGCTCAAAATTTATTCCAACTTAGTTTGATTCCTCTACCTCCATGATTGCTTCTGAGTGTAGGATTTCGCAATTGCCAATCGTGACATGCTTAGTTGACCCACTTGGTACGGCCAAGGTTGCAGCCAACGATGCAAGAGCATCGGCATATATGTTCTTATATCTTGGCACATTGTCAATATAAAATTCTTTAAACTTATTTGCTAGTTGCATTGTTGTTTGGTAATATGGTATGAGGACTTCATACTTTACCTCATATTCGCCAGACATCTGGTTTACGACTAGTTTTGAATCGTCATATGCTTCAAGATGCCTCACCCCCAGTTGCCAAGCGATTTGGAGACTAGTAATAAGGGCATTGTACTTTGTAACATTGTTCGTGCAAGGCTTGGTTAACGAGTACCCCTGAGGTATCACGTGTTTGTAGGGAGACATTAGGATGACCCCCACACCGGCAGCATCTCTCCTTGCTACTCCATCAAAGTACAGTTGCCACATCTGCTCTTTAGATGTTGCATTAACTTCCGCAACTTCATCGTGAATGTTGGTCTGGAGTTTAGAGTTTTCGGGAACTGGATGTTCAGCGAGAAAGTCGGCTATAGCCTGACCCTTCGTCGCTTTTTGAGGCATGAAGTGCATGTCATAAGGTGATAATAATAACGCCCAATTGGCGAGTCGGCCATTTAACGATCCTGACTTAGTCATGAGCAATTTCAGCTGATTTATCCGAGAAATGACGTGTATCATCTGGCCAGCTAAGTAATGTTGCATCTTCTGGACCGCGAATACTAGTGCTAGACATTCTTTTTTGATTGGGCTGTATCGATGCTCCACTCTAATCATTATTCGGCTCAAATAGTAGATTGCCTGCTCCTGACCTTGATTATTATACTGAGCCAATAGTGCCCCAAGGGCATGGTCCATTGCTCGCATATAAATCAAGAATGACTTCCCCGAAACAGGTGCCACTAAAACAGGCGGCTTTGTAAGGTAATCTTTGATATCTTCCAAAGCTCGTTGGCAATCTTTATCCCAAATGAATGAGACTCCCTTCTTCATCAACTTTGAGAATGGCTGGCACCTTCCTGATAGATTTGCTATAAATCGTCGGATATATACCATTTTGCCTTACAACCCCCTGAGTTCTCTCAAGTTTTGCGGTGGCTACATTTTCTTAATTGCTCTTTATCTGGATCAAGATAAATTCCCGTCGAAATCACCACAAATTCTAAGAACTTTCTGCTTGATACTCCAAGGAAGGACTTAGTAGGATTCATCTTCAGCTGATGCTTCCTCATGATGTTGAACATGACCCTCAAGTCTCGCTGGTGATCTTCCTTCTTCTTCCTCTTGACGGCAAGATCATCCACGTAACATTGGATGATTTTACGTAAGTGTTCCTGAAAGATGACGCTCATGGCTCGTTGGTAAGTAGCGCCAGCATTCTTTAATTTGAAGGGCATCACCGTGTAGCAATAAATTCCAAGTGGTGTTCTGAATGTTATGTGCTTCTCATCTTCTGGACACATCTTGATTTGGTTGTATCCTGAGAAGCCGTCCATAGAGGACATCCGCTCAAACCCAAACGTATTATCAATCATGACATCCATGATGGGGAGCGGGAATTCATCTTTTGGACATGCAGCATTGAGATCTCAAAAATCTATGCATATTCTTATCTTCCCATTCTTTTTTGGCACTGGCACAATATTTGCTACCCAATCAGGGTGTCGCTCTTCGCGGATGAATCCTGAGTCTATCAGCTTCTTCACTTCAGAATCTATGACTTCCATCAGATCGGGCTTGGAGTTCCTTTGTTGTTGCTTTACAGATTTAGCATTTGGTTTAATATTGAGGTTGTGCATGGCAACTTGTGGGTCCAGGCCAGGCATGCCTTCGTAACTCCATGCGAAGACGTCGATATACTCCCATATAAGGGATACGAGGTCCTCTTTCTCTTGAGGAGTGAGACTCTCGCTTATAAATATAGGCTTCGGGTCTTCTTCAGTACCCATGTTGACTTGTACCACTTGGTCTTCGGTTGGCATTTTTCGTTGCTCGAATCTAATATCTCATTGGATATTCAAGTGTTGTGCCCAAGAATCGTCGGGCTTTTCATGGCTTACTAAAGCCATGTTAGCAGCAAAGGCCTTAAAAATCACACTTGCACCAAAATCAGAATCGGATTCAACTATTCCTTTAGGACTTTCTTATTCGGCCAGGTCTATGTATTCTCTTTCCGAAGATTCGAAAGTAGTAATATATCCCAACCCTTGGCCGGTTTAATGGTAGTAATCAGGCTCTTTTCCTCGTGGGACAAACGAATGCAAAAGGTTTCGTCATCCTCTTATGAAGTTTAAACCTTGTTTATGTTTGAAATCGTATCCCATCTTCTTCATCATTCGATGAGAGATTGGTTTGTAATGGCCAAATTGAGGTGCCGCTTGGTCATCGCTTTCACTACTTATGGTTGGCTGAGGCCGCCTGAATATTATTGACTGTTAGTCTGACCATTGAGCGGGCGCCTCAAAAGTAGCCCCATCCTCTTTGTGAATTTTGGTTTGATTGGTCAACGACGACCGAATTGGCAGGTGGAATGCCGCTAAGGCTTCCCACTTAGATATACTATTTACTTTCGTGCCTGTACAAGATGGAGTAGAATACGAAGCAACGCAGGAAAATAAGCAAAAGCTAAATTTTCATTGATGACCCATTCGCCCGCCTCATCATTGGCATCGATTACATTAAAATCATTACAATTAATCATAATAGGATTTATTTGGAACTCGTAGTCTTCTTCATCTGCCGGCTCGGGCTCGGCGTCCGCTTCGTTGTCGCTGTCACAATCTCTTTTGACGTCCTCTGCTAATTCCACAGACACCTCTACTGTACATCTGTACAGCATGGTATCCGTGAAATAGTTTTCTACCCCCCCTTGAAGGATTGTTTGTCAGCGATCAACGTGTGAACTCTCCCTTCATCGTCGCAATACTTCATGCATTGGTGGAGGGTAGAAGGTACTACCAAGGTGGAGTGGATTCAGGGACGTCCTAAAAGCATATTGAAATCCATCTCAAATGAACCTCGTTACATTCCTATATATGTTCTCATTAGGCTAGCAACTCTTAAAGATTCTTAATCTAGAATCTCATATCTTGGCAATATGCTCTGATTCGAGCCAGTCTCATGTCAAAATTGTTGTTTGATCCTGAATTGATCCGGCTAACTTAGTCGATAATGTTTTACATCGATATAGAGAGAACCAGAAATTCTTGGTATTGCCTTCCAAATCATATCTAAATGTCTCTACTCTTCCAGGCTAGCACTGGGCTTGCTGTCATTAAAGCTTCTTAATGCCCAAATCTTGTCATATTTCCCTCTAGGCTAATATAAAACAATGACCAATAAATAATCCTTGGTTATAGATATTGGCTTCTTTTCCATCTACTGTATCGTAAGCAGCCAAATAGTTTCATTTAGGGGTGGAAAATGGGCAGGGTGGCCCATTGGGCATGCCTGGCTTATCCGTCGGTGCCCAAGCCAGTGTGCTCATGCCTCCGGCCCGGGATGGCATGGGTATTTAAAAAAAAATAGTCATTGGGGTTTTTTTTTTTTTTTTTGCGGGGAGTTAGGGAGGGTTTGCAATTTTTTTTGCAGAAAAGCCCCCAACAACAGGGGTTTGTTTGCAAAAAAAAATTAAAATTTAAACCCTTTCGGTCAAAATAGCTGTTGGGGGTTTTTTATAAATTTTTGCCAAAAAAAAATTAAAAAAAAACCTCTCTTACCTCCTATAAATACCCCCTTCTTCATCCAAATTCATTTTTCCTCTCAATACTTAAACTCTCTTTAATGTTCATCTCTTTCTAATCTTTCCAAACACAAAATTCATACACAAAACTCTATCCATCAAGGTTCAAGACTCAAAAGCAAGCATCAAGATCTCCTCTCCCGAGCAATGTTTCGGCTACAACTTTCTTCAAAAAAAGAAGTAAATTTTGGCTTTAAACTCTCTCCTAACAAGCAAAATTCTCAAGACAACTCTCAATCTCTCTATCAGGCTTGCGGTGTTGAGATATTTATTTCTTTAGCTTATTCTTATTAGATTTTTTTTGTAGTTTTTTTACAATGTATCCATACTCATCTGGCGCTCTTTCTTCTCAAACTGCAGGTAGTTTTTATCTTTATTTATCAAATGAAGAATACCATTTTGTTTGTAAACTATTAGAACATACTCCACAAGTTTTATTTGCGGCACAGTTACATGAACACTTAGAGTCTTCTAATTCCACAAAAAGAGCCCACCCACCATAATACCCAAAGCAACCATCTCCTCTAGGGCTTCAAAATCCAATATATGGAATCACTTTTAAAAAATTTATACAAGATGGTGTTAGGAAAGCTAAATATAAATATTGCCAAAAACCCTACTCCTTCTCTAAAAAAAAAAGTAGAACGGGTCATTTTAAAAGACATTTAGAAAAAACACACACCAAATGAGTCTCAACAAACACATTTAAATACATATAGAGGACCTTTAGAAACTTTTAAATATATTCCTATATCCGATAGAGGACAATTAGTAACATATATAATGCACGCCAAACAACCATTCTCCTTGGCTGAAGACCCTAAATTTAAAAAATTTCTAAGAACGGCACATAACCCCGAATTTAAAAAAGTGCCAAGATCAACTTGTAAATAAGATATTGTAAAAATATATAAAGATTGAAAACAAACTTTAATTATTATTTTAACTTCAATAATCTGTAGAGTTACAATAAACTCCAATTGTTGAGAGGCGTTAAATGGTAGTGATTATTTGTATATAACAGCCCACTCTATAGATCAAGATTGGATAATTCAAAAAAGAATAATAGGATTTAGAAGATTTGAATTTCCATATAATGCACATGATCTTTCATAATCTTTACTAAGTATTTTTTGACATCTGGAATATGAAAAAAAAATTCTATTTCTTTCAATATTGCTTCCGAAAATATGACTGTAATAGAAATTTAAAAAAATATTACTAAACTGATTTTTGAGGCAAATTATTTCATATTCAATATCTTTGCCACATAATTAATTTGTATGTGCAAGATAGATTAAGAGTAGTAAATGATTCAATAACTAAATTTAGAAATACAATAGTATTTGTTAAATGTAGTGGGGAAAGAAGACAAATTTTTAAACAAATATTTAATAATTTTAAAATCTTACTAAGAATTTTATCCTAACATGTAAGATTAAGATGGAATTCAATATTCAAAATCTTAGATGAGGTAATTAAATATAAAGATGTAGTAAATTTATTTAACAAAATTAAATTACAATCTTGTAGTTTGTATATTAATAAATAGTATCATTTACATTGCATTTAGAATTTTTTAAGAAAATTTGAAGATGCAATTAGAGTACTTTCGGGAATCTACTAACCTACCACACACATTGCTCTTTATTATTTAACCGAAATTAGCTCGATTTTTATGAAAATAGGAATAACCCATTTCTTGAAGATATTGTCAATCCAATGAAAATTAAATTTAGCAAATATTTTAAAAAATTTTATACTTACTTTACTCTGCAAGCATTATAGATCCACGAACTAAATTAGATGGAATGAAAATTTTAATAGACCTATTTTATACAAATATGGGTTATACAAACAATGTTCAAGAATTAATTAATAATGTTAAAACATGTTTACAAAAACATGTTTACATGTTATGTGCCATATATATGAGATATGTACGGTAATAAATCCCCAAATACAACAAATCAACCCTCTATTAAAGAGGTAATAGATCAATAATGCCAATTGTATTCACCATAAAAAAACTAGGCAGGCTAATATTTTTTTTAATGAACTTCACTACTATTTAGATAGGACCAATTTAGATACTTATTCACATGGTCGTTTTGAAGATTTTGATATTTTGACCTGGTGAAAATTACAGGAGAAAACATGTCTTGTTCTTTTCAACATAGCCCGCAATATATTAACACCTCCAGCGTTCACAGTAGCATCGGAGTTTGCTTTCAGTTCAGATTGGAGAGTGCTAAGAGAGTGAAGGAGTTCAATGGCAAGAAATACATTAGAGATGTGTATTTGTTTAAAAGACTAGCTGGACGCAGAATATAGAAATCAAAGAATTGCAAATGATTTGGAGTAAGAGAACTCATCTGAAAAAGATTGAAAATTGAAAACTTCTACAATATTAAGTCTTCATTTTTTTTCCGCTTCACAATTGTAATTTTTTCATTTAGAATTCTACAATTGTATTTTTTTCATGTAATTTTTTCAAAACTCATAATTCTACTGGAAAAAATACTAAGAATAACTTGAGGGTGACGGATAGAATCCTCTCCCATGTATCTTGGTTTTGCATGATTCCCTAAGAGATTTATAGATAATTTATTAATGTAATGGAATTTTATATAATAAAATTCATTTTTATAATCTTTTTTATTGTTAGAACTAACTAAACTAAAAAGTTAAAATTAAGAAGAAGAAAAATCAACGCGGGCTTGCACATGCAGGCACGAGCACGGCACGTGCCCGACAGATCGTGCCCAGACATGCGCCCGAGCGGGCATGCCCTGCCAGGCACGGCATGACCATGCCTAGCCCCGGCCATGCCCGAGCCATGCCGAATACGGTCTAGTTGCCACCCCTAGTTTCATTCGCTCTAAGCAAGCAATAAATGCGCCACTTTTCTTTTTTCTATTATGTTAAATTTTATATCTGGTGTTCTATTTGTCGAAACAGTCTGTGCAAATATTTTCTGTTGACAATATGCGGGACCCTTATATAGTGAAATCTTGCTTTCTTGTATCTTTTGTTAGTGGGTGATTGTGATGTGTGTCATATGGGGAATTCTTCTGTAATTTTCGTCTCTAATCTTGATATTTTTGCACTGTTATGAAACAGTTTGAGAGGTAACCGAGATGTTAAAATAATATTTAATTATGGAATTTCCCCAAATTAAAACCTAACATTCATCATAAACAAATTTTTATAGACAAGTATTGTTCTGAAGAAACCTAGATTACCCATATACAATTAGAATTTCTGTTCGTCTGGGCGTGAGTCACAAGTAGGGGTGGCAAATGGGCTGAGCACCGGGCACGTGCCTTGCCCGGCACCTTGGCTCGGGCCGTGCTCGGGCCGGGGTCGCCCGTGACGTGGGCATGGCGCAGCCAGCCCGGGCTGGGCCGAGCCGTGCCAGGCATGACTCGGCCCGTTTTTTTTTATTTTTAAAAAAATCCGATTATAGCCATTATGAGGGGGTTTTCATAAATTTTTTTTGGCACAGAGCCCCCCAACGGCTATATTTATAGCCGTTGAGATGATTCTTACAATTTTTTTGCAAATTTTTCCTCCAACAATCAAAATGGCCGTTGGGGGTTGCAATTTATATTTGCAAAAAAAATCCTTTCTTTTCCTATAAATAACTCTTCATCTCCTTAATTTCTATTCATCACACAAACAAACTCTAACTTTCAAAACTTCTCTTAATTCTCAACTCTCTCAAGCAAGCATCAAGTGATAAAAAAGTCTCAAGCAAGCAAGTCTCAATATCAAGATTCAATCACGTTTCATTGGCCTCAACTATAATCTCTCAAGCAAGTTTCTTTTCGGTTTTCCGGTTTCCTCCCTCTAGTACTCATCGATTTACTCTATCCCTCAAGTGGTTCACCGTTCAAGAGATATTTATAGTTTAAAGTTTTTTATTCAGTTTTTTTGAGATTTTTATTCGATGTTTTTGAGATTTTTTGAAATTGATTCATACTCGTCCGGCGGTTCTTGCTCTCAAGCCATGAATTCTTTTTCTCCTTTTTTAACAAGTGAAGAATGTCAAAATCTTTATCAACCTTTAAAACACCCTCCTCAAGTATCATTTTCTATGTCCGAAGAAGAACCAACTGAAGCAACCATTCTCGAAACTCAAACAACCACCCCCGCTAGGACTTCTAGATCAGACATTTAGAAATATTTTGAAAAAATTATGAAAAATTATGTTAGAAAAGTTAGGTGTAAATATTGTGAAAAAATATATTCATTCTCTTGAGGTAACAGAACGGGTCATCTTAAAAAAACACGTAGACAAAACTCACCCACCAAATGAACCACATCAAACACAAACAAACACATACGGAGGATCATTAGGAATTCATAAATATAATCCTATGAGCACAAGAGAAAATTTAGTAATATTTATAGTACATGACAAACAACCTTTTTCTTTTTCAGAAAACTGAAAATTTAAAAAAATTTTAAAAATAACATTTACTGATGAATTTAAAATAATCCCACATTCTACATGTAAATCTGATATAGTTAAAATATATAAAGATAGGAGGAAAACTTTAATTGCTATTTTAACATCTTTGATTTTTAAAGTTATTATAACCGCAGATTGTTGGGAGACTCTAAATAGTTGTCATTATTTATGTGTAACGACTCATTATATAGATCAAGATTAGTGTATACAGAAAAGAATAATTGAATTTAGGAGATTTAAATTCCCTCGTAATGCACATAATTTATCACAATCCCTACTTAATGTTTTAACGACATTTGGAATAAAAAAAATATTTTTCATTTCTTTCGATAATGCTTCTGAAAATACGGCCGCAATAGAAATTCTAAAAAATATTACAAAATCAATTTTAGATGGAAAATTATTTTACATTAATTGCATTTGTCACATACTTAATTTATGTGTACAAGATAGATTAAGAATAATAAGCAATTCAATAATTAAATCTAGGAACACAATATTATTTATTAAAAATAGTGGGTCAAGAAGACAATCATTTAAACAAATATGTAGAAATTTTAAAATCTCACCTAAAATTTTACCTCTAGATATAAAAACAAGATGGAATTCTACATATACAATGTTAAACACAGCAATTCAATATAAAGATATAATAAAATGTTTAATGAAATAGAGTTACCAATATGTAGTTTAGATATTAATGAATGGCACCATTTGCATTGCATTTCTAAGTTTTTAAGCAAATTTGAAATTACAACTAGAGCACTGTCAGGCACTTATTACCCAACTATACATATTACACTATATTATCTAACTGAAATTAGTTTTGTTTTTAATGAGTGTCGGAATCACCCAATACTTGAACATATTGTTCAACCTATGAAAACTAAATTTAATAAATATTTTAGAAATTTCACATACTTATTATATTTTGCAACTGTTGTGGATCCACATTGTAAGTTAGATAGATTTGAAATTTTAATAGATTTATTTTATAAAAATATGTATTATGAAGATAATATTAAAGATTTAGTTAATGATAATAAAATTTGTTTAGATATTATGTACAAAACATATGAAGATATGTATAGTGATAAAACACAATCTACAAAGGAGCTAACTGCTAGGGAAATCCGAAATCCAATAATATCATCCGTTTTTCACCGAAAAAAGTTAGGCAATCTAGTACATATTTTAATGAATTATATTATTATTTAGAAATGGCTAACTATGAAGGTGACGTATCCCCAGAAAATTATGAAGCTTTTGATAATTTGGCCTGATGGAAATCATAGGAAAAAATATATTTTTTGCTTTCCAACATGGTCCGTAATCTACTAACTTCTCCGGTGTCTACTGTAGTATCGGAGTCTGTTTTTAGTGTAGGTGGTAGAGTGCTTACTGAGTGGAGAAGCTCAATGACAGCACACACTGAAAATGTGTGTTTGCTTGAAGGACTGGATAGACGCAGAAAAAAGGGAATAAGAATCGTCAAATGAAATAAAATTAGAGACCTCACCAGAATATGAATGAAAATAGATATTTATTTTTTCTTTTCAAATTGTATTTTTTACATTTGTTAGGATTTTCATGTATTTTTTTAAAAAATTTATGCAGTTTTTAAGTCATAAAATTTCTCTTGGAAAAAATACTAAGAATAACTTGAGGGTGACGGCTAAAATTCTCTCCCCTCTCTTCGGGTTTTATATGATTTCTAAGAGATTTATAAAACAATTATATCAATGTAAGAAAATTTAATATAATAAAATTTTATTTTTAATATCGTTTATTCTTATTAAACCTAATTAAATTAAGCTAACTATTCCCTTAAACTAACTTAATAATATAATTAATACTTAATAAAAAAATTTACTGGTCCGATCCGGCCCAGGCACGTACCCAGCGAACCGTGCCAACAGGCCAATCCCAAGTAGCCATGCCGTGCCCAGACCCGTCCCAAAATTGGGATGGGCCGTGCCCGAGCCAGACCAGACACGACCCACTTGCCAGCCCTAACCTACACGACCCACTTGCCAGCCCTAGCCACAAGCATAGGAGAGCAAATTTAAGCCTGGCTAATGGGCGGAGAATCAATCTAAAATAAGTGCAAGTGAGACGGGGAAAAAAAAAAAGGCAATACATCTGCAATGTTATGATGAGCACTTAGAATTAGTAGATTGACGAAAACGCCTGGCCCCTTCGGTATTTATCCAATCCATTCGAACTCACCCCATAATCTTGATTCTGCGGAGCTTGAACGGTAATTTCAGTTTATCCTACTGCTACTAATTCAAACAATTGGAATCTAATTCACCCAGACTGAGCTTTGTGTGTTTTTGGGGGCACAAAGCCCCCGAGATCATGATAACATTGTTGATTTATTATTATTACCATTTGATGTTTATCCATTATTTATCTTGTTAAAGTCAAGAATACACGTCCCCGAAATCTTGGTTAACAAAGAATAAATGTAAGCCCCCTGATAACCAGCTCCATGGAAGATACATGGACGCTGATTGTAGTTTATATGACGACCTGTCACAGAGACGTGAAGCGAATGTATAATTTACGCCATCCAAAGCTAGAGGAAACCAGACCTGGATCATTCCTAAAGACATAGCAAGCTTCTTTGCAAGGCATATGCACCTAACAAACAGATCCAGATTAGAACAAAAGAATACCAAGGATAACCATTTCTACATCAAGAAATACGAGGCAAACTCAGTAGTAGGATTGGCCAACATAACCTGGAAAGGGCATTCAATGCCTCGGCATCTTCAGCAATACTATTAACTCACCTCTTGCAAGCTACAGAGACAGAATTGACAGGTTAAAGTCTTTTAGACTGCCTCAGTTTCTCTTCGAAATTTTCCATTCCGACTAGGGCATAAGCTAAGAACCGTGCTAAAATCAATGTACCACTGCAAACTATAAACTTGATATTGGATACATAGGAAAACAGTTAAAATGTTCTGAGCATTACGACTGATAAATATCTAAACAATAACAGAATCTGTAACAAATTCACTTCCCAACTGTTCTATATCAATGAAAACCCTACAGCATCAGTCTAAACTTTCACGTGCTGAGCACACAATTGACATTTATGTGCACCTCCGCAAAAGGCACAAGCTGCTGTTTATTCCAAAAGAATCGAAAGGGCAAATCAGCACACATGAAACGTAAGAAATTATCATTTAAGTCAGGTTTATGACCATATATAGGGCAGTAATCATAATTTTAGAAGCAAAAAATTGGAATCATAAATGAAAAATATAAATGCCAGTAGTAGCTCTTCAATGAAATCTACCAGTTGATGTAGCAAGAGAAGTTGTGACCCTCAGCCGCAAGTTTGAACTACATTCAGCTTAGTGCTAGTCTCCTCGACACATATTTGGCATCAACAGAGCATAAAAGGAGTTGGTATGAGATTGATGAAGCACCCTGACGAGGTCCCATCCTCATTGTGTTCTCAAGAAGAGAACAGATTAATCTAAAAGATATAAAATGAAATTCTGAAGGTGCAATTACCGAGCTAAAGTTCGACAGTGTCTATGGAACATCAGTTCAACAACTGTTCACAAAATATTCCTCGTCATACTTAAAAAGCAACATACTGTTTGAAACATAACTAGCACACGTCAGTTGGATAATTTGCCCATGGGTCACTCAGCACAAAGTACAAAGCGAAGAACATAAACTACAAGGCCCATCCTATCATCTTCGCACTCGTTCTACTGGACCAAGGTGAACAGATAACTTACCTAGCATAAACATTTGCACGACGACTGTAGCTGCCTTTATCCGGGCTCCTGTATGGAGAATAAGGCAGGGATCTTGATCGGTCTCTTCTTGATCTGCCTCCATAAGGGGATCGACGAGGAGAATAGTCACGACCACCTCGGTAGGGTGAGCGTCTTGGCGACCTACGGTACCCACTGTAATCTTCACGGCCATGGCCTCCACGGTACCGGCCACGATAGCCTGAAACATGCATGACAAGGGATAAGATAACACCGAAAAAGGCAGCACAATATTCCAGACAACAATTCTCCTGAAAACCAAACAGGAAGAAGGATTAACTTACTATCCCGGGTATTTTTCAAACCAAGGTAGTTCCCAGGTGTAGGTGTCCGTGGTCGTTTCCTTTTCGACTAAAAAAAAAAAAAACCACATAAGTTTCAAAGCACTTTCTCACCCAAGAAGACCATCTAAGCCATCAAAATTTAAGAAACATCACCCATATATTAGAAAATTTATAATTAACTTGCAAAGGAAAATGTGTTGTCGTTTAAGAAAAAAGGAACTAATACAGTCAGAGCAAGGTGGAGTTGTATTAAGGACTAAGAAAAGACTAACATCATGACATGACCAGCAACTGTCATTAAATGAATGCTGCGTGAGGTACCATAAATGCGCGATTAGAAGAGTTGCTAGTGTCCGTTGATTAGTTGAATGAATGCTGAGGTTGTTTAGTTGAACAAGTTTGAGATTGTTTAGTTGATGTGATGCATGGAAAACCATTAGGCTGGCCATTCATCAAGCTGTATAGACTAATTGGAGATGGATGAACTGATCATCTTTGATTGTTGCCAACATAGCTGACGCAATGGCTTCTGAATATAACCAAAAACCTTCAAGTCAAACAGAATAAAATAGAAATAAGGATTCTCATTTATGATCTCTATAACATGGTACGAGAAGTTACCTTCTCCACAGTTATGTGGCGGCCCTCCAAAACTGAGTGATTAAGATATTTGACACAGCGTTCAGCATCTTCAATGGAGTCCATGGTTATAAATGCAAAACCTCGGGAGATGCGAGTGCGGGGTTCAACAATCAGTCGGCATTCAACAACCTAAATATATCATGGTGATCAGACAGTGCAAGAAAGTTATAAAAGAATGCTAATCCAAGCTAACCTTTCCCTCTCTTGTGAAGTGATCTTCAAGGTCCCTCTCTGTCACTCTAGAAGAAAGCCCTGTAACATAGAGAGTATTGCCAGGATTCACTGCATCCGTCCTGAACCAAAAGAAAATTTATATTTTAAAAATTAAGGAGACAAATTCATTTTGTAGTATTCAACTGAGAATAGGCAAACACCTGCTTCGACTTCTAGATCTTGACCGTGAAAATGATCTACGCCGTGGAGATGGGGACCTGGATTGGGACCGGCCACGCGATCGTCTAGGAAGAGAACGCGAAAGTGACCTAGGACGGGGAGATGGAGATCTGGATTGGGACCGACCGCGAGATCGTGGTCTGAGGCGGGGAGATGGAGATCTCGACTGTGATCGGCCCCGAGATCGTGGCCTAGGGTGGGGAGATGGAGACCTGGACATGTCATGGCCCTTGGCTGGTGACCTAGGGCGGGGAGAGGGAGAACTGGACATGGCATGGCCCCTTGCTGGTGACCTAGGGTGTGGAGATGGAGACCTGGACTGGAACTGAGCCCGAGAATGTAGCCTGGAACGGGGTGATGTAGACCTGGATTGGGACCGGCCCCGAGAATGTGATCTTGATCTGGAACGTCCCTTATATGAAGGGGACCTTGAGTGCCTGAAAATAATATCAGATTAACCAATAAGCAGATGAAAAAACTACATAGCAATGATATAATTGTAACAACATTTTGCATTCAATCGTTCGAAATACATCATTATTGTTTTTTATGGTATTGGAAACAAATCATTCACTAGGAAACAACAAATATCAAACCAGCGGCAGACATTTGAGTTTAGAATTAACCAAATTTTGATGAAGGGAAGTAGAAAAATAAACAGGATATGAAAGCAACTTGAGTCATGAAAGTACACGTTTTTCTACACCTTTAACCACAGAAAGAACATATCAGAAGTCCAAACCAATAGATCAGAGACCAGGAGAGTGCAAAAGCAAAAACAAGTCATCAGTAAGTGCAACAAAAATGGGTGCCATGAAAGTACTATTTCTTCTGCAGGCAATGGGTGCCATGAAAGCAATTCAGTGCAAGAACAATGGGTGCCACTCTCAAATGGACCAAAGGCAAGAAAAAGAAGAGGGAAAGTCAGATGAGCATATATTCACTTAAAGAAAGTGACACAGAGGAGAAGGACAACCAAAAGAGGGGGTGAAGGGTGAGAAGGGGTGGTGGGGAGACCAAAGGCAAGACATCAGAAGGAAGGGACCAAAACAGACGACAATACGCTCACTCTCTTTTGAGAGAGAGAGAGAGAGAGAGAGAGAGAGAGAGGCAACAGCAAGCTAGAAACCAAAGGCACAGCTAAATAATTCACAGATTTTATTGTCAAAACACATCACAAAATCAGAATATCATTTCCCAGTCAAGTCTAACAAACAAGTGTTGCAAGAAGCACATCAACCAACGGAAACTAGATTTTGAATTTTCAAAGAATAAATTATCCAATTGCGACAAGCCGAAAAGCCCATTTATTGTCAAAACACATCACAAAATCAGAATATCATTTCCAAGTTAAGTCTAACAAACAAGTGTTGCAAGAAGCAAATCAACCAACGAAAACTAGATTTTGAATTTTCAAAGAATAAATTATCCAATTGCGACAAGCCGAAAAGCCCATTTAGTGAGAGCAAATACACAAGTTAATATGCAAGGCACAAAGTGGAAGGAAACTACTATGGCTACCAGAACCTGAGACAGATTTGTGACAGCTAGATCAACCATGAAGAACAAGCTATGGAGCCAGAATCATAACAGCTCAAATACAAAAAAAATAAAAATAAAAAAAAATTGGAAAGGTCTCATACTAAATCCAATTAAACGTAAAAATTAAAACAAAAAATTGTTAAACAAGAGCTACAAAAACATAAGATTGTAGCACACCAGAACCAAAACATCAACCATTAAAAGATTTGGAAAGGTCTCCCCCTCTTTCTTCTTTTTAACTCTCTTTGGGGATAACTATTCGCTACCTAGTATTTATATGGGAAAAATGTATCTGGACCCATCTATTTTCTTAGAAACTATTTTACCCCTCTCAGCTTGCATTATAATTCAGCGCTTCTTTGTAAATATCATCCTCTTCTGCCCCCTACATCATACGAATAATATTTATATGGATTCATTAACTTTAGAATGATTTTATCCCCAAGTTCTTAATGTGGTTTACCTCCTTTTAAATTTAATTCTCTCTCTACTTTATTTACCATCTGAACTTTCAAAAAAATGAAATCTTTAAAATTTTCTAAACAAAATCAACATAATGGATGAAGGAAAAACAAACAATTACCCAAAAACTAATTATATATAAGTCATATAAATCAAAAATAGTTTTAATTGTTCTAGACAAATTTCGAGGATGGATTTACTTTCGTTCATAATAATGAAGATGAATACCCTAAAAAAGATGTTAATGAAAATGAAGTGGTACTAATTGTTATTAATTCAAAGTTCTTGTATCAAAGTATCATCTCCCAAAAACTGACAATATTGTGCTTAAAGTTTTCATCCTTTCAATGCCTATCCCAAATCAGGATAAAGAAGGGTTGTGGAAAGCCAATGGCAGCCAGTGTAAAATCTTCAAATATTATTATATGAGTCAAAAAAACAAATTTCTTTGGGGAAATCCCCTACTAAATAACAAGCTACGTCGGAGCTTGACCATAGTGAAATTTGTACGAGGGTTACTAAGTATCAGCAACGACTCAATGACTCACCACTTCAAAGCAAAGGTGGAGTGTCAAATGATTAAGAGTTCCAGCACCTTAATGAGAAGGTAAAAATAAAGAAATTAGCTCATAAATATAAGATTCGGTTAATCATATGATACATAGATTCTCTTACGGATAGAGTAGGAGAGCTAGTCGCCATTATGGTTAGAAGGAAGGTCAGCATTTTGTGTGTGCAGAGATTAAGAGGGTAGATATGAAAGCTAGAATCCTGGAGCCTTGGGGTTATAAGAAAGAAATTGTAATGAGGTTGGTGTACTCATAGTTCATAGATAACCAGTTGCTTGTAGATGTAGGGAAGGTTAAGAAGAATACCCTTAAGAGAAAAGCTCTTCTTAGTAGTGACCTCAATAGGTATGTGGGATATAGTTGTAACGAGTTTGATAGTATAAATAGAGTTAGGTTTGGGAAAGAAATGAACCAAACAACTTGATTCTAGATTTTGCTTTGTGGTATGATTTAATTTTAGCAAATAATTGGTTTAGAAAGAGACTTACTCGCTTGATCACTTTAGAAGTAAATCCAATGCGAACCAAAAATATTTTTTTTTTTAGTAGGAGGGCAAATAGAGATAGTCGCATCAATGGTAAGGCAGTACTGGATGAGATTGTAGTAACCCAGCATAAACTTTTAATTTTAGATGTTTAGATGAGAAAGACACTTAGAAAGATTAAACGTAACGTAGATCCTAAGCTTAAGTGATAGCAGCAAAAAGAAAGAAATTAACAAGTCTTCATAGATTGAGTAGTACAGAAAGCAAACTGGAAGGCTCAAGATGACTCAATGTAATTTGGAATAAAATGACTAGTTGTATTAACCTCGGTCAAGGAATGGTGCTCCACTATGTAACATGTCATGATAGAATGAAGTGGTAAAAAATGCTACCAAAATGAAGCGGGATTCTTACAAATATCTAAAGAACAATGAAGATTTGACAAGTATAAACTAGTCAAGAAAAATGTTAAGAAAGTTGTTTGAAATGTAAAAGCTTAAGTCTAAAAAGAACTATATGAAAAATTAGGCACCAAATATATAAAATTACTAGATAAGAGAAAGTCAAGAGATTTAAATACTATTAATTGTGTAAAAACTGAGTATTCGAAGATTCTAGTTCGATATAAAGAGATTAAGGAAAAACAGAAAGATTATTCAATCAAATTGTACAATATTAGTTTTACACAAGATCTAGGTGACCCAGTGTCATGATATGAATTGTAGTTTTATATGCAGAATTAAAAAATCTAAAGAAAAAAGGCTTTAAAGATTGGACGAAATAAAAAAAAACATGTCAATTCGGATGGAGATCCTATTGAGATATGGAGAAATTTAAGAGAGATAATGTGAGATGGCTAACAAATCTCTTTAATAAGATTTGGCAAGCAAAAAAAAATGCCAAATGAGTGTGGGAAGAGTAATATAGTACTTTCATAAAAGAATAAGTAACTACCATGAATTACAACTCATAAGTCACGCTATAAAGTCTTAGGAAAGGGAAACTGAACATAGATAAGGCAGAATGTTAAGATATTAGAGAACTAGAAATGATGACAGAGCCATTCATTTGCTTCTTCAACTTATAGAGTAATTTCGAGAGAGAAGTAGAGATTTATATAGTCTTTATTAATTTAAAAAAAAAACCTATGATAGGCACCGAGAGAGATACTATAGTAGACATTAATGGAGAAGCGAGTCCACATCAAGGACATGTGCAGTAGAGTAGTGATGAATATTAGAACAGAGATACTATGGTAGACATTAATGAAGAAGGGAGTCCGCATCAAGGACATATGCGGTAGAGTAGTGATGAATATTAGAACTTGTGACAGCCTAACCAGTAATTATTCAATCACAATTGTAATACATTAAGAATCTGCATTGAGTCCATTCACATTTGTCATAATAATGTATCAACTTACTACGACTATTCGTGATTTAGATATATTGTATATGGTATTTGTTAATAATATTATCCTAATCAATGAGACAAGAGCAGTGGTAAATGCCAAATTGAAGTTATAGGACAAACCATAAAATCTCAGTCATTTTAAATTAAGTTGCTCTAAAATAGAGTTTAGCTAATTTTCTAAAATTCGAAGAACAAATCCAACGTGCTGAGACAAGGAAACTTACTTTAAAAATGTGAATAACAAGTATTCATTTGACTCGGCCAGATGACCAATCCAGGTTAAAAAAAGGATACTCAAACCCTTATGGGTCGAGGAGAAAAAAGAACAGTAATATCTTTACATGAATATGACATACTAGCTTTTGTTATGAAAGTCACCGAGCGCGAGAATATGTCTCAATCGCGCCATAATCTCTTTCAAAGAGCTTTTACAACTACGACAAATAGGGAATCATCAAAATGACTGGTGCAATCAGTAAAGCAATATCGACAATAGCTTAGAAAGTGGCTGCGGCATTAACGAGTTTAGCTATTGAAAGCAATCAATAGATAGTGGTAGTGATTTAAATATTGATCGATATATCAGACGGTATCCTGGTTTTAGGACTAAAATGATACGATAAGTCAAAAAAAAAAAAAAATTGACTCACTTTGGGTTGATATCAAGCGATATATCCCACGGTAAACAAGATTCGATTTTTTTTAATTTAGACCCATCAACCCATTTACCCGAATATATAAATATCATCAAATCTCTAATTTCTCATTCTCCCCTTAATCTAATCTATCAATAATTCAACACTTAACTTCTTCCTCTCTCCCTACTCTCTCACTCGATCAAGCGATCGTATCGCAAAAGCTGTAACAAAATCCAACACCTGTCTCTCTTCACTCCCAATGCCGACTATTGAAAGTCCCGACCCACACAACCCCGTTAGCCCCGACAACGAGTCGATCGATGATTCGAAGCCTTGCTTCCTCTCTGCTCTATCTCAATCAAGCAATCACATCGAATAGACCACAACAGCAAGCACCGCACCTCTCTTCGCTCTCAGCATGACGACCGAAAGCCCTGTCCCTAATAACGTGTAAGCCCCAATGACCCCTCTCAATCTCACAAATACTTCAACTCTCTATTCCTCTCTTAAACAGATCGGCCCTTTCCTGTCTTTTGCAGACTCTCCTTCCCCCTCGACTCTAAAGCAATTCGTCTCTTTCGAGTAAATTGGCCACGTAAGTATCCTCTACAACCATCAACTTGCTTTAAGTAGTTTAATATGTTTTATAAATGTAATAGCATATATATTTTTTTAACCAATATAACACCGATGTAACATCCAATATTTGGTGCCATATTGCGATATATACCACCCGGTATGGGTATCCGGTATATAATTTTGTTGACTGGTATATTGTTGATATCCAATATTTAAAACATTGCATAATGGTTCGAACTCAGCAAGATAGTAAGATTGGTATTTCTTTCTTTCAAACTGTTTCCATTTTTTGTTTTTTCTTTTTTTTCCTTAATATTTTCAATTTCATCTTATATTGTTTCTCTTTTCTATTATTTTGCCATCGAATTTTTTGAAAATTGATTTTAATTGATTCAAGTCAGGAAATAGGTCAATTTTAGATACCACCCAAAGTCGCGATCAAGAACTATTAAGTCTATTGTTCTAATAAGGTATGAATCTTTTTTCATTACACATTTAAATTATTTTGATTTTTGAGTATTGTGATTATATATTTTTGAAATACATATTTAATATTTTTATATATACATATCAAAATATTAATATTTCGAGTTCTGAACAAGTAATCTGAGCACTTGCCAAGTTTTCCGACCACTCACTATTCGCTCTCAGACGGAGCACGTACTTGACTGGGTTTTAGATCACTACATTCAGTAAATGAAGGATCCAAAACTATTTCATCACACTAATATGGCAAAAATGAGCAACCAGTTTACGTACCTAAATTCTATTAGTCAAAAGTACGGGAAAATCGATAATGATGTCAATGATAGAACCTAATCTGGCTGGTTGAGATGGAGCACATTAGGATTTCTATGCAACCATAACAATGCGTTAAGTCTGAAGGAAATGTTTTATCTAACTTCTAAGCCAGCTTTATTATACAGCGCGAGATACTGCGCTATAAAGAACCGTCATACAAAGAAGATGAATGTGGCAGAGATGTACATGCTTTGTTGGATGTGGTAATATTAGAAGCGATAAGAAACGAAAATATTCTTACTAACATAGACAAAAAAGTTTGAAGTCTCAAAGGCCGATTAGTTAGTACAATAACTCGTATCATATGACGATTATTGCCAACGTTGTTGGTAGATGTAAGGGAATACCACATTAACGACATAAAATAAAAGTATGTGTTAACCGATTGGGTAGAATGCCCACTCGTTTTCTGTAGCTCATGTAGCCCCCATAGAAAAGATACAAGAAAACCGCCTATATTGGCTTCGTCATGTGCAAGGTTTTGAATAACGTTCGCAATATCGATCGATATTGTAATTTAGAAACCTAACCGCTACAATGATGAGCATCTCAATGCATTTATCATTTTCAAGAAAAAACACCAATATATTCGGTCCAACTTGCTATTGTAGCCACAATATCTGGATCCAAATATTGACCGATATCCAGTAATATTAGAGCTATGCAACTAAGTAAAAAGTTGTAATCTTCTTATGGCCCATTTAATCTACTTTATCTTTTTTTGGTTATTTGAGCAGTTAAAACTTATAATTGAATGATTTCTTTTTATAGCCTTTCTTAAAGATTAATTTAGAAATTACCCGTCAATGATTTACTATTAAATACTTAAAAGAACAGTAAAATTAAGAAAACTACATCAAATTTATTGTAAAATTACAGCCACAGTAGAACTTATTGGTTAGTGTCTTAGTGATTATGAATTCATCGACTTAATGTAACTTGTCAAAAAAAATATATCATAAACATAGTTGTTAATATCCTACAATATACGATACGTATCTACGATACGATATGTAAGAAAATTGATACGTATCTTATATACGATACTATTGAGTTGAGTATCTTGCAATATGGTAAGTGTATCCTCTGATATGCAATTTATATCTTACAATGCGCGATACGATACACTGACTTGGCTTCAAAATGAATTTCAAACTCATTACAATGAACCTTTTGAGTTAAACACGAAATATAAATTCCAAGTAAATATTAGATATTTAACAATAGAGAATATCAAAATTCAAGATACTTATTTTAGTTAATAAAAATATTTAAACAAATCAACAATAGAGGTATTTTATTAATTTATTTAAATAAATTATTTAAATACTGATTCTCAATTCAAGTAAATGATCTTATTTATTATACAATAAAATCTCGGTAAAAGAAAGAATTTGCATAGATTTGAGAAGATAAAAAAGAAGAGATTAAAATAGAAGTTTTAAGATTGATGATAGTGTTATATCTATATACCAGTTGATTAATTGATATTATATTGCTTGTTTTAAATCTTTTTAGAGGGATAATGAACATATGCTTAATATTTTAGTTTTTGTTAATATGACATAATCGAAACTGTGCAATGAAAAAGGGATATATAATCCAATTTGACTTTGGATATAAACTTCGATTATGAATATATTGATGAAAATTAAGAACTTTACATAGCTGTTAATTGAATGGATTTCAATGCATGTTTTAAGTTGAAGGAGAAACAATAGTCTACTTAAAAGAAGTAATGGTAAAAGTTTCATCAATTAGTTATTATTCCTGATATTTAGTCTTTAATACATTATTTATAAGTACTGGTAGGACCTTTTAATTTAAATGCAATTGTAAACAATAAATAAGGAAAAAAAAAAGGAAAATTAGAATATACTAAAGGAGTCCGTGTGGAACAAAAGAGAAGATGAAGAAAATGGATGTAATTTTCAACTTCTAGTAAATTTAGCAATATATCTGTTAATGTAGTATAATTTTAATTAATAAATTCATGGTCATCTGGATATTAGTTGCCTATTTATATATAGCTATTGACTTATATTTAATATATTACTTGCTTTAGTATTGTCTTTATTTATTGGTATAATTATACTTTAAATTTACTAATATGTTTGTTATATTATACATGTTATTTGCTTATTACTTATCTATTATATATTAATCAGTGTATCTTACGATACGATATATCATATGATATGCGATATGATACATAGGAATAACGATACACTATATATATTCCGATTTGACAACTTTGATCCCAAATATGTATATATATACAATGTTTTATATAGCTTTATATGATGTATGTAGTCTTGTTCATATTTGTTTAGATCATAAGTAAATGTATATTTATAGTCCGCTATTAAAATACTATATTTGCTAAATTTCCCTAATATCTCACCGACAACACTATCCAATATGGAATTTTCCAACAAATATTTGTTATAGCATATATTTAAAACCTTGGCCATGTGCAATATAAGCATATAGATGCACCTGTTCAACAAGTGAAGCTTATAACACATGGCAAACTAGAAAAGCAAAAGGTTGACAGAAGAAAATATGAATTGAGGTGTTACGAAAATACATAGATGTTAAAGGTCTTAATGAAGACATTGTTTAATAAGGAATGCGCGGGGAAGGATTGTTCAGTTGATCAATCAAGCATAATTGTTTTTTGTTCATATAGCCTACACCAAGTAGTTGTACTTGGGATTAAAGACTTAGCAGTTCTTGTAGTTGTAGTATTACCTCCCAAGAAACTAAAGAACTAAACATTAACACCATTGCAACTAACACAAAAGAACGGGTTATTTAGCTTTTAGAATTCAAAAGAGTTAATATAATATTTATTTTATAAAAAGAATCTAAAATGCTTTTGCCACTCAATAAGTTAAATTATGAAAGAACATGTTGAATAATTTGTAAATTCTAAAATAAAACTAGTTCCAAACAATCTGGTAGAGAATAAAAACTAATTTTTCATTCGTTTGTCAATACAGTGATGGTGTTTGATATCCTTATTAAAAAAATTAGCATGATAAATTGTCCTCAGAAAATATTTAAAAATAATTCCTCTTAAATTAGCATTAATATACTTGTAGCTAGAAAAGATAACAAAAATTCCTTTTTCAAAATGTATGCAAAAATAATCACATGTTTTATAACTCAAATTATAATATACAATATATTTCTCTCGAAAATTTTAAAAGATTTTTTTATACTTGAGATAAATTAATAAAGAGCTTATTGGATGACTAAAAGCAAGAAGTTAATTGTGAATTTAAAATAAAATTTGGCGTACAAGAGCTACACAAGAGAATATGTGTGCATGCCAAATTAGAGAGAGCAATTGTTGTAACTCAAGCTCATTAGAGGGATGGCATTTATTTAGGCTACAATAATTGATAGAGATAATGTGATTTTGTTAACAGCAACTATGGCAAGCTAGTGCAAACCACTAAGGTAGAAAGCACATGCCAAACCCACCCATATAGCCACACACCAAGAAGGACCCCATCCCAGCCCCCAAGCAAGGAAATACTAACATGGTAATACTCATACATGAGTGAGCAACAAAGATACATGTAATAATAAAAGATTACATTCTCCAACTTGAACAAATACTAAAATTGCATTAAACATACTTCTTCAAAAATGTCACAAACAGTATTCTAAAACCCAGATCCACTGCTTAGTTAACGAGCAATGAGTCCTAAAAAAACTCGCGTACTTGGATTTTATTCAGAACTCGAAATATTAGTATTTTAATATGTATATACAAAATTATTAAATATGTAATATAAAATTATATAATCGCAATACTAAGTAATCTCAATACTGAAAAATCAAAACAATTTAAATATAATAAAATAAGCTTCATAGCCCACCAACATCATGTTCATAACCTTATACAAAATTTTCAAGTGGCAAACAGTAGAGAAGCAATATATTTACCTCCGAAGACAAAGGGCAAATTCATTAGTGAATTTTAAGAGACGTCTGCAAGAATATATAAAAAAAGAATAAAATTTATAAAATAGTAGAGAATTACCAAGAAACTTTTGTTCCTTAGTGTTTGTAAAGTTGATTGTTTAAGGTATTACATATATCTGCTACAAAATTTCAAGAACAATTCCTAATCTCGACTTTAGAATTTTTCCAATTCCCAAAATAGACCCATTTTTTAACTCAACTCTTGACTCAACCGATTTCAAAATAATCATAAATCAATAGATAATAAAAGAAAATAAATTTGAAATATTAAAAAAAAAGTTTTGAAAATAACAATCGTAAAAAGAAGGATTAATATTACCGTCTTACTGAACTCGAACCATCACAAAACATCGACATGTTGGTTGCCTCCCCTCCTAAACCAATCAAAATTGACCACCCTATGAGCTCATGTATATGTTGCTTTGCTGATTGTATCACCTCCAAGCCTCATCAACAGTGTTTTAAATATCAACTAGTATATATACCGGTATTACCGACCAGTATCTTGAAAATTACGAAGAAATGAGACGGGATAAAAAAAAATTACCGTTTCTCGTTCTGGATCAGTATGGGCCGATATATCGGCCACGTGCTGATATATCGGTCTGTAACAGTATAAAAAATACTGACTGGTATTAAGCAATATCAGATTTTTTATATGGTTTCAGTCGCGAGTTAAACCCATTAACTTGTTATAAACCCGACCCATAAGGAACATAAAACCCTCACTAATGGCTCGGGAGGGGGAAAAATCAAAATTTTCTCTCGCTTCCCCCCCCCCCAAGATTGTCCAACTCAGTCCTAACCCTAATTCCAAAATCTAGCTCCAAATCACTCGTCGATCAACCTCTGGTCAGTCTCCGACCCTCCAATCAGTCTCCGAGCAACAGAAAAAGCTTTTGAACCCCCTAAAGCGCACATTCGACGGCTATTTTTGGACCCCCCTGCCGAAGCTTCTGATCACTCTTCGTCATCTTCGATCAACGCCGACCATCTTCCTCCACCTCTCCACTTCTCTGGCCGTTTCAAACCTTTGGCAAGTCAATCGACCTGTTTTTCATTTTTATTTATTTTATTTCATAATAAATTAGTATTAGGTTACAATTTGTTCGATTTTTCTTAAAATTGTGCTTGTTTAGATGTAATTTAATGTTTTTTTTAGTGTTTAAATTGTGCATCTTTGGTTTAATTAGAGATGAATTCAACACTTCGACCCACTGATTCAGTGAATCAGTGAGTCGAACACTGAATCAGTGAGTGAATTAGTGTTCGACCCACTGATTAAGTGAGTGAATCAGGGCCTCAATGAATTAGCAAATGACCCACTGACTAATGAGAATACATAACATGGAGAATGCAGTTATGTAGCTACTAGCTAGTTTGATAATTTTTATTTGCTAGTAAATCTATATGGTTATGCATATTTTATAATGTTGACATGTCTTTCTCTAATTGTCAATTGACGCTAAAATTTTGTAGTTTCAAATTTTTAATTATTGGACATTAGCCACGTACTTTAGTTTGTACTTCGTAATTTTGCTACTACTTACAAGGCTATGTAGTATACTAGTATGCACTTTAGTTTTCTTTGCAACAAAAATATGCATATAGAACACAATACATTAGATGAGATTCATAAGAATGAGGTTTATATTATGAATAGACTCAATAGAGTACATTGGATAATTAATATCTTAAGTTTTCTTTATGTAGTTTTAATTAAACAATTTTTTAATTTAAACTTTAATTTTCCTTATATAGACTATAGTACATTGGATGAATTTTGGTACTTTTAATTCAAAAAAATTTTAATCTAAACTTTAGTTTTCTTTATGCATATAGTACATTGGATAATTAATATTTTAAGTATACTTTGTTGATGTTGAAGGGTATAGTAAGTAATTACTTATCTTTGTTAAATTTGATGCAAACTTAAAAAATTTTGAACTCAGTAATAACTCGAAGGATGTCTTCTTCAGCTGCATCTAATGTCCAAGAGAAAAGGGCAAGGATCCAGCTTAAGATTGGGTAAAGAAAGTACCCAACAAGTCTAACAAAGTGGAATGCAATTTTAATAAAACTGAATATGGGAGAGACATTACCCAATTAAAGGAACATATAGGTCATGTTAGCGGCAATATCAAAGGTTGTCTCTTGGTCTCCGATGATGGGAAATAGAAAACTCTGCCAATGCTAAAGAAATTTAGCAGGGCAAAGAAAGGAAAAATAACAGAGCTTCAGAATTTATTAAATGAAGTTCGTTTTGGAAAAGAAGAAGATGAAGAGACAACTCGAGAAGAACAATCATCTCCTCGAAAATCCACCAATCAATCTGGCCAGACGAGGGAAAAAGAGCCAATGGATTAATTTACTACTCGATCGGTCGAAGAGACAACGAAAGCAATCCAAAGACAGCCTATTGTGCCTTCCATCTAAAAAAAAGGTAAAGACAATGCAGTTAGGTTGCCAAGTTTTTTTATAAAGGGAGACTTGCTTTTAATCTTGCTACATTTCCATCCTTTATACAAATGATCCAAACTATTGGCAAGTTTGGACCAAATTTACAAACTCCTACCCTGTACGAGCTCAACAAGACTTTTCTTCAGAGAGAAATCGACGAGACAAATGCACATCTTGATTCATTCAAACGGAGTTACCAAATAAATAGCCGCAGTCTTATGACCAACGCTTTGTTAGATCAAAAGGGAAAAAGTTTGATGAATATTGTTGTGCATTGTCCGGCCGGAACGGCTTTTTCATTATCATAATATGCTTTCTCTGACAGGCATGATGGCAATTATATCTACAAATTTGTGGAGAGAAAAATGAATGAGATTGGCATTAAAAATATTGCACAGATCGTGACAGATAATGCATCGAATAATATAACTGCAGCAAATACATTAACATTGACACATCCAAACATATTTTGAACATTTTGTACAGCACATACAGTAAATTTAATGCTATTAGATATTGAAAAAATTAAACATATCCAAAATGCAATCATGATGGGGAGGTCAGTCGGTGTACATATACAGCCACATCAAGTCCCTAGACATTATGAAAGGCAATTGACTGAGAGTTAATAAGACCGGATACAATCAGATTTGCCACGATATTTCTTTCTTTATCATCAATAAGGGAGAAGAAAAAAGAGTTGTAGCATACGTTTATTTCTAATGAGTTGATAGATTGAGCTATGGCCTGAACAGATGTAGGCTAAAAGGTATATATTTATTAATTATGTAAATTAATATAAATTGTTCTTAGATATTTCAATTATACATTATTCATAATTGTTTTTATATTTTTTAAATATTTAGATTGCAGAAATAATTGCTAGTAACAAATTTTGGGACAACACAAATATTGCGCTAAAAGTAATCACTTTATTGGTTAAAGTTTTGTGCAGAATTGATGAGGACAATGTGCCATCAATGATTTTTTTTATATGGTAACCTAGAGACTGCAAAAAAAGAAATAAAAGAAGTTTTGTGAGTGAAGAGAAGAAATACCTTCCAATATGGAAAATTATTGATAAGATATGGGAAAACAGGCTTAAAGGTCCTCTACTAGAGCTAGATATCTTTTAAACCCGCTCGACTATTATGTGAAGCAATCCGAAATTGATGCTAATGGCTCATTCATGAAGGGCTTTATTGAGATGATATATAAATTCTATCTAGATGATCATGAGAGAATTGACAAGATTGCACAACTTCCCATGTATCAGCATCAAAATGGATCATTTTGAATGACTTTTGCAAAGGTAGCTGTAAAAAGAGTCATTAATCCAAGTATGTATTTCAATTTAAGAAATTCAAAATTTAATAAATTTTCAAAATAAGAAACTATCTAACTAATAGCTATTTCTAAATATTTATTGCTAGCTTAACTGTGGCAATTTTATGAGATTGATGTTCCCGAATTAAGGGCCATGACAATAAGGATCATGAGCCTGACAACCAGTTTTTCGGGTTGTGAACGGAATTGGAGCACTTTTAAAATGGTACTACGATTAGTCCTTTGCTAATAAAATATTTTTTATAAACAAGTATGTTCTCATTTTGTTTCATTTGACTATCTCTTATTTAGGTGCATACTACAAAAAGAAATAAGCTAAGTTCTAAGAAATTACATAACTTAGTTTTCATCAAGTACAATGCAAGCTCAGGAACAAATTTGCTATTCCAAACAAAGATCCATTGGTTACTTAAAATGAAGAGGAGAATGTTACTGAATGGTTTGTACCTCGGAAAAGGAATGGCAACCCATATGAGACTAGTAATGATGAGGTCTTCCCTGAAGAGTACTTAACTTTTCGACAGATTTCAATTGCAATGGGTGCTAATCCGAAGAAGAGAAAAAGCGAAAGAATCAAGGCATGCAAGTCCAAGAATATTAGAACTTCTAAAAGGAAAAGATCTTCATCTTCAAAGTCTAAGAAGCGGCCCACATCAGATGAAAATGATGAGGAAGAAGAATTTCAGTCGTCATCATCAAATTCGTCGTCAGATGATGAGCAAAGCATGCCTTTGAATGAACCAGTGAAGTCTGAATCGAGCATGAAAATGAGCTAGAAAGATTGTTATTTAGAGTTTCTAGCATGTTTTATATAAACTCATTTAAAAGACAATTTCGTATATTACATCTCTTTTATATTGTAGAAACACTTTACTTTTTTCTTGATAGCTTATTTTTTTAATTCTATATTTTTGGGTAATTTGTATGATTTTTTTAATATGATATTTTTATATGTTTTGATTTTTCCTTTTTGTGTTTTTGAAAGTTGAACTTGACTATTCGGTTGGATAATGATTATATATTGCCTGGTGCATTTGCAAATATTCTAAACGGTTGGTTACCCATAAGTAAAACGCAAATAGGCAAAAATAAGTACTATAAACTTGTTTACTGTTTTAATATGTCCTATATAGGCAATTATATGATTATTTTTTAACTGGTGTGACACCGATATGACACTCCAGTATTTAGAGTCATATTGCGATATCCCACCCGATATCCGATATGTAATTTAGTCGACCGTTATATCACCGATATCCTATATTTAGAATACTACACATCAACAACCACTAATTCGCTATAACTGCAGAAGCTCATCAAGATCAAGCCCTTATCACTCTCTACGACTTCTATAACAAAAGTTGGCAGGTTGGGTTCGGATAAAGACATTTTTCTTATTTTTTGATCCGATAAAGGTCCAAGTACATGCTTCATTAACCGGACTGTCAAGTACTCGATTGAGTTGAACGAGTACTTTTGTATATTTTTAGTAAATCCTGATCCCAGCGCATTTGAAGAACGAGTCCAAGTACTTGATAGAGTACTCAGATGAGTTCTTTGGGTTTTAGAACACTGATCACAAATACAATAATTCAAAGTTTTCAAAAGTTCTTAACCTTTTTCTTTCCTTATATCAATCAATGTTTTTTTTTATAGTGAAGTAGTTCCACTATCATGCATAGTTTCCCTAGGGAAGTAGGTCCTAGCAAGAGTCGGCTAGTAGTCAAGCAAGTCTTGTGATAAAAGGTGGGGTGCATGCCTTCAAAGTGTATCCAATGTTTGCTTAAAGGCTATATAATAATGCTGGTCAGTAACAAATAGAGCATATACACCCAAACAGAAATCACAGCAGTATAGCCTCATTAATTGGATAAGTTCGCAATAGTGAATTTTACTACATCTAACCATCTGTGTTCTTATTATATGTATGAAAGCCCCTTCCCAAACTGAACCAGCTCCAAGAAGACTCATAATGGCTTTTTTATGCCCTCCATCTCTAAAAATAATGTCATTCTCATGGAGGGCTTTCTCAGTGAATACTTCACACTCGCACAGTACCAATAACTTGCTCTGTTATAATTCTTACGTCCTCTAAATCTCATCAAAATCAAAATCCAATAATGCATGTCATAGTTTGGAAGGACCGGCATGCCAAGAATCTATTAAGTTCGCACTGACGAGTGAAGAAACAAGAAACCACCAAGGTAGCGCATGCTCATTTTTCTCATCATTACTGAACATTTCCATTTCTTTACTACTCCCCATATTCACAAACTAAATATGAAATGTATTCAATAATTCATTTTATATGTGCATAATCATTATCTCAATATGGACAACTAGACCTGATTTTATCTAAGACAGTGACAGTCAATCCAGAGTAGAAGGTGTTTACTTTTAACCTGACCCAACCTATTTCATAATAAGGCATGCTAACCCAGCCCACTTCTGTACGAAATGCTGGTTCGGGAGAAAAGTTCAAAGGATATGTTTTTACAGTGATGAGAAAGTATATAAATACTCTCTCTGTTTTGTTTAGCTTAACCAAACTGCTTTCTTTTTCTTCCATTTTGACATTTCTTCTTCCATCCTTTCTTTTTCTTCCATTTCTTTTTCTTCCACTCTGATACTTACACAACTTCTCAAACAGATCTATTGCCTCACAAGGTCATAGCTGGTCATGGGGAGTATCTCTAATAAGTAACACCTGTATGCATACTCAGATCTCGGATTTTAGAGTTGAGTTTATGGTGTGTGTGTGTGTGTGTATTTCAGTAACAGCATAATCCCTCAAACTCCCAAATGTTATAGTGAATATGATAGAATGACCATCTACATTAATTAGAGAAAGCAATTAAAATGCATTCAAATGCGAAAAATATTTTTGATAACTCTTAATAAATAATAAACAATTAAGCAGATCTTTGCTAATTAGCGCAAACCAGCCTTAACACGACCATAAAAAACCCTAAAATAGCTCGCAGATTAAAATTAGAATATAAAATTGGGGAAAACCGAAAGTTTAAAAGCTACGACGCCTAAAATTACAACAAAGGCAACAAATTAAGAGGGAAAAAAAGGACCGATCTAAAGGCGAGATGAGCTTAGGGTTTACCTCCTCCGCGGAGAATCGGCCTACGAAAAATAAAACAGCAAGAAAGCAATTAGGGTTGGGGTTCGCCCAAAATAAGAGGGAGAGGGGGGAGAGAGGGAGAGAGTTACCATCTTCCGGATCGAAACGACGACAGAGAGAAGGGGGATGGGCGCTAGGGTTTTCAACTTTGTATGAACAAAGGGAGTGGGGGGATTAAATATAAAAATTATTTCGAAGTTCGAGCCAGCAGGCGGATTCTCTTGATGACGAGCGGCCCGAAGATTACATTCAACAGCAATAGACCCAGTAAGAGACTCGGCCCAGTTGGATGGGGGAGAGTCAGGGTCCAGAGGAGTAACTAACGGAAGCCCAGGCCTATTGAAGCATTCAATTTGGAGCTAAACGGTTTGCTAGCCATTAAAACTGTAAGGCTATGTTTGGTTTGAGGCAAATGAAAGAAAAGAAAAGAAAATTAAAAAAAAATATTTTCTATTATTTGCTTTGAGAGAAAATTTAAAAAAAAAAGAAAATATTTTCTTACTAACCAAACATTAAAGTTGTGTTAGGATTTGAGGGAAAATGAAAGAAAAGAAAAGAAAATGAAAGAGAAAGAGAAAAGGATATGGAAATTAGTTTCTTTTTTTATGTTGGTTAGAAAGAAAATAAAGAAGAAAATCTAAAGAAAATTTTAGAAAAAAACATATTCTTATTTTTGGTTGCTCAATAGAAAATTAAGAGGAAAATATAATTCTAATTAAACTATAGAAAATTTTAATATTACTTGACATATTATTGATATAATTTTTAATTTTTAAATAATTAAGCATATAATAACCAAAGGTCCAAACTTCACAAAATTTAAAAATATCTTGGGACTAAAATTACAAGGATGTAAAAAACCAATGCAATATATAAGAATAAAGAGATAACAATAACATAAATCAGTAGCATATCAGCAAAGCAACAACACAGTATCACAACATAATATCAATAATCCATTTACAACAAACCTGCCAAATCAAATGCCAATAAACAAGCAACCCATCTGTTTAAAACAAAACAAACTAACAGTCCAATAGAGTATAAAAAGCAAGGTATCAATAATAAAAAACAATTCAACAAACATCACATTGTTAACATACTAACAAACACTATTTTTAACAATAATAACAAACACCACATTGTCAGCACGCACTACCTACCAGTCCAGCAGCACCACAGTTCCACTTTCTTCCATATCCATACATAAAACACTATACATATACATATATTCTTCCATATCCATAAAACACTATACATATACATATAGAGTTCAAAAAAAAAAAAAAAAAAAAAACATACAAATAATAAGTTACAAACTTCAAAATACAAAATATAGAGTTACATAACTTGATCACAACCTCAAATTCAAAAGTGTACATGACACAAATATCATAATTTTCTCATTTCTTTAGATATATAATCAATTTTTTGATAATTTCATATATGCTAGCTCCATACATTATAAAATGTGAAATGATCTCTTGATCAAGATCATTACTTAAAAAATATTCTGATCCAACTCTAACTCTTTATGGCCATTCTATTACCTGTAACAGCAAAACTAAACACAATGAGTATGATTGATACTAATTCTGTTGAAGTGAACACAATAAGCTCAATCAAGAGAAGATACTACACATAAATGATATTCTTCATGCTAGGCAACTTCTAAGTACAAATATAGCAACTTGATTATTTTGATTGTAGATTCATGATTAAAAATGACTAACTAAAATTATGATGTGCAAAGAATATTATCTCCCAAGCTTCAATTCCAACCATCCCTTCCTTCGATTGATGGGCAAACCAATGAAAGTTCTTCTCCGAACCGCATCTTGACAGAGATAGTCATATGCTAAAAGTTGTGAATCTTCATCCAACGCTTCAACCTTTGAAACCTCCTCAAATATTTCTTCTTCCGTATACACACGAGGTGCACAACTCACAATTGCGGAAGTAACTGAGACCATTCCAGTTTTCATTATATGAAAGTCTTCACTTATATTGTGATTTGAAACTCCATGCTTTCTTTTATATGTCACTTTAGATGAGCATGCCTTGGGAACTTATTCTTGGTGACCTAAAGGTGCCATGGATTCTACATCATCTTCTTGACTGACCTCCTTATCACTCACTTGCTCGGTATTGATGGAATCTGATACTTCTTTCTCTTTTTCTAAGCGAATGCGTCTTTCTTTTACAGTTTCAGCACCAAGGCCTGTAGCTCTATTCTTACCATAAATTAGTTGTAAGTTCTTAAAACTTGGCACGGTTTTGTATCGATATTGTGCTGCCCCTGCATGTGACTATTGTATACAAATAATAAATAAGATAAAAACTTGGCATATGAAAATTATCATGCCAAATTCAAGTCCATAATATGCACAACAAATAAAGATAAGACAACTAAAAAGCTTAACTCCCAACTATACTTGTCTTTCCTTATTGAGCATCCAGCCAAAATTATCTTCACCTAAATCAATCAGAAATCCAATAGAACATTCTATTTCTTACAGAATTATCTAATACATATGATGCTTACTGTCTCATTTTCACCAACAGAACAACTAAGATCTATTGATATTCACTGAAAGTTACAGAGAATTCATCCTTTGGTCTTGCTTGCTAGTTGATGGTCAATTTTCTGTGTGATATGTGTCCAAATATCAAATGTACAAGATAAGAATCGATGACCGATGGCTAGAAAAAGTGAGGAATATCCCAGGGAATGTCTCCAAATGCCCTATCACACAATAAAAAAAAAATAAAGATAGATACATTTAGCAGGAATATCCGAGGGAATGTCTCCAAATGTTCCAAAGATCAATGTCACTGAAGGAGTAAAAGAAAGATATTATCCGATTCATTCTATTAAGAGATAGTAACGCCTTTGTAAATGGTTTAAGCTTATTTAAAAAACGAACAACTATAATTTGAATTCAGAGATATGATAACATACCGCTAGATAGACTTCCCAAACTTTTGGTTCTGCATCTATCCTCCTAGTGACTTTATTAAATGCAAAACCGTTGCTAAAGTTCAGCATATCTTGAAATGCACCCAAATCATTTTGAAGTGTCTTTATACGATTTTTTAAATGAGCTACACTAACTCTAATTCCACACTTCACAAACAATTCATCACATGCACCTTGGTAAGCAACATTTGGGAAACTCTTATTAGGTTTTAGTCCTTGTTGCATCTGCTCAATTAATGCTTTAGTTAAGCAATTATCCATCTCAGTTGTCCATACTATGTTCTTCTTCAAACTTGACTGAGTTTCTAATTGTGTATCCATCTCAGCACCCTACAACAATATTCACAAGAATTAAATAAATTGTTCATCTTATACATCGTAGCAACAAAAGTTATAAGAACTAGCCAGACTGAGCAGATAAAGGGCAATAAGTAAATTTGTTAAAACTATAAAAAAAAATTTAAAATAACAAAAACATGACTTCATTATTTAACATAAAGTAATTAAAAGATAAGATCTTAACTGAAATCTAATTGAACTTTATAGTTATTTCTAGAATTCCAACAAAAGAAAAGTAAAACTGTACAAGTCAATAATTTCTCCACATGTGATCAGCTATTTTTTGTCTTAGAATTTCTCCTCGTCTAAACTCTTCGTCATCACTTAAAATCGGAGCTTCTTCCCCATCCTCTCTCATTCGATACTGAAATTTTTTATTGACTTTTGCAATAAGTTCTTCATCTAGATCAACACCCATTAGGTAATTATGAAGGATGCTACAAACATATATGATGTCCTTTTGTGTTTCTATTGGATAGTGTGGCTCTGTTCCGCTTCCTAAAATTGGAAATCATTTCTTCAACACTCCAAAAGCACTCTCAGTTGCATTCCGCAATGAGGAGTGGCAATGGTTGAACACATCACAACTATTTTCAGGTTGTCGAATTGAATATTCCTTAAAATAATAACGTGTACTCCGATATGGAGTAAGAAATCCTAGCCTCAACATAAACCCTGCATCAACTAGATAATATTTTCCTAAAACAAACAAAGATAGGATAATTAGTATAACATTTATATAATTAAGGTATTTAAGTGTTAATAAACTTGTTATATATATGTGGTTGTCACCTTGAGGAACAAATAGCTTGTCCTATCTTGTCAAGGCATTGTTTAGTATCCGAGAGTCAGAAACCGATCCCTCGCAACCAACTAAGATATAGGTAAAGTTTAAATCAAAAGTGCATGCTGCTAACACATTTTGAGTAGGAAAATCTTTCTGACCTCGATATCTTCTCGTATCTTCTTTTGGCACTTTCACATGAAAATGAGACCCATCGATTGCACCAACACAATTCTATAACAAAATCAGAAAGTTTTATTAGCATTTAGCAACTTCTACAATTAGTATATAGCATTGTAGCATTTGTTTTAGAATTTTACCTTAAAATAAGGCATAAATCTTGGATTATTCTGTATTTCTGATGGAACTTCAGAGCCATCAGGTTGCTTTAAAATTGATCTTCAAGTGATATTACAGCTTTTAAAACCTTGTGAAAGTGGCGACTAACAGTCTCACCGGAATGCCTAAAGTAGAATTTGACCGATTTATTCTTCCAATTATGGGAAACAATTTGAAAGAACTTTGCAACTTGTTCCTCCACAGAACAATGCCTAGTGTCATGAAGACGTGAAGTTTCTAGAAGCAATTAACACAACCTAGCAAAAGCGTCAACCCCCATACGCAATTGTTCACGACAATCACTATCATTTTGTCTTGTGAGTCTTTCCATGAGTAAATTTCTATCTTCATCTCGTTGTGCCAAGATAAATCTATCTATATATTAAACTTCATGTAATGTTATTGTTTTAGCAACTACATACGAGGTGTAAACAACCATACTTCCAACTGCACATTTTATCTTCATCATTTTCATTTCCCACCTATCTTCCTCCTTCATCTACAAATTAAGATAAAAATATTATAATTCAAGAAATTATTATTTGCTAAGAAAGTCAAATTTCTACAAAATTGCATCTTAGGAAGAATTGCTACTGATGCAACATTGACGATATCAAAGAACTTGTCCGCCAAAGTGATATGAAACTATGCTATTTTAGTTGAAGCATTATTGTCTAGGCATTGCAATTTGCAAACTGTTTATTGAGGTGATCGTGTTGTAAACTCTTAGAAACCAACTCTTGGGAGCCAAAATGAAGTTACTTTCAATTATGACAATTTGTTTTGGAACCACGGTCAAAATTCATATGCTTCTTCAGTAGTAAATATTCGTAGATACCCTAGAATCAAATCCCACCAATATAAGGCTAGTTCCTTCAAAAGAGAAGGATTATGATACTTCTCACTTGTCAACAATAGTCATTATGAAGTAAAACTAAAAGACAATCTAATATTATAGAACGGAAGAACACACTGCTCTCTTGTTGCCAACAAGAGCTATATACATATCACAAAAAATATCACAACCATATCATAAAAAATTCTTTCCATTTGGATATATATGATAATTAATTTTATTGATTATATTTTATAGGAACAAAACCTAACCAAAATGAATTAATACTCGGAACATGACCTTGATATTTTATTACAAAAATTTCAAGACAGTAACTAAGAAAACAAAATTATAGTTCAAAATGATCTCTATAATTTATTTTATACCAAACCAAAAGCTCACCAACAGTAATAGAGACAATTAAATAAAAATGATAGATACCAACATAACATAGATAACAAACAAATTAAACATAGCAATAGATGCATATGCAAGCACAGGCACAATTTTACAAGCACCCTTGAACTATTTATTATCTGCTTGCTGTCTGCCAAAATACTTTGAAAAATACTCAATTTGGATATTATAGATTAAAAAAACTTATAAAAAACTTATATCCATTGCTAAATCAAACGATCTCTTTGATCCAGTCATCATATCAAAATCTTCTTCCTCAACAAGTGGGTGCTTAAAAAAAAAGAGAAAATAGGTCAGTAATTGCTGGAAAAATTTATAAATAAATAAAATGGAAAAAAATATACATAGCAAAATCAAAAGAAATTTGTTGAAATCTAGCAAAAAGATGCCCTCCGAGGGCTCTATCGCACGTTCTACAGGCAAATATTTGCTAAGAGAAACCCTAGAAAATCTCAAGTTTATGCTTGTTCGAAGTTTTACAAATGATTAATGATTAATTAAAGATCAGATCTACCATATACAACTTAAAACCAAACAGAAAAATAACTTTATAAAAAGATCAGAAAGATTTCATCTTTCAAAGAAAAGAAAGACCAAGATCTGGTCACAAATGCGAAACTCTAGCGAAAATTTTTGTGGATGAATCGCAATCAGAGCTCAGATCGTCCACAAAATGACACATTTTACATGCAATTTATAGATTTAGGGTTAGGGTTTCATACCTTTTGCAATTGAGGAGCGAGGGATCCGAGATTGGGAAATTTAGAGAGAGAGAGAGAGAGAGAGAGAGGGAAGGCAGAGTGAGAGAGAGAGCGAGTGAAGGCAGAGAGAAAGAGAGTGAAGGCGGGGAGAGAGAGACAGAGCGTCAGGCTGATAATTTTTCTCTTTCTTTTTCCTTTTTCTCTCAACTTTCCTTTTCTTTCATTTTCTCCTGGATTTGAGGAAGAAAAGGAAAAAGAAAAAAAATCTAATACATTTTCTCTCACTTTCTTTCCTTCTTATTTTTTCTCTAATTTTTCCTCTAATCAAACAGTGGAAAGCAATTTTTTCTTTTCTTTTCTTTTCTTTTCCTTCATTTCCCTCAATCCAAACACAGCCTAAGGCTCTATTTGGTTTGAGGGAAAATGAAGGAAAAATAAAAGAAAATAAGAAAGAAAATATTTTCTATTGTATGGTTTGAAGGAAAATTTAAAAGTAAAGAAAATATTTTCTTACTAAACAAATATTAAGAAAAATTATTTTTCCATCTTCTTTCCTTTTCTTTTCTCTTTCATTTTCTCTTTTTTTTTTTTTTTTTTCTTTCTTCTATTTTCTTCCAAACCTAACATAGACTAAAAAATAAACCAATTTCCATATTCTTTTCTTTCCTTTTTTATTTCCCTTTCTCTTTCTTTTTCATTCTCCTTTTTTTTTTTTTTAACCAAACACAGCCTAAAAGAAAAGAGTTTAGGAATTGACGTCACCATTGGGAGCAGGATCCTATAAATACCTGTGTTATGGATTTGTAAAGAGCATGCTTGAATGAAATCCTAGTTTCTTGCTCATAATGATCTCAGAAGGACCTAAGCATCCGTCGCCTCTCTGGAGTTACTCTCCGCTGAATGTGAAGCCAACTGAGCAATTGTCAATCATCAAGCCACTCAGTTAGATAAATTTACAATGAATCTCAAATCTATATTAGAGGAGACAAAGAAGATCCATATGAATTATACCCTGAACAAGGAGGAACTAAAAGTCCTAATTCTTGGAGAACAAAAAGCCCTAATTCTTGGAGTTCAATAGACTATTAATCTCAGTTAATTAGAATCATTGTCCATCAACTGCCTAACCCCCACCAATATCTGCAACAGGGGCTTCAACTTCGACACTACCCTATGAATGATCAACTAATCTCTCGAGGGAGGAGCCAATTTTGCCCACACCACCTCACTTCTTATTCGGATCAACCCATTTACTACTCAAGATCTAGGCTCCTCCGTCCCTGGGAAGGAGTATTGACAGAGATTATTATCCACAATCTCGCCCTAAAGGATGGCTCTACTGGTGGAGCAGTTGTTGGATTTCTTCAGTATTGTCTTAGAATAAAGAGTTCGAATGGGTGCCCTTTATTTAGAAGACATCTCTCTCGGACAGTACCATTGGGGGTGCAAGTAAAAGGACGTTCATCAAGCTAGCTGAGTTTGAGCAGGGATTGATAGCAATATATAGAGACTTAGCAGTGATGGATTATCCTGGAGAACTAGCAAAATTAAAACAAGATGGCAATTCTTTTGAAGAGTACTTGAAGGAGTGTATATGACTTTCCCACCATGTACATAGCTTATTAGAGAAATTTCTAGTTAGTTGTCCCTTAAGTAGCTTATTAGAGAAATTTCTAGTTAGTTGTCCCATAAGTGGGTTAAGAGTCGGTTAAGCTGGAGTTGCTTGTTAAATGCCCTACATTGGCTGTAGAAGCAATGCACCTAGTGCGGTTAGGATGTAGAAGCAATGCACCAAGCACGGTTAGAAGAGGACAAGGTGACCTTGCTCCAAAAGGCTTCAAAAGGATCCTACCTCCGACCTCCAACCAGTACTCAACCCGCTATAGGTCATGGACATACCACAACCAACAATATGTTAACTAAGGGAGCAGGTACCAAGGGTCCATAGAACTCCATTCCTGTCAAGAGGCTAACCTCTCATGTGGTCAGGGAGAAGCAACATAAAGGATTGTGCTTCTAATGTGATGAGAAGTATATATTGGGACATCAATGGAAGGTGCAGAAAAGGAAGGGATTTTGATGAAGTTGAGGAAGGAAATATTACAAATGTTATAGGAGTTACCATTAGCTTAATTTCAGGAGTGGTAGAGGTTACTTCAATCAGGCTAATTAGAGATCAAAAGAAAAGAGGTGAGTTTCATGGTTGACTCCGGGGTAGTCCACAACTTCAAGCAATTGGTTCTAAAATCATAAGGAATTGATGATCTTGTGGTGACAGCTGCGGATGGGGAGAAACTAGGAAGAAGTACTTATTACAAAACTATTATAATCACCATCTAAGATACCCCGATGGAAGAAGATATGCGGGTAGTTCTATTTAGGAGACTCGCTAATCATCCTGGACACTTTTTGGCTTATGAGCTTAGGCCCAACCTTGTGGGATTTTAGCAAGAAGAAAAAATGTATTGGAAGAAAGGAAGGTCAGTCACATTAAGGGGGTGCAGGTTGGCGAATTGAATGTAGTGAAGGAAGATTTGTTCGGAAGGTTGTTATAATTGAAAGGAGAGGCATACATGATCAAAATGAAGTGTATGAAAGTAGAAGATACGGCTAGGAATGGGCCAGTAGGGATATGAGATATTACAAAAGAATTCACTGATGTCTTTGGCTCTCCTCGTGACCTCCCTCACACATCCTTGTGATCACATAATCCCTTTAATCAATCTACCCCAAACAGGAAGCATGAATCCTTATAGGTATCTATTTCACCAACAGAATAAGATCGAAAAACAAAAAGAGATGTTAGCAGCGGAAATTATCCAACATAGTTCAAGTCCCTTTGCATCTCTATTCATGTTGGTGTGCAAATTTGTTTGGAGCTGGCAATTATTGTTGATTACCGAGTCCTCAACCAAAACACCATTAAAGATAAGTTCTATATACCCTTAATATTAATTTGATGAACTGCATGGCGCACAATATTTTTCTAAGCTTGACTTCCGCTCATGGTACCATCAGGTTAGGGTGGTGAAAGATGACATTGGAAAGTCCGTGTTTAGAACTCATGAGCAATCATTATGTGTTCCCCATCATGCCATTTGACGTCACCAGTGCTTGATGAGTATTATATTTGCATATTTTCTCCCATATTTTATCTATTTTTATATATAAATAATTTCTACACGAGTATGTTTATTGTATTTTTTATGGGTACTAAAAGATTTGCAAAGAAGAGAAGGAAAAGGAGCAAATTTACTAAATAAATGAGCAAATGAAGCTGACTACGGTGAAGAAAGAAATTCATGTGCAGCACTAGCAACTTCAAGAGTAATTTCTGTAAAATTAGAGTTTGAATTGGAAATATTTGTGTTGGAGAAATTTATAGAGTTCTAAATTATCTTCGAAATGAGCCTAAGAACGGCTCAATTCGAGTTCATATGCAAAAGTTATGGTTATTTTACTGAAACACTGCAGAATGGAAAATTTAGTCCAGCTGACTACCGGTGTACTGAAATTAATTTCAGATTTTTGCCTTGAAAAATAGTATTTTAAACCATCTAATCTCAACTATTTATTTCTAGTAACTATGGATTGGATTATGATTATATATTTTGAGATTAGATTGCATGGGATTAGAATTATATCTTTTGTATCGAGTTCGAGTAAGAGTAGGATTGTGTTCGGATTATAAATACCCCATGAATCCTTTTAAATTGATATGACTTTTTAAATAGTTTTTTTTGTATTTTTTATTTATTTTAATAAAATAGGGGAGTGAGATCTGGAGGGGACTGCTGCCATACTGAAACCCGACAGAATTCAAGTCTCTCTTTTTAGTAAGTTTTGTGTAGATAATATTTTAATTGCTTTCATAATTTAGATTTAATTGTTTTCATTGTTAGGATTTATTTGCTCTTATAGTTAGGATTTATTTGCTTTTAGATTAGGGTTTTACTTGCTTTCTAGGAAAAAATAGATTTTAAATAGCTCTCATGCATAAAAATATCAATTTGATTAATAAAAACCTGACTAGCTAATTTTTCTTAGTTGTAGGATGTAGATGAAGTTAAGAATTAATCATAATATAATTTTAATTTTTCTTTCTAAAAGAGCTAAAAAGACATGATTTTTCTATGCTAAAATTGAAAGACAATAATTCGTAGATATAAGACTTTGATATGTTATGCTTAAATTTCTTTTTCATAGCCTATACTTGGTTAGAGTTTGGAATTTTACTTTTGATTTTATTCGTAGAAATCTCTATTAATAAAGTTTGTTTTATAAAAAATCACGATATTTGATGAGTTATACTTGTACACCACTTGATAATTCATGTTTAGGGTGATTCGAATAAAAGTTAAAAGATCATCTTTTGGATATAATCGTAATGCTTTATGTTATGTTAAAAAGATAGGAGGAATATAATAAAAAGAGTACTCGGTTATGAATTAGTGGATTAAATGTCCTTAACTAATTTTAGAATAATAAAAAAAAATTAATCCAGAACTTATTAGTTAACTTGCTAGAATAATAGAATTAGTGAGATTGTAAAACAACTTAGATCTATGTGGGAATGATCTGTTAAGTGCTACAACTATACTGTATACTTGTAATTAGATTTATCACATTAAGTTTTTGCCGCTTTTACTAGGGATCGACAATGTTTTCTTTCTTTTTTCGAGTTTTATAAGTTAATAGTATGTGTTGAGTGTGCAGTGATACTAAAATATAGGTACAAGGAGGTCAAAAGGATAAGAAGAGCAACATGAATTAGCTATAAAAATTAAAGAACCAAAGACCCTGGTTTTACTGCTAAATGGAAAAAGTCGCCAATCAGTAGTTGTGATGAGCGTGCTTCTGCCTTTTTTTTTGTTTCCAGTATCAAGTTTCCCAATTTTTCTAAAAAACAAAAGAAAAAACATTTTTACTTTTTATTTTTCTTTTCCATCCCTTTCCCTCGCTACTTTTTCTTCAAAAAAAAAAAAGAAGAAAAAGAAAACTTAAAGAATATGCTACCAAATCAATTTTTTATATATGCATGCTATTATTGTCTAGATCCATATCATAATTATCATCAATATCCATAGATAAGAAATTCGTTAGGACTAGGGTATAATTAAATTCACACCATATATCATAAATCTAAGAGCGCTTCCTATCCACCAAATTATAATTGTAAATTGATGAATTATTCTAATTTTCATACAATCAAGAGTCGTATCAAGAGAGTCCTCCATCTAATCTTTTCTATATAGATTAATCATCTCCATATTCTAAATTCAATAATGAATAAGATAGTCAATTGAATATGTTCGATAAAAAACTAAGAAAGACTAGAAACGAGGTATGCATATCATGAGAATTTACTTGCAACCACTTTACAAAGGTCATCAAATTTGTGCATGGATCCATGATATCCAATATTAAATTTCACTCATGATCTCAGATGCAATCATTCGAGAAAAATATGGAAGCCTACAATAATGAGACTAAGGAAAGACATAGAATAGAAGAAGACATGGAAGCTCTGCTAAAATCATCATCTCAAAGTACATCTTATCTATCAAAATATCCTCTCAAAATGAGCATACTGAAAAATCAACTATCTAATTGTTTGAATATATCCGACTTTAAAGATGAATCACTTCAATTATTTTCTGAAGTTGATATGATTCAAAAAAATCAAATAATCTTCTATAGGATGTGTCCATCCTTCGATATTGTGATCAACATTTTTCACACTATTGTGCAAATAATTATAGAGAGACTAGTGATAAAGAATAAACTTTGCTTGATGGTTTGCCCCATGATGAGCTTGCTAGTGATATACTATCTTTTGATTCTTTTGATAAAAATTGTGAAATATTTGTCAAGAAAATTTTTTATTCCTTCATAATAACTTAGCTAATGATAAGTCTACTAGAATGACATTTTCTTTTAAGAATTTTGATAACAGGTTTGAAGAAAATTTGCATGACAAGTCTAAAATACTAGAAATGTTGATGGAACCACAAAAGAAAGAGATCATTATATTTGATGATTTGAAAGAGCCATCCAAAATCGAGCTTATAATTCAACCTCATCAAACTAAGTATGTTATTTCACATATTGATGAGACCAAAATACTTACTAACATAAAAAATGCTCGTAGGTTGAATATAGACGATGATAAAGGTACAATTTTCAGCTTTAAAATTTTACTAATTATAAAAAGAAAAAAGTAGACACAAATTGAGAAAAATAAAAAACAAGATGGAAAGATTAAATGCAATATTGATAAAACAACTAAGTTCATCCAAATCAAGACATAAAAGGACTCATTTTGAATGTGAGAAGTGATCAAGATGTCGTAACCACTCAGTATTTTCGATTAATTGTATATTATTTGTAAAAAAAATTTCCTCTTTATTTTACCATCCTTGATATTTGTATGAGGGCATATATGAGTTAGGTGTGGGAGATGATTAGGAGTTTTTGTATTTTCTTTCTAAGATTTTTATTTTTATTTTTTTAGTTTTTAGGATTTTTGGGTTTCATTATTTTACACTTGGGGTACTTTTTAGGGTATTTAAAAAAGTTAAAAATTTAAGAAATCATTTTCTACAATAAATCAAGTTAATTATAAATAAAATAATAAATTTAGATTTGAAATTTGATAGGAAAAGTAGATTAGATAATACATTTAGAATTTATAAAAAAGATAAATTCAAAAAATAAATAGCGCTAATGGATGTAATTATACATTTATTTTCCACTTCACAATGGTTTATTAAGTTAAGGATAAAAATAATAATAATTGAGTAGTCTTTTCTGTTTAAATAAAAAATATATAAGAAAAGGAAAAAAATAAAGAGGTGATCCAAGTATTAAAGCAATGATCCTTTATGAATAAATATTTTTTTAAGAATTACTAAGTTGTTAAGTATTTGCACCTAAATAAGCATGAATTTTTACATGAACTGTATTTTTAAGAAATAGAGTATGATCCGAGTAATCGGGTAATTGTGCCTAAGCAATCGTCGCATGAAAAGTGAAATATTCACAAAAAAGGAAAAAAATATTAAAAAATTTAGAGAAAAATATAAATTATGAGTCAGTGTTTGAATCCAAAACCAAAATAAACCATTATGCGTGCGCATAGATGTATAGGAGCCAAAAAATTATTTATTAGTGTTATTGAAATATAAGATTTGAGTTTTTGATTAAAATAATAAGTCTATTTGATATGATATTTGATTTAAAAAATCAATAATCTAAATGAGTTTTTAAATTTGTAGATTAGTAAAATTAATTATAGAGAATAAAAAAAAATTTCTTTCTTTCTTTTGTATGCAAAGTTTTATTTTTCTTGATTTTTGGTTATCTTATTTTTCTTTTTTTTACTCCTTCATTTATTTTTTTTGAATTTTGTGGGTATAATCACAGCAAACCTTCACGGGACAACTAATCTACTAAGGTAATATAGAAGTTTAATAGCTTGTTGTACATGCTAAGTGCAATGTGATTCCTATAAAAGTGAGTAAGGATTTTAATTTTCCTTTTAGATTTAGGTTTTGCTTGAAGATTAGCAAAAGATAGGTGTGGAGGTCTGATGATCGCTATATTTTGCACATTTCGTTCCATATCTTATCTGTTTTTGTATTAAAAAATTACTACTCGGATATGTTTAGTGTGTATTTATAGGTATTAAAAGATGTACAAGGAAGAGAAGGAAAATGAGCAAATTTAATAAATATAAAAGCAAAAGAAGCCGATTACGGTGAAGAAAGAAATTCATGTGCAACGACAAATTCAAGAGCATTTTCTACAAAGATAGAGCTTGAAGTAGAAAATTTTGTGTAGGAAAATTTGTACAGAACTGTATTATCTTCAAACAATTCTAATAATGGCTCATTCCGAGTTCTTATACAAAAGTTATGGTTGTTTTACTGAAACACTGCAAAATAGAAGATTCTGTCCAGCTGGCTAAGGATGTGCTGAAATTAATATCAGGTTTTGGCCTTGAAAAGTAGTATTTTTAGCCATCTACTCTCAACTATTTGTTTCTAGTAACTATTGATTGGATTAGGATTATATATTTTGAGATTAGTTTATATTGGATTAGAAATATATCTTTTGTACCAAGTTCGAGTAGGAGTAGGATTGCGTTCGAGTTATAAATACCCTATGAATTCTTGTAAATTGATATGACTTTTTAGATGATTTTTTTGTAATTTTCATTTATTTTAATCAAATAGGAGATTGAGATCTGGAGGGGACGACTGCCATGCCGAAACCTAACAGAACTCAAGTCTCTATTTTTGGTAAGTTTTGTGTAGGTAATATTTTAATTGTTTTCATAGTTTAGATTTAATTGCTTTCATGATTAGGATTTATTTGCTTTCATAATTAGGGTTTATTTATTTTCTAGATTAGAGTTTTACTTGCTTTCTAGGAAAAATTAGATTTTTAATAGCTCTCATGCATAAAAATATCAATTGATTAATAAAAACAGGAGTAGCTAATTTTTCTTAGTTTCTAGGATGTAGATGAAGGTATGATCAACCATAGAATAATTTTTATTTATCTTTATGTTCTTCCCAAAAGGACTTAAAAGACATAATTTTTCTATGATAAGATTGAAAGACAATAATTTGTAAATTTAAGTTTTGATATGTTATTTTTAAATTTCCTTTTGATAGCCTATACTTGGTTGGGGTTTAGAATTATGCTTCTAATTTTATTCGTAGAAATCTCTAGTTTTATAAAAATTCACGAACTTTGATGAGTTATACTTGTCCATCACTTGATAATTCATACTTAGGGGATTTGAATAAAAGTTAAATTAAAAATATCATCTTTTTGATATAACTGTAATGGTTTATGTTATAAAGATAGAAGGAATATAATAAAAAAAGTACTCAGTTGTAAATTAATGGATTCGATATTCTAGACTAATTTTTGAATAATAAAAAAAACCAATCTAGAACCTATTACTTGCTAGAATAATATAATTAGTGAGATCGCAAAACACTTTAAATCTCTATGGGAACAACCTATTAATTGTTATAACTACACTGTGCGCTTGTAGTTAGATTTATCATATCAGTGCTCCATCAACATTTCAGAGCTTGATGAACCATATATTCTAACCCTACTTGCACTTGTATTTTTTGGCAGATATCATCATCTACAGCAAGGAATGGTCTGAGCGCTTACATCATCTTCGCATTGTGCTCAAGGTACTCTAGGAGAATCAACTATATGTCAAGGAGTCAAAATGCAAATTTGGGTATTCAGATTATTTGGGACATATTATCACTAAGAATGGAATATCGGTGGATCCTAGAAAGACTGAGAAATCTCTAAATGATCCATGCTGGATACTATCGCAAGTTCATCAAAAGGCTACGGGGCAATAGAGACACCTCTTAATGTCGTGCTTAAGGAAGGAGAATATTAGTGGAATGATGTTTTCGTTAATTGCAAAATCAAAATTGAAAGCCGCCTTTGAATAAAAAACATAACAAAATTTATTGGAACTTGTCATTGTAACACTATGGATTTATTGTGTTTATAAAGAGTCAACAACTTTTTACAATAAAGAAAATATAATAAAGATTATGGGGAGTGTGGTGATGGAAGCACGGTCGAAATGACCTTTTCTACTTCCATTGACAATCCAATAGTGATTTCTTTTAAGAAGAGAACTCTTTTTCTGAACTTCTTCTTTTTCATTCCTTAGGATTCTTCCAAAGTAGTCCTTTCTTGATGCCCAGGAACAATTTTTATAGTGGAGGACATTATAACTACCTCCTTATTTAGCAGAGACTGTGGCAGCTTTATTCATGATCAGATATAATTTGAATTTTCTTGACTAGTTTAATGATAGGGACAGTTAAGCACTTCTGGCAAAATTAAGCTTGTTCTGGCGGAGTTAACTTTCTGTTCCAGTGGAGCTAACTTTCTATTCCAAGGGAGCTTGTCTTGCCTTATCGAGGTTGGCAAGCTTAACTTGTTGGTAGGGTAACATTTCTTCCGGCAAGACTAATCTTGTTGGCGAGGCTAAGTAGTTATGACAAGGTTAACTTTTTTCGGCGAGACTAATCTATTTTGCTGAGGCTAACTCATTTTCCCGGGGCTAATCAACCATTTAGTTATTTATTAGGTCCTAGCTTATTAAATTGACAATTTTGCCAAATGTGAGCCTACAAGACCAATTTCATAACTCTTGAGATAAATCATGCACTACAAGATAGAGGGTATTTTGCAATGGTTATTATGCAATATTTTAAAACCGTTATAAAATAACATGTTTAGCAATGCTTAAATTAACCACTACACTAGATGTTCTTTTTGCAATAGTTAATCTGCAATTGCTCTAATATCGTTATGATAAGTTATATTTTACAATATTTTCCGAAACCATTCAGTAGATGACCTATTTGCCACTGTTATTTTGTAACAGTTAATCAGTTGTCACTAAATAATTTTTTTGTAACAGTTTACACAGCTGTTACAAATGTATAACGTTTTTGTGATGGTTACATTGCAACAGTTTACGAGTCATTTCTAAATATTAATTGTTAATAACGGTTAGCGTAATCATTACAACAAAGTCATTTACTTACAATAGTTTGCATACAATTGTTAATAAAATTGTAGCTAAATAATATATTGGTAACAATTTGATTATCCATTGCAAATATATTATTTATTAATTAAGCATATATATAATTTTTGTGTTAGTACAGTTTTAATTTAGAATCATATATAGCTAAAACAACATGTAGCAATATTTATGTTAAGTTTTGTAATTAGGTATAAATTAATCATTGCCTAAAGCCTAATATCTTAGTAGCTAGTGATATTAAACATACTTAATTATATATACAATGTTTTAAATATACAATCGGTCTATTTGTTTAACTAAAAGTATTGTCATAGAATAGTTTTATTTAAAATTTTAATAATTACACGTGAAACTTCTAAAAAATATTATATACCAAATGTTTGGTATAATATGTAGTATTTCTCCTTAATTCGTACCACTTTTGTACATGTTTCCTACTCGTTTTTTGGACTTGCTAAATGCTTGTGTTTGAACTCTAATCTTAGCCATTGAGATTATTAGTTGTATATCTAAAAGATGGCAATGTTTAGGATTTTTATGAGCTTACAAACTCTATAAATAGGAGAGGATGTGCCTCGCTATGAGCTTCTTATCTATTATTTCATACTGTAGGGTACTCAAAGGAGAACCTATCGCAATGCAAAGACGGACTCGAATTCACAACTGGAATCGGAGACATGGCAGACTCAAAATCAGCCTAGCGGACCTCAGCCTAGCGGTCCTCAGCCTAGCAGATCTTAGCCCAGCCTAGTCGTCGTGAGGCTGACAGAAGATAACTTGGCAAAAATCTGTCTAGCAGTTCTTAGCCTAGCGGATCTCAGCCTAGTTGTCATTAGCCTGGCAGAAGACAACTTGGCGAAAATCAGTCTAGCGATCCTTAGCCTAGCGGACCTCAGCCTAGAAGTCATCAGTCTGGTAGAAGACAACTTGGTAAAAATCAGCCTAGCAGTTCTCAGCCTAGCGGAGCTCAGCCTAACTATCATCAGCCTGGCAAAAGAAATTTGGCAAAAATCAGCCTGGTCGTCCTCAGCCTAGTGGACCTCAGCCTAGCGGTCATCAGCCTAGCAGAAGACAACTTGGCATAAATCAGCCTGGCAGTTCCCAGCCTAACGAATCTCAACCTAGCGGTCCTTAGCCTAGTGGTCCTCAACCTAGCTTATCTCAGCTCAGTGGATCTCAACCTAGTGGTTCTCAGCCTAACGGATCTCATTGTGGCCAGCTTAACGGTCCTCAGCCTAGCGGACCTGAGCATGGCCAGTCTAGCGGTACTCAGCCTAGCAGACCTCAACCTAGTAGACCTCAGCCCGGCGGATCTCAACTTAGTGGTCCTCAGCCTAATGGATCTCAGTGTGGCCAGCTTAACGGTCCTCAGTCTAGCAAACGTCAGCATGGTCAGTCTAGCGGTTCTCAGTCTAACAGTCATTAGCCTAGCCAGCCTAGCGGTCCTCAGTCTCATCAGCTTGGCACAAGTAAACTTGAAAACCAAACTAAGTCTAAGCAAGCACGCAAGGCTAGTTTAACTAACCCAACGTGTGAGGCTAGATCAGTATGCCAAGCTAGTCTAGCACAAAGGGATCGTCCAGTGCGCGAGGCAAAAGTTAACCCTCAGCCTCACATAAGAACAAAAGTATGTCAGGCTACCCAGTAGACTCATGCAAGACATATCAAAACTAATACTTGACAGCGAACTAATCTGAGGGTTAACAAAAATAACTGCCATGATTTCTCGAAGGCATATGTCTAGACAAATAGACCTCGCTCAGGAAGCGGGCCCCGCCTACAAAAGATGGTTACATTAGCATCGTATGAAGAAACTCCGGATTTGCGGAGATGTCTCATAAAGAAAAGGTGCGTGGCATGACCCCATCAGTCCTGCTATTGTGAGGACTTGATTGCGGCAGTTTTGACTAACTGTCACTATCAAGCTCCAAGACCATTTGCATTTAACCGGTTGTTAACATTGGAATCCAATATTCCAGAAAGAAGACAGTTGCAAAAATAAAAATCTAACTCAGATCAAGATTTGCCTACTTTCACGTCTAACATGGCGAATAAGGGTAAGAAACCAGTCGTCGAAAAGTATACCTCTGATACGGAAGCAGAGGAAATCTATTATCACACATGCCTCAGATCAGGTGTGACGGCTCCCTACAATTACAAAAGATTGATCGGAGGTTCTGACAAGGAATATAAAGTGTTCAACAATCATTTGGCTATAGAAACACCACGATCACATACTTCCTCTTGGTCCGATAGGAGGACGGTCCACATGGTCGAACAGTCGGCCGAGATGAGTCAAAAGATTGAGGCGTAATAACGCCTCATTCAAGAGCAACACAGGAGCATTGGAGGCCTCAAAGCAATGCTTGCAATGGTCTTGGAAAACAATCCAAAGAACGCATAAGACAGAGCAGGGGGTTTTTCATCTTCTTATAAGGCCAAGAAGGATGAGACCGAATTCAATTGAGATACTGGGGGAAAAGATAGTGAGGAGGAATATTTTGTTGATCCTCATGCCGAAAAATTAGAGAAACTTCAAAATCAAATGAAGTATTCATGCACCAGAAAGGATTGTAGGAGACAGGAATTATGAGACCCTACCCGATAAAGTAGGACTCCACACTGTTTTCGGCAAAATATAAGCCTCTCAAGCTAGAGTCATATAATGGGAAGGGATCTCCGAATCAACATATGTACTATTTCTTTTCGCAGACCAGCCATCTCATGGGCAATAACCTAGTGATGACGAAAATTTCGCAAGTACCTTACAAAGACCTACATTCACTTGGTTTATACAGCTGCCCCCAAGAACCATCAATGCCTGGTCTGACATGGAGAGAGAGTTCCTAGCCCGCTTCTTTGAACACGATACTGAAGTATCCATCCACTCTTTTCTAGCAAATAAACAAAAAGATGAAGAGACGGTTAAAAGCTTCGTTGAGCGCTTTCGCAAAATATTAGTGTGATGCCCGCATGGCATGTCGCAGGAAACATTGGTGGAGACTTTCAGACACAATCTTGAGATCATGATATTGGTCAAAATGAGAGCAGTAGAGTCCAAAATCTGGAAGGACCTAGTCAAATAAGGACAGTAAGCGAATGACATAATCCGACGTATTAATGAAAACCATGCCCAGAGAAGGATGGCCATGAATCAATCACGGTCCCAATCATCCCATCCTAAGCGAAAGGAGGCAATGACCATCAGACTTGTTGCAAACAAAAAATCACAGAATAATCGAGATTCTTTTAGATTGCAACAGACATATGATTAAAGATGAACAAGTAGTCACACTCTTCCACATACTAAATAAAAAGGAGATGCTCATATTACCCAAAAATTAGAAGTCAGAGAAAGTTGAAAAAACAGATGATCCCAAGTATTGCCTCTACCATCAAGACATTGGTCACTTAACCAAATATTGCTATATTCTAGAAGATAAAATTTAGACACTCGTTGATACAAATGTGATCCAGTTGAGGCTTAAACAAAAGAAGGTGTCCGCGAATGCAACGATAGCAAAATGACTGCCATAAATAAAAAACAAAAAAAAGAAAAAACACAAAAAATTTTAAAAAAAAAACGTATGAATTTTTGTTGTCCAATGCCACCAAGGCAACAAGAAGAGAGTAAAACTCTCGTTAACCCTATCATACCGGGGGGGTAAGAGTATGAAGTCAAACAGCCTAAAACATGAATGTGAGGCTATGCCCACGTATAATGTGAGGCTATGCTAGCATAAAATCATTTAGGGCATGAAGCAAACTCCGTATACAGTGTGATCTAAGTTAGCATAAAGCCATCTAAACGCGAGGCTAACTCGAAACTTAATTAGCATGCATGATTATACTAGTGCGCAAAACTAAGCCAGCGCACAAAATTCATCATGAGTACAAAAGTAAACAGAAATACGAGGTTAAGATTCAGCCCCGCATAGTCTGTTACAAAGAAGAAAGTAATCTATTGTCGCATGACGAACTTCATGGACAGCGAAACAAGTCTCATACAGGGGGTAAGATCCACACCAATAAACCTTGTATGTAGCGCAAAGCAAACTGCGCATACAATGCGATGCCAAACTAGCGTAAAGTCATCTAAACGTAAAACTATACTCACGGCCAAAATGTGAAGCTAAAATTTTAAAAAGCAGAAAGCCAAGATTTGCATCAGAGATTTAAGGCGTTAGGCCAACCAGCAACCTTACATAATATTTGATGAAGAAGAAGGTGGTCTATTAACTTACAATAGGACGTAACCAATCAAATGAGACCTACATAGGGGGTGGGACCCTCATCCAGTAAACCTTGCAGTTAAGCCCGAGTGAAGAGATCAAGACTTGAGGCTAAGCTCGTGTAAAGTAACTCAACCGCAATGCTATGGCTGCGTGGAGTGCGAAGTTTTGCTTGCAGCTAAATGCGAATCTAAGTTAGTGTGCAAGGCTAAGTCAGGACATGAATCATGAATCATGAATCTAACTTAGTGTGCAAGGCTAAATCAGCACACAAGTCCAACCCCGCGTATGATGTGAAGTTATACTAGCTCAGTTGCGAGGCTATTCTAGCTTAAAACGAGAGGCTAGGTCTACGGATATAGAGCTAAGCTTGCATCATGAATGCACAACAACAAATCAAGTTGTATCAAGCGCGTATCTCAAAAGTATTTAAGAAGAATGTTAAATGAAGAACTATTAAAGAAGAAGACTTGGTCTTGGCATCAAAAGATCCATGATCATGACCCACAAAACTAAGAGGAAATTCGTACTCAAGTGGAAAGGACCTTTTGTAGTAGAAATCGTCTACTCAAACGGAGCCTATCGCCTAATCAATTAAGACGGTGATAGGATGATGATGCCTATCAACAACAATTTTTTGAATAAATATTACATCTAGCCACATTAAAAAAATGAAGGGAAGGCTAATGAATCAAGCATCCAATGCTGTAAAAAATAACGGAAAGAGAAATCAAAAATTTCTTGCCAACCCTATTTTACTGGGGGTAGAAATGACCCCATGGCCACTAAGGCGAAGGGGGAGAGGGAACGTATGGCATTTAAGTTTAAACAAAACCCTCGACAACTCATCATGCTGAGGGGAATAATATGACTAGGCCAATGCAAACGACAATTGGTAAAGACACCTCAAATCCATTGATAGCTGGAGGTTTGCTAAAAATCTTATGACAAATTTTGTCACAATAAACCCATAACTACTAAGGTAAAGGGAAGAAGGAATGTTTGGTATCTAAACTCCAACAAAACCCTCGATAACTCATCATGATGAGGGGAATAGCATAGCTAGTCCAACGCAAACAGCGATTGGTAAAGGCACACCAAATCCGTTCATAGTTGGGGGTTTGCTAAAAATTCTATGGTAAGTTTGTCATAATATTATCCTATAAGGATACTCATAATCCAATATTTCAAAAGCAAAGGAGAGAGGAATTCAAATCCTCGATAACTCCTGATGCTGAGGTAAAAAGCATGAACTGCCTAATGCTATCAAAAGCAATGGGAAGAGAAATTAAAAATTTCTCGCTAATCCCATTTTACTGGGGGTTTGCTAAATAATATAGCCTATAATCCCAATACGGTCACCGACTCTGTCTGTCAGTTAGGCGAGTCACCGACTCTATCTATCAGCTAGGCAAGCTACTCCATGATTTAAATCCAATCACATCGGTATGTATAATAGTACATCTATATCAAAATTCCTTAGTACGTTTTCTGAATATCTCTAATAAGACTCCATAGGTATGTTTTTTGAACACCTCTGCTCATGACTTTCCGACCCTAACTGGCCACCTCAGTATGTTTTCTGAACACTTCTGCTGAGATCCCATCTGCATGTTTAACAAGACACCTCTATCGAAACCCTTTGGTGCATTTTCTGAACACCTCTGCTAAGACTCTATGGATACGTTTTCTGAATACCTCTGCTCATGACTTTCTGACCTTAATAGGTCACCTCAGTACGTTTTTTGAATACCTCTGCTGAGAACCCATCAGTATGTTTAATAGTACATCTCTGCCGAAACCCCTTGGTATGTTTTTTGAACACCTCTGCTAAGATCACATGTGTACGTTTTCTGAACACCTCTGCTTATGGTTTTCCCACCATAACCAGTCACCTTAGTACGTTTTCTGAATACCTCTGCTGAGACCCCACCGATATGTTTAACAGTATACCTCTGTTGAAACCCCTTGGTATATTTTCTGAATACCTCTGCCCAGACCCCATAGGTACATTTTCTGAACACATCTGCTCATGATTTTTGAACTTTTCCCGGTCATAATCTAATAATCTATTGAACATATATCTCTTATGATAAGAAAGAATGTGCGGACAGCCTAGCGCCCTTAAGGTAAGGGGCAAGAGGAGGCTAAAATTCTCGACCAGTCTAATCATACTAGGAGTAGGAACAACCAGATGCTAAAAAGGTAAAGGAGAGAGATATCCCGTTGAACATACCAAGTAATCTTGATATGCTCAATAGTGTACCTTTGTCAAAGTTCTGTGAGTATGTTTTCTGAACACCTCTTCTCATAATTCTTCAATCTCAATTTGAAAGCAGCCATCGGCTCTGTCTGTCAGCCAAGCGAGTCATTGGCTTTGTTTGTCAATCCAAACGAGTCATTATATTCAAAATGCTTAGCTCACTAAGGAACCTTCACTCACTTAGCAAGTTCCATTTTTCATCCACCAATTCCATTAAATCCATCCATCACTTTCAAAATGATTACTCCATAGGTACGTCAATCATACCTCTATCTATGATTTTGTAATTTTAACACGATCAACAAGACTTTGTCTATTATCCAGGCAAGTTAACTTCATAATGATTAACAAAACTCGGCTTACTATGACAACACCATATCTTTAGTAAATTTCATTGGACACATTGAACAATTAGGTTTAAAGTGTACAGTCCAAGTGTGGATGACCAAGTTTGAATAATAATCCAAAATATTTTAAAATTTTCAGAAGAGACAAAATTTTGAAAACTTTGTATGGAGTCTTGTAGAACGAGAAAAATTATCCCTGCACAAATCCAAATCCAAAATCCAAAGTCCAAAATCAAAATCCAAAGTCCAAAATCAAAATCCAAATCCCAAAAATAAAGTTCGGAACTAGTCGAAGCCAGCCTCGCGTTTGTGAGGCTAGCCGCTCGGCCTTCTGTTTCGCGTAGTAATCTCCGCTTCGTGCACACAATATATTTTGGCTCCATCTCCAACTGTTTTGCAATTTCTAATCTTATCCAAATTTTAATCAGAATCAAATTAATTTTTTGGATGCAAAATTTTAAATTAATTTATGTTTGAGTTTGATAATTCTGCAAATTCTAATTAAATCTAATTGATTTTTGGGTGCAGGATTCTAAATTAATTTCTATTTGAGTTTGATAATTCTGTAAATTCTAATTAAACTCTGATTGATTTTTCGGTGCACGATTCTAAATTAATTTTTATTTGATTTTGATAATTCTGCAAGTTCTAATTAAACTCTGATTGATTTTTGGCAGGATTCTAAATCAATTTCTATTTGAGTTTGATAATTATGCAAATTCTAATTAAATTCTGATTGATTTTTGGATGAATGATTCTAATTTAATTCTGTTTAAGTATGATAATTTTATAAATTCTAATTAAATTCTAATTTGAGTTTAATTGATTTTAAGTGTAAAAATAGGACCCGATATAATGAATCTAGAGCAAATCAAATTAAGAGAAGATTCAAATATTTTATCAAGATTACAAAGACTTCTTGATTCTATCTATAAGAAAACCTACTCAACAAGTTGGGGGGCTTATAAATACGCCCCAAGAAAACTCAAAATGGACCTTTGGCGAGATCTCTCTCGCACGCAAGAGCTCAAGCTTCCTCGAAGAACAGCAGAAGAATGAGCTCACCTCCAAATCATTGACGTCAGATCGTCAACGAGAAAATGACCAATCCTCATAGCTACCTCGATCCTACGATCTTCTGATTAAAAAGATAGCAACATGTTCTATAAGTCCTCTTTGTCTGTTTCTTTTTATTTCTTTTCATTGTAATCAAAAAGAGAAATTTTAATAATCTGTAATTTTTCTCAATTTAATGGCAATGGAAAGATCTGCAGTTTTCGCAAAGAACAACTTGTTCGATGGAGCTAAACCGAGTCATGTCTAGTGGAGCTGTATATAGATTTGTTCGGTGGAGCTATGCTGAGACTTGTTCGATGGAGCTAAGCTGAGTCATGTCTGGTGGAGTTATGTTTTATTTTAATTTTTCACCACTTTTCTACTTTGAAGTTATTATTCTTTTGTGCTTTTCCACATTATTTTACACTAGTTCTCCCATTAATAGGCATCACATGGCCGCTTCAAACATAGGTATCAGAGGTTATGCCGATTTTCACTATCCTCGCACTACTTCCCTATATAATTATGATGACAAAGAGAGGAGCACTCTAATTCATACAAGAAGCACCCAAACTCTTAGAGGACTAACCACTAGTGTTTTATTCTCCGGTAGGGATAGGGCCGTGCTATGCAAGCAACACTTTATGCACGGGCATGCTATACACACCAAAGATTCCTTGTCTCTTCCACCATGTCCCTGGATTTATCAATTAGAGGGACGTTACTTCTCCCTTCATGATACAAAGAGGTATTACTCTTTGAGTTATTTCCGCCCTTTTACCGAGGAAAGGAACATGAAATGACAACTCACTTCCACACAAGATTCCCTTACAGTGGCTAGGTTTAATAAGTCTGGATTCTTGCAGGATGGTCCCCCTACTCATGTAACAGGTCCTCTTCCAGAAGTGATGTTTAGAGATGCTATAGTAGGTGAGAGTTTTAGCATGGCTAGGACTTTTAGGAGCGAATTTGTGAGAGATAAGCGTGACTATCTAGCTGAGAATTTTAGGGCTCCTAATTAGATTCATACAGGAAATAAGGATTGGTAAGTGTAACGCTCCCGTTTTTCAGCTACTTCCCAAAATGGAGAACGCTACTTAAAATTTTACTACATTATCCAACAGTCACAAGATCTTGGAATAACTAACTACTGCCACAATCAGATGAATAAATAATACATCTGAAACTAAAAATATTTCATTTATACATAGAGTTGGTTACATAAAATGACACACTGTTTTGAATATGAACACAAAATAGAGAAACAGTACCCAGATAAAATATGTAATCTATCCTTTAAGATAACAATCTACTAATAAAACAAAATGGCCTGGTAGATAGAGTATATGCCTACATAACAAACATAGGAAGATGTAGTAAGTAAAAAAGAATATGATTCTGGTGTCAATCTACCGACGTCGTCAGCGATAGACATGGATGATAGGTGGCCTCCCGGATTTATGCTAACATGAACCCGGTCTAGGCCCAGTGATAACATAATGCCTGGATCTACTAAGGACTAGCGTACAGGGTAAAGGTAGAAGAAAGCAAACAGGGTGTCTACTGCGAATTGGCTCCACTAATCTCTGTATGTCTAGATCGATCTGGTCAGGCTCTACCTCTTGAAGTATATCAGGTTGGGTAATGACACATATATCATGTTGACTAAGGGTATGTCCAACCTGCCTAGATTCCTAACACAAAACTCCATCTACCCCATTGTTTGACTCGGACCTAGATACTGGTGTCTGCATTTTATCTGTAATCTAGGGTTCGAAACCTAGGAGATTAAACCCAATAAGTAATACAATGAAAATATACGTGTACTATTACAGTACTAGAAATAAAAGTATGTAAATGAATAAAATGCTTTCGTTGGAGATATCCTTTAATGAATGAATAAATGCAAGAAATTTACGGTAGTGTTAATCATGTCACGTGAATAATGAAAAATAGAATAAGTAAGACTGTGTATGTTATTTACAATAGCAAGTAAATATATTGTAAACATGTCAAGTCTTGGTCAAATTCTTATTAGCATTTGAAACAAATGATGGATAAGATAGCGTGCAATTTTTCGTATTGTACAAGTGTTCGTATATACCCGGGACTCAGCCTCAATATTCATGGCACTGAACCGTGACATGTCGCTAGGCATAACAATCAATTTTCGTATTGTACAAGTGCCCGTACATACCCGGGACCCGGCCTCAATATTCATGGCACTAAACCACGACATGCCGCTTGCCATAACAATCCAATCTTCATATTGTATTACAGTAACGACCACTCTGGGTATCAATTATTAATTAGTGATCTAGTAATCACCCAGACCGCTGCTGAAAAAGAATTCCGGCCTCAATCAATAAGTTGGCTAACAAGTTCCTTATACAATACAATTATTATCCATCATGTAGTTTTCTCTAGTCTCCATATCAATAATACATGAAATATATGAATTAATGGGAACACGTAGTTTTTCAAGTCAAACTGTATACAAGTCCTTATCACGAGAAATAAGAATTTATGAATCAAGATTCAAGATCATGTACACATGTATCACAAGGAATTTTATGTCATGAAATCAGGATACAAGAAACTTGTTATCATATTTCCATGAATAGTCATACTCATTGTGTATCACGTATTCAAATGATTCATTCAAACATGTCGTGTATTGGATTCTAGTGTACATATATCACGAATTACAAGTAATGTATCACATAAACTGCACCATTTATGCAAGAATTATATAATACACTATATCATTAACAATTATCACACGTCACGCATCATGTTATCTATCATATAGTTTCTCCTATTCCCGTATTCGTAATACATAATGCACATGATAATTTTATTTTACATTTATTTGTTTATTTTTTTTCCTTTCCTTTAATTGTTTTACAATTCATGTTAACATGCTTGCATCTTTACGACTGCACATGACTTATAGTATCATAGCACATGATTTGTGACATCAAAGCACATGACTTGTAGCATGACAGATATTCATATCATATTAATAATATTAGTGCACAATTACATCATAATATAATTTATCAAATTTGATTCAATAATCTAGTCCAGTTCTCAATACCAATCAATGGCCAATTTATGAACCAAGTGCATCACTGCATTATTTTTAAGCCCAACTTATAAGCTTGTTTCATTTCCTAATTCAATCATATATATTTATATATTTTTTCTTTTGATTAATTTTCATTTAAAGTCCAAACCTAATCCATCAATTGTTTATTTATTTTATTATTATTACTGTTATTATTCATTTTTTTCTCAATATCAATCCATCAATTATTTCCAGTTGAATCCTGGTCCAAATCCATATTTTTTTTCTTTTTCTTTTCTTTTCCGGCCCAACCCTGTCCAAGCCCAATGTAATTTTTTTTTTTTTGCTGGGCTGGACCCAAGCCCACTGAAGACTACTATTATTTATTTTCTTCTTTCTTTACTGGACTGGGCCCAAGCCTAGTTTCTCCTTTTTTTTTTCCTTTCTTTTTCTTTTCCTTTTTCTAGGCTAGGCCAGCTCAGTCTCTCTCTTTTTTTCTTTTTCTTTCTCTTCTCTCGGCCCAGCCCACCAAATTCTTTCTCGCGCTCTCTTTCTTTCTCTTCCTCTCTATTCTTTCTTTTTCTTTCAGCCATCCTGCTTCTTCTTCCTCTTTTCTTCTTTTTTTTTTCTTTTTTTTTTTCTAACACCTATTTGCAATATTTGTTGTAAGAAACATAATTATAAATATGAGTACTCACATACCAAAATAAAATTTATACTATGAATTCAAACTTAATTTAGTGAAATGGCCAATATATAATCAGTTCTACAACAATATAATCAACAAAAAAATTATATAATTAAAAGAAAAATAATCAATTCGATGTGCACTAGAGGAAAAGAAGTGTGTTATTTACATTGAGTTCTCTTAAAATCCCATTTTTCTATCTCCTTCTCCTTCTTCTTCTTCCTTTTTTTTCCTTTTTTTTTCCTTCTTCTGTTCTATTGTTGCAGGCGAGAGAGAGATGAGAAGAGAGCAGAGAGTGAGGGAGAGTGTGTATGCGTGTTCTCTCTCTCCCTCTCTCTCTATTTATTTATTGTTTCTTCTCCGCATGCCTTTGATTGGCCCCCTTGGTGGCCACCGCCCCTTCATCAAACCCCAACCTTTCTCATGCATAGATAATTTAATTAAATTATTAATTAATTTAATAATTTAATTTTATGTAACGTTTTTCAAATACTACCAAATTAATGCAGGGCGTAAAGTTCAATGAGAGAAATGCTACAAAATTATCCGTTCATTATTTTGATGTCCAGAATAAATGAACCGAAATTCTAAAGTAATTAAAAGGATAAATTTTAATATTAATAAATTGGGAGTATTTTTAATAAATTCCGGAGTAATTCCGGAGTATTTTTCGGGCTCATAAGTAAAGTTTTAAAAAATTCTAAATATTAAAAAACTAATTATTGCCAAGACAGAATATCATTTGGAATTATGAATTTAAGCTTATATCTACCGAAAGTTATTTCAGTGTCCAAAATTAATTTCGGTGGACCTATTCGGCATGACTGAACTCAAAAAAGGATACAGATAGCTTAAAATTTGGGGTATTACATCCTATCTACCTAACAAAAGAATTTCATCCTCGAAATTCTAAATTTAAAGATATGCCACTATAAATGGATATTATTGATAAAATAAATTTAATCGGCATACCTTATTATGAGAAAAGATATGGGCATTTTATCCCAATGCCTTTCTCAAATTTTCAAGTAGAATTTCTTGGTGATTGTGCATCCAATGAAATAAGAACTAATGATATTACTTGATTTTTTAAAACTTTCTCTCATTGGCTAATGACTCTTATATGTCGCTTCTCATATTTTAGATCCGATCTTAAATCCACTTTTGATAGATTCACTACTCTCTACTTTCACCTAAGCGCTTCCTCAATTTTGATACATGAAATACATAATGTCCAATTTTCGTCTTTGGTAGGAATGATAATGAGTAGATAAGATTTTCAAATTTTGGTGAAGGAATACAAAAACAAGATAGAGTTTAATCAGAAATAACTGCTACCAATTTGGAGTCTCATGCCATCATGATTGAGTAATGGGTAAGATACAAGTGATAAATATTTTTGTAAAGTCCACTCCCAAGTCCTATTATATGTTGTAACAGATTCTAGAAGAGAAAATAAATTTAAGTTATTACAATGCCGATATAACAAGACTGTGAATGGTAGAGATACAAAATAAGAAATGAATTCATGACTAGTTACAAAATTTAATCACACACAATGATCTTATCAAGTTACTACAATTGCTGGCGCTAGAGAATACATCTCTACAATTGCCTCGCAGACTCAATAGGACTTGTGATGTACAAAGGCTCAAGACATGAATCGTATTATGAAAATATTCTAAAAGATAGAAAATATCAAATGGGAATGATCAACAAAAAGTAATGGAATAGGATAATCATTTGGAAAGATAGATTTAACTTGAGTAAAATGATATAATGTCATGTTCTGGTTTGATAAAATATTTTTTTTAGTTATAGTTCATTATCAATTTCTTATCTTCTACCTTCAACTTGACTAATTCTACAAAATTCTCAGCCTTCTAAGATCTTTTTATATTCTTATATTCACTCCTCCACATATTGTTCTTTATCTTCTAACTCATTTGCCTAGTTAACCTCGTCAGTTATGCTTACTCTGCTAAGTCTATCAATATTGATTATTGTAATTCATCAATATTTATGTCTTAAGCCTTCTTTTCTTTTTTTTCTTTTCTTTTTCTTTTTTTAAAAAGTGCATACTTAAAGCCATACCTCCTATATTTAGTCTCCCCAATCTTCAAAAAAATACAAGCATGATATCGTTTTTCTTTTTATCAGGAAACTTAAGAGTAAGATCTAAATTCAATCACTCTTTCATTTTGTACCAACACATATCATAATCCCTGATTTGAAACATCACTATAAACATTCATGCATCCAAGGTCGTCTGGAAATGGGTGATACGGCTGTTGTTGTTAGCCTTCATTTCACTTGTTCAAATACCTCGTCATACCTTTCCTCTAGAGACATTCTACTCTTTTTCTAGAATGTTTATTTAAAGTGGTACTTGCAAGGTCCTAGACAAATGTTCAATAATATCCAGCCATCTCAGAAAATTCTGAATTTTCGATACTGATTTTGACACATGTCAATCCATCACAGCTCATATCTTGACTGATACACCGTCGCCAGAAGCTATATGACCAGGAAAATAAATTTATCCAACCCAATTTAACATTCATTCAATTTTCCATATAACTTCTGCTCTCTAGAAGTTTGCAAAACTATAATCATATGCTCAGCATGTTCTTCTCTATTCCTAAGAAAAATTAATATATCATCAATAAATACACCACAAATTTATCTAGATACTGAGCAAAAATATGATTTATCAAATTTATAAATACTGCTGGAACATTAGTCACTTCAAATGGCATCACCAAATATTTATAATGACTATGTCTAGTTCTAAATGCAGTTTTTGGAATATCTTCTGTTCGGACCCTAACTTGATGAAATCCAAAACGAAGATCTATCCTCGAGAATACTATTTCTCCTCTCAGTTGATCAAACATATCAGTTATTCTTAGTTATGGATATTTATTCTTAATTGTTGCTGCATTCAAACCCCCCATAATCCACACACAATTTTTAACTCTTATCATTCTTTCCTACTAATAACATTGGAGCTCAACAAAGCACTAGATCTTACAAAACCCAACTTCAATAGCTCATTTACTTGCCTCTTAACTTTCTTTAATTCTGCAATTCCCATTCGAAAAAAATGGCTTACAAACTGGTTCAGCTCCATGAATAATATTAATAGTAAGTTCTACTGTTCTTATTGGTAGTAGTCCAGGTATCTCTTCAGCAAATATATCTGAAAATTTAGATACTACTGGGATCATTTCTTCTCTCACTTTCATGGCCTCCAAAACTCCTCCTTTTGGAAACACCTTATATTCAGCTGGTTTTAGAGATTGACTTCCACCAACAAAATTTGCTCTGGACAGTCACAAATGTGAAATATTATTTTTTTTTATTACAATTTATCGTCACATGGCAATCTATACTTAAGATAACATCATATCTCCTTTTATTCATAATTAGTAAGTTGGCATAAAATTCCCTACCATTAATTATTAAGGGACATATTGGTCGAAAATTGGATCGATATTATTTAGCAATGGACAAGATAGAAATCAATAATGAAATTCAAAAAATAGATATTTCAAACAAATATGATATGGTAGGATAGGCATGATACTAGAGCAAATAGATATAAAAAATAAATAGGAAACAATATGACGGCACGATACTAGATTAGATGGATGTTAAAGAATAAGGAACAATTATTAAGAATAAGTTATAGATATGTTCTGATGTGGCAGTAGTCACATGGTTTTCTACCTAAACCTAGGCTCTGATACCACCCTGTAACGCCCCCGTTTTTCAGCTGCTTCCCAAAACGAAAGACGCTACTTAAAATTTCACTGCATTACCCAACAATCACATGATCTTAGAATAACCGTAACTACTATTACAATCAGATGAATAAATAACACATCTAAAAATAAAAAACATATCATTTATACATAGAGTTGGTTATATAAAATGGTACACTGCTTTGAATATGAACACAAAATACAGAAACAGTACCCAGACAAAAGATGTAATCAATCCTTTATGATAACGACCTACTAATAAAACAAAATGATCTAGTGAATAGGGCATATGTCTATGTAACAAATATAGGAAGATGTAGTAAGTAAATAAGAATCTAATTCTAGTATCAATCTACCGACATCGTCGGTGATAGACATGGATGATAGGTGGCCTCCCAGATTGATGTTGATGTGAACCCAGTCCAGACCTAGTGAAAACATAACGCCTAGATCTACTAAGGACTAGCGTCTAGGATAACGGTGGAAAAAAGCGAACAAAATGTCTACTGCGAATTGCCTCCACTAATCTTTGTATGTTTAGATCAGTCTGGTTGGGCTCTACCTCTTGAAGCATATCAGGTTGGGCAATGACACATATCATGCTAAGTAAGGGATTGTCCAACCAGCCCACATTCCTGACACAAAACTCCATCTACCCATTGTCTGACTCTAAACTGTATATTGGTGTCTGCATTTTATCTACAATTTAGGGTTTGAAGCCTAGGGGATTAAACCTAATAAGTAACACAAGGAAATGATATGTGTACTATTAAAGTACTAAAAATAAAAGTTTATAAATGAATAAAATGGTTTCATTGGAGATATCTTTTAATGAATGAATAAATACAAGTAATTCAGGTAGTGCTAACCATGTCATGTGAATAATAAAAAATAGAATAAGTAAAACTATGCATGTCATTTGCAATAGCAAATAAATATCTTGTAAATATGTCAAGTCTAGGTAAAGTTCTTGTTAGTATTTGAAACCAAATAATAGATAAGATAGCACGCAATTTTTCGTATTGTACAAGTGCCCGTACATACCCGGGATCCGGCCTCAATATTCATGGCACTAAAGCATGACATGCCAATAGGCATAAAATTAATTTTCGTACTGTACAAGTGCCCGTATATACCCGGAACCCGGTCCAATATTCATGGCACTGAACCATGACATGCTGCTTGGCATAACAATCTAATTTCCATATTGTATTATAGTAATAGACATACCACTCTCGGTATCAATTATTAATTGGTGATCCAGTAATTACCCAAATCGCTACAGTAAAAGAATCCCAGCCTCAATCAATAAGTTAGCCAACAAGTTCCTTATATATTACAGTTTTTATCCATCATGCAGTTTTTTCCAATCCCCATATCAATAATATAAAAAATACATGAAATAATGGAAAAACGTAACTTTATCAAGTCAAACTGTATACAAGTTCTTATCACGAGAAACAAGAATTCAGAAATCAAGATTCAAGGTCATGTACACACGTATCACAAGGATACTTCATGTTATGAAATCAGGATATAAGAAACTTGTTATCTCCATGAATGTCATGCTCATCGTGTATCAAGTATTCAAATGATTCATTCAAACATATCATGTATTGGGTTTTAGTGTATATATACCATAAATTACATGTCATGTATCACATAAACTGCACTATTCATGCAAGAATTATATAATATATTATATCATTAACAATTATCACACGTCACACATCATATTATCCATCGTATAGTTTCTCCCATTCCCGTATTCGTAATACATGATGCACATGATAATTTTATTTTATATTTATTTGTTTATTTTTTTCCTTTCCTTTCTTTAATTATTTTTCAATTCATGTTAACATGTTTGCATCTCCACGACTGCACATGACTTGTAATATCATAGCACATGATTTGTGACATCAAAGTACATGACTTGTATCATGATAGATATCCATGTTATATTAATAATATTAGTGTACAATTATATCACAATATAATTTATCAAATTTGATTCAATAACCTATTCCAGTTCTCAATACCAATCAATATCTAATTTATGAACCAAGTGCATCACTGCATTATTTTTAAGCTCAACTTATGAACTTTTTTCATTTCCTGGTTCAATCATATATGTTTATATATTTTTTTCCTTTGATTAATTTTTATTTAAAGTCCAAACTCAATCCATCAATTGTCTATTTATTTTATTATTATTACTGTTATTATTCATTCATTCATTTATTTTTTTTCTCAATATCAATCCATCAATTATTTCCAGTTGAATCCAAGTCCAAGTCCATATTATTTTTATTTTTCTTTTCTTTTCCGGCCCAACCCAGTCCAAGCCCAATGTATTTTATTTATTTATTTGTTTGTTTTTTGTTACGCTGGGCTCAAGCCTACTGAACACTACTATTATTTAATTTTCTTCTTTCTTTACTGTACTAGGCCCAAGCCCAGTTTCTCTGTTTTGTTTCCTTTCTTTTTCTTTTCCTTTTACTAGGCTAGGCCATCCAGTCTCTCTCTCTTTTTTTTTTGTTTTTCATTCTCTTCTCTCGGCCAGCCCACCAAATTCTCTCTTTTCTTTCTAGCGCTCTCTTTCTTTCTCTCTCTTTTTCTCTCTCTTCTCTCTTTTTCTTTCAGCCATCCTGCTTCCTCTTCCTCTTTTCTTCTTTTCTTTCTTTTTCTTTTATTTTTTCTTTCACCTATTTGCAAAATTTACTTTAAGGAACATAATTATAAATATGAGTATTCTCATACCAAAAATAAAATTTGTATTCCGAATACAAACTTAATTTAGTAAAATGGCCTAACAAAAAAAAATATATAATTAAAAGAAAAATAATCAATTCAATGTGTACTGGAAGAAGAGAAGTGTGTTATTTACATTGGATTCTCTTTAATTTTCTTTTGATCGCTTAAATCCCATTTTTCTTTCTCCTTCTCCTTCTTTTTTTTTTTTCCTTCTTTCTGTTATGTTGTTGCAGGCGAGAGAGAGGTGAGAAGAGAGCAGAGAGTGAGGGAGAGTGTGTATGTGCTCTCTCTCTCTCTCTCTATTTATTTATTGTTTCTTCTCCACTTGCCTTTGATTGGCCCCCTTGGTGGCCACCGCCCCTTCATCAAACCCCCAACCTTTCTCATGCATAGATAATTTAATTAAATTAATTAATTAATTTAATAATTTAATAATTCAGTTTCATATAACGTTTTTCAAATATTACCAAATTAATGCAGGACGTAGTGCTCAATGAGAGAAGCGCTACAAAATTATCCGTTCATTATTTCGATGTCGGGAATAAATGAACCAAACTTCCGACGTAATTAGAAGGATAAATTTTAATATTAGTAAATTGACAATTTTGGGAGTATTTGTTGGCCTCGTAAGGAAAATTTCAAAAAATTTTAAATATTAAAAAACTAATTATCGCGAAAATAGAATGTCATTTGAAATTATGGATTTAAAGTTATATCCACCGAAAGTTATTTTAGTGTACAAAATTGGTTTCGGTGGACCTATTCGGTACAACTGGACTCAAAAGAGGGATACATATAGGTCAAAATTTGGGATATTACAGTAGGCTCTTTTGACAGGCTTATACTTAAGAAATTTGAAAAGGAATTGATGGACATTGGATTATTTAGAACAGTAAGAGCTACCCAATATGATATTGCCACTAATCTTACTCAATTATTTGCAATCTTAGAATTGTACAACCCTACAACTGGCACTTTCCTCACTCTAGATGGTGAGATAGGGTTAGTACTCCATGAGATGTGGCAAATTTCTGGACTGTCGATTGGAGATATTCCATATAAAGAACACTTCCCTAGGCTCGAAGAGCTTGAGACTTTATTTTCACTGGTTAGCTCATTGTATCACACTTTATGGAATATGACTTGTTATTTTTTGTATATGGTCAGATTTGCCTAATGCAAAAGGGAATGGAATATGGCATAAAAAGTGGGCTAATCATTTTTTTACTGACTTAGATAGAAAGGGAGCTACTGATTTCCAGTAGCCTATTCTTATAGCAAATATCAGCTCAAGAATATCTAAGTTCAAGGTTGACGATCACACTCAGACTAAGGCTGAGGGTAACCATCCTGCAGGAACAATATTATTGAGTTACCATAGCTGGACGGCCTATGAGTTATCTTCTACCACAATGCTTGCTACTTACATTGCTCTTTGGCTCAAGAGATGTGTTGTCCTCTCATTGTCACATGAGTAGGTTCCTATCAAAGTCATGTACCCTACAGTTCAGCCAGTGTATGGTTATTCCTTGGGTCTTCTGTCGGCCATGGTCTATCGCATCCAGTATAGTTTTAGATTGCTTTTAAAGCCTTCCTTAATGAACTCAATATGAACCCCCGCATAGACTTACCATATACATATTTAATAGCTTGGTTCGTATCTCACTGCTTCTAATTCCTGTCGGTCCAGTAACTCCAGATAGAGAAACACTTCTCAATTTATATAACTATGAGAATATAAAGTGGAGTTCAGAGTATTTGAACAAATGATGACTTTTCAATTATCATTCTTCATATTTTTTTGGATTAATTTTCCTAAGATAGTGGGAGTTGCTTTTGGAGATTTATTCGAAGATGTTGGAGAGTCATATTCCAATCTTCCTAGGGGTATTTTCATGATTACTCTATATGTTTGTCCTTCCCATCTTTTACACAGAAGTGGGAATCAGTGTGAACTAGAGCCGTATATTCCAAGGTATTTTGCTCGATAATTTATATATGATCAGTTATATATTGGAAATCTAAACACTGCCTTAGCATTCAAAGAAAGTCTAGTTGATGGGGCGCGAGTTTGGCAACACTTGGGCACATGCATTTGACGAATCAAAGGAGACTATACTTCTGTTGGATCCTTGAGGTTGGATGAAGAGATGACAACTAACCCGGTGTACTCCAACCAGCTTTCCAAATTTTAATAATATTTTTACTGTATTCAATTTTAAATATATATATATATATATATATATATATATATATATATATATATATATATATATATATATATATATATATATATATATATATATATATATATATATATATATATATATATATATATATATATATATATATATATATATATATATATTGATGGGGCGTGAGTTTGGAAACACTTGGGCACATGCATTTGACGAATCAAAGGAGACTATACTTCTGTTGGATCCTTGAGGTTGGATGAAGAGATGACAACTAACCCGGTGTACTCCAACTAGTTTTCCAAATTTTAATAATATTTTTAGTGTATTCAATTTTAAATATATATATATATATATATATATATATATATATATATATATATATATATATATATATATATATATATATATATATATATATATATATATATATATATATATATATATATATATATATATATATATATATATATATATATATATATATATGCACACTGGAACACTGCATAATTTAAGTTGGAGATGGGAAAGATATACCTTGGTTAACCACAATGGTAACATATATAACTTATGTATATATACATAATACATTCAAAAAAAATAAAAAAATTACATTATACTAAAAATTCAAAAAAATAAAAAACATAAAAATTTTTACAATTTTTTTTATTTCTTTGAAGTAAAAATAAGATTAAAAGTATTTTACATTGTATATTTATGAGATTGATATCTTAATATTGTATTTATATGATAATAGTTTTTATGTAATCTTGATTCTGAAATTAAATCTGATAATAAGATATATGGATACTTGAAGTTTGAATCAAATACACACTTTAAACACTTACATGATGAGTCATGAAAAGTTGATAACAAAAAGAAAACTTAAAAGAAAGGCCTATCATATTTAGAATTTATAAATAAATAAAGAAAATAGGAGTGAGCCTGGTATTAAGGTAAGGATCTACAAAAAAAATAAATAAGAGAAATTAAGTGCTTAGTAGTTGGGTTCATGCATCTCGGTAGACATGTATATTCACACGAACGATACTTATAGACTTTTATTATAAACATGAGCTAAATAATTGGGCATTTATGTCTCGGAAAGTATAAGTGTTCACATGAACGATATATGCTATTAAAAAAGAATAAAAATATATAAAAAGGATTCTTATAAGTTTGATTAGAGTTTGAAACTTGACAAACTCATATAGACAATCACAAGAGTGCATAGGAGAGGATCATTGAAAGTAAAAGTATATTTATGATATAATTTAAATGATCATGATAGGTACATAAAGATATTATATTATAAGTGATTTGTTAAGATTGATATCTTTATCAATATCCTTATGCATATCTCTTATTGAACTTGATATGAAAAAAATGAAAAGAAAAAAATATATATAGAGAGAGAAAATGGAAAATTCACTGACGATGAAGAGAGTTCCTTCACTAGTGCTTAGGTGGCCCAATATAATAATTACACGTGGCGGCACTCAAGGTAACAAATAAAGGAACTCATTTAACCACCCTTTGAGTGGCACCACATGTAATTATTATATTGAACCACCTAAGCGCTAGTGAAGGAACTCTCTTCACCGTCGGTGAATTTCCCGTTTTCTCATATATATATATATAACAAAATAATTTTCTTCATTTTTATTTTTCAATTATCCTTACTTTTAATTTTATTTATTTTTAAATTTAACATTTCTTGATGTTTGTGAGTAATATCACTAGAAACTTTCATGAGACAACACTTGTCCACTATAGTAATCTAGGAGTTTAATGGCTTGTACAAACTAATTGTAATTCCTACGAAAATGAGTTAGGATTCTTTTCTTCATTTTAGTTAGAGATATTTTATTTTCTTAATTTGATAATTTTGTTAGGGACTAACGAAACTCAAGTTGGGGAATGTGATTATGAGTGAAAAGTGTTATATTTTGTATTTAGTTCGTGCACTTGTAAATTAATTTTGACATTTAATATGATAAATTAATGAGTTATTATGCATATTGTTTTAATTCTTCACTTGAGTATTTTATTGCTTTAATCTAGTATTTTTATAATTTTTATGAAGGGTTTTGGATATAATAAAACAAAACGAGTATGCAAGCATAACCGAAAGATTTATAGCAAATCTATCAAAGGTCTATTAAAGTGGCTGTTGAAACTGTTATCAACAATACCTTTATATTTTGACTGTTATTTCTACTCGAAAAGGGCTGTGGAAGTAGCTTTTGAAGCAGTTGTCAACAGTCCAATGAGCAGCCAACGCAAAAGGTTCAAAATCATATTTCATATAGATCCGTTAACAACTGGAAAACTTTGTTTAATAAGAAGTTATAGAGCTCTAAATTCTCTTTCCAATAATAGTAAGATCAGTTCAATTGGAGTTCAAACGCAAAAGTTATGACTGTTTTACTAAAATACTATGCAACATAATAGAAATTTGTATTCATTTTGTACTTGTTTCCTACTCATATTTGAACTCATTTTGTAATCAGTTTTGAATTCTAATCTTAGCAACTGGTATCTATTGGTTGTGGATTTAAAGGATATGATTATTTAGGGTTTTCTTATGAGTATATAAACTCTATCTATAAAAAAAATTATTTATCTCTCCTCTTTTTTTTTGAATAAAGATCATTCTTTTTCAACAATGATTAGCTAAATTCTTAGTGAAAGGTGGATGGAGATTATCTAGTTCTCCAATTATGGTTTGTGTATATCTTTTCTAATTTTTATTTTAGATTCTTATTATTTTACATGATTAATTTATTATAGTTTTGCATACATTTGAAATATTCTATCTTTTAGGGCATGATTTGTGTTTTCTTTTAGAGACTCATATCATGATTCTAGATATAGTTTATTGATTTGATACATGGAATTATAAAAATATTATCATGAAATAAAAAGATCTAATTTATTTCTTATTTCTTATCTAATTTTGATTGATTATAATCTTTGTGTATACTTGAAATAGTTTATTTTTTGTGATATGGTTAATATTTTCTTTAAATAGGGATTCAGATCATGATTCTGAATATAAATTATTACTGGATATACAGGGTTATGATAATTTAAATATGGATAGAAGATCAAGAATATGATTTCTCATGTTTAGACAACCAAAGAAGAGAACTAGAGATTATTAATTTTCGTACAATCAAATAATTGCTCTTTTCCTTACTCTTATTCCATAACTCGTATTTATCAATGTCAAATTGTCCATGTTGTTTGAATCTCAGACTTAGTGAGACCATATTACTTGTCGATCTCTTACATTTGGCAATGTCCGATTTAGATCACAGTTATATATAGAAGCAAAAATCCTTACAATAGTTTCTTTTATCATTGATAAAATGTAGTTATGTGTTGTAAATTTTTTTATTTGTATGTGATTATTATTAAATTATTTGTGATTTATATATCAATTGTAACTAAATTTAACTTTAATGATAACTGTCTCATGTTGTTACTAAAATTAAATTTAGTGACAACCAACATTGTCACTGAATTTTTATTATTTGTATGTGATTATTAATAAATTAATTGTGATTTATATTCAGTGACAATATCAATTGCAACTAAATTTAATTTTAATGACAATTATCTCAAGTTGTTACTAAAATTAAATTTAGTGACAACAAACACTGTCACTAATTAGCAGGTTTAATGACAACGAGTGTCGTCACTTAATTTTGTTATCAGTGGTAATATATACCACGTCATCAATATATATATATATATATATATATATATATATATATATATATATATATATATATATATATATATCCTATGACAATAAATGCAATCATAAATGCGGGTACTTCGTGTGTATTAGATGTAGTGATGATGACCATTGACTTAAAAGATAGAGTTATCCCGTTTGATGTATTTCATCACTAAATAAGATTTTTCATGACGAGATAATAAAATTGTCATAACTAGTTTTTGTAACAGCCGCATATGCAAATGACTAAAAGTTATCATGAATGTCGTTAATAAAAAGTTTCAGTAACCCCTTTCATAATTTTAATGACGACTTTTCTTTTCACTAAATCCTTATTTTCTTGTAGTTTCTATAGAACAATTTTTTCGAAGAGAAGGTCCAAATCACCGTGAAGGAATATTTCATATATTTTTACAGTATACCTCTAGCAAATAAGCCTTTCGCAATCCACATCGACAGCTGTTGTCGAATCCCCAACGTGCCCAAAAAATTGCTCTGTTTAGGCTTTCATTGTCACAAATTCTCCAATTTATATAAGGAAGTTGTAATTTTTGTTGAGCGATTATAATAGTGAACTGACTTTTCGTCTATTTTGATAAATGAGGCATGTATTTCTATTTCCGTAATCCTCAATTATATATAGCTGCAAGTTTTCTTCTATTTTTATTAGTTTCAATTTTCTATCTGTAACAACTATCTCAAAGATGCACCTGTCTTTAACCAAAAAATTATGCTCTTGTCATACATACTCTTCATTTTCCTTTTGAAAGTGTTCATCCTATGTCTTTCGCCAATACTTTCTCTTTTGAAGCTTGTAGTATGAGTTAGAAGTTGATGAATTTGGCTGAGGCCTGCGTTGATAATCTCGTCTTGTTTCTTGTTTGTGCGTACAAGCAAGTGCATGAGTGTGTCTATTTATATATGGGATCATTGTATAGGAGCCGCTAGCTCATGTAAGTTAAGTGATACAACGGCAAAAGTTAATTATCCCGTTATTTTTTTAACTATTTTTCGGGATCATGATCTCCTCCTCTTTAGTTTCTATACCTCCTCTTTAGTTTCTATAAAATCAAATTTTATACATTTTGATATTCATTTATCAGTCTATCAAAATGTATATAATATGTTGTATTTATTGAAAATTGTGAATTTTGTATTCACTTAATGAAATGCCAAATACAAGCTAAACCCAAGAAACTAGATATGAGTGAACCCTAAAGAGTCGAGATAATAATCCAAAAGAAAATTTTAAAAATCAATTATTGGTGATAGTTGAATAGATTGCAGCTCAGCTAACTTACATGAACTGTCAGCTCATATATATATATATATATATATATATATATATATATATATATATATATATATATATATATATATATATATATAGAGAGAGAGAGAGAGAGAGAGAGAGAGATGGAAATGAGCTGACAGCTCACGCAAGTTATTTGAGCTGCAGTTCATTTTCACTATATCCAATAAATTTTTTTTTAAAAAAATTTCTTTTGAATTATGATCTCGACCCCCTAGGATTCATTCATACCTAATTTCTTGGGTTTTAGTTTTGATTTGGTCCTCCATTATGTTAACACAAAATTAACGGTTTTCAATGAATAAAATATTTTGTATGCGCTTAATGAAAGAGTAAATGAACTCAAAAATTTATGAAATTTAATCCGAAACAAGTTAAGAAGATATAGATAGTAATTATAAAAACAAATTGAAGAAAAATTATTGGATCATTATAGTATTGCCGCTAACTCACGTAAATTTTCCTGAGCTGGCGGCTCACCTATACTAATCCCATATATGTGTGTGTGTATTTGTGTATACATATATATATGTACACACACACATATATGAATATACATATATAGATGTATAGATATACATATGTGCATATATGCATATGTATATCTATACATCTATATATGTTTGTATATATGTGTGTGTGTGTGTATGTATCTAGACATACACACACATATACATAGACATATACATATATATACATATACATGCATGCATGCATATATACATACATACATACATACATACATATATATATATAGAGAGAGAGAGAGAGAAAACGGGAAATTCACCGGCGGTGAAGGGAGTTCCTTCACCGCCGCTTAGGTATCCCAATACAATTATTACACGTGGCACTACTAAGATAGCAAATAAAAAAACTCTCTTAACCACCCTTTGAGTGGCGCCACGTGTAATAATTTTATTAGGCCATCTAAGCAGCGGTAAAGGAACTCCTTCACCGTCGGTGAATTTTCCGTTAACTTATATATATATATATATATATATATATATATATATATATATATATAGAGAGAGAGAGAGAGAGAGAGAGAGAGATAGAAATGAGTGACAACTCACGCAAGTTATCTGAGCTATAGTTCATTTTTACTATCTCCAATAATCTTTTTTAAAATTTTTCTTTTGGATTGTGATCTCGACCCCATATGGTTCATTCATACCCAATTTCTTGGGTTTTAGTTTTGATTTGGTCCTCCATTATGTTAACACAAAACTAACGGGTTTCAATGAATAAAATATTTTGTATGCGCTTAATGAAATAGTAAATGAATTCTAAAATTTATGAATTTTAATCTAAAACAAGTTAAGGAGATAGAGATAGTAATTATAAAACCAAATTGAAGAAAAATTATTGGATCATTATATGTATATGTGTGTGTATTTGTGTAGGATTACTGTAGGTGAGCTACCAGCTCAGGAAAATTTTTGTGAGCTAGCAATAAAATTATATTGATCAATAACTTTTCTTCAATTTTTCTTTACAATTATTATCTCTATCTCCTTAACTCATTTCAGATTAAATTTCATAGATTTTGGAGTTCATTTAACATTTTATCAAGTACATACAAAATATTGTATTCATTGAAAACCGTTAATTTTGTGTTAATTTGATGGAGGACCAAATCAAAAATAAAACCCAATAAATTGGGTATGAGTGAAGGGGGTCGAGTTCATAATCCAAAAGAAACTTTTAAAAAAAGATTATTGGAGATAGTGGAAACAAACTGCAGCTCAGATAACTTGTGTGAGCTATCAGCTCATTTTCATTTTTCTCATATATATATATATGTATATATATATATATATATATATATATATATATATATATATATATATATATATATATATATATATATATATATATATATATATATATATATATATATATATATATATATACTGTAGATGAACCACCAGCTCAGGAAAAGTTACGTGAACTAGCGACAAAACTATAATGATCCAATAATTTTTCTTTAATTATTTTTAATAATTATTATTTCTACCTCTTTAACTTCTTTCGGATTAAATTTCATAAATTTTGGAGTTCATTTACCCTTTCATCAAGTGCATACAAAATGTTTTATTCATTGAAAACCGTTAATTTTATGCTAACTTGATAGAGGACTAAATCAAAACTAAAACCCAAGAAATTGGGTATGAGTGAACCCGAGGGAGTCGAGATCATAATCTAAAAGAATTTTTTTAAAAAATGATTATTGGAGATAGTGGAAATGAACTGCAGTTTAGATAACTTGCGTGAGCTGTCAGCTCATTTCCATTTTTCTCTTATATATATATATATATATATATATATATATATATATATATATATATATATATATATATATATATATATATATATATATATATATATATATATATATGGATTACTGTTGGTGAGCCGCCAGCTCAGGAAATGTTACGTGAGCTAGCGGCAAAATTATAATGATCAATGATTTTTCTTCATTTTTTTTAGCAATTACTATCTCTACTTCCTTAACTTCTTTCAGATTAAATTTCATAAATTTTGGAGTTCATTTACCCTTTCATCAAGTGCATACAAAATATTTTATTCATTGAAAACCGTTAATTTTTTGTTAACTTGATGGAGGACCAAATCAAAACTAAAACCCAAGAAATTGGGTATGAGTGAACCCTAGGGGGTCGAGATCATAATCCAAAAGATTTTTTTTTAAAAAAAGATTATTAGAGATAGTGGAAATGAACTGCAGCACAGGTAATTTGCATGAGTTGTCAGCTCATTTCCATTTTTCTTATATATATATATATATATATATATATATATATATATATATATATATCACATAAGATTTACCTGAGTTGTAGTCCATTTCCACTATTTCTAATATTTTTTAAAAAAAAATTTCATTTTGGATTATGATCTCGACCCTCAAGGTTCGCTCATACTAAATTAATGATTTTCGGTGAATGCAACATTTTGTTTCCACTTGATTAAATAATAAATGAACTTCAAAATCTATAAAATTTGATTTAAAGAAGACAATGATGAAGAGATTATGATTTTAAAAATTTGGAAAAAAATAATGGGACCGTAATTTTTTGAAATTGGGTATGAGTGAATACGTAGGAGTTGAGATCATAATCCAAAAGGAAAGTTTTTAGAAATAGTTATTAGAGATAATGGAAACCAACTGCTATTCAGGTAACTATAAATGAGCCGCTAACTAAGATAACTTGCATGGAATAGCAACGAAAAAAAAGTTATTCTATTATTTATTTTTCAATTTTTTTAATCATAATTTCCACTGTCATCTGAGACATGGTGAGACTCCCTGCTTCCTATCAGTAAAATAAAACAGTGACAGAGAATAATGCCACTAGGATTTCTCTCGCGACGCTAGGCATAACTGAGTTGCCATGTCCAATGGACCCACTCCCATTTTTTTCTCTTTCCTTTTTTAGAAAAAATTGGACCCACCTCCGTTTCATATCATTAGCAAGGAGATGGAGAAAGAAAAATGAAATAGAATTCATAACAACATTGTGGCAACTCTTTGATCTCTGCTCATAAAAATCTCAAACCTTTTCACATACCAAATGCATGTTCGTCATTCAATTTTCCGCAGCCTCATCGAATCCGAATCCCCGTCTGCTTCCACTGTTTTTACAATTCGATCCTTTTCGAAAGCCGTTCACAGAGGCTCCTACTACTACTCTCGCTTCCTCCAATCCGATCCCAGCCCAGCAATCCTCACCCAAATCCACACCCAGATCATCACCGCCGGCCACTCCCAGAACCCATTCCTCAACTCCAAGCTCCTGTCAAAGTATGCTGATATCAGCGATGTCGACAACGCCCGCAAGGTGTTCGACAGAAGTCCCGAGAGAGACGTCCTTCTATGGAATGTCATGGTTCGTTGTTATGCTAATGCCGGCCCTCAAGTCGAAGCTATCCGTGTCTATAGTCGAATGCTTCTCGATGCAGTTGAACCCAATGCCTACACTTACCCGTTTGTGCTCAAGGCTTGTGGAGTGATTGCAGATGAACGAATCGGCAGGGCAATTCACAGGCATATTGTTGCTAATGGGCTTGAATCCAATGTGTTTGTGAGCAATGCACTCGTGGCATTCTATGCGAAGAGCAGCGAGGTTGAAGATTCGAGGAAACTTTTTGATGGAATTACCGTGAAGGATCTTGTGAGTTGGAATTCGGTGATTGCTGGGTATGCCCAGAATGATCGTTTTCGGGAGGCAATTGAGGTCTTTCGAAGGATGCTGCGGGATTATTCTGTGATGCCTGATCGGGTCACTCTTTTGGCTGTTCTTCCTGCTTGTGCTGCGCTGGCTGCTGTTAGGGAGGGGATATGGGTCCATTCTTATGCCATAGTGAACGGGCTTGGGCTTGATGCTGCCTTGGCTTGTGGGCTCATCGGTATGTATTCGAATTGTGGCCGTCTGGAGACTGCTCAGATGTTGTTTAATAGAATTGGGGAGAGGAATCTCGTGCTGTGTAATTCTATGATACATGCTTACGGGACACATGGTCGTGCTTCGGAGGCACTGCAGATTTTCTCAGATATGTTGGAAACTGGTATCAAGCCTGACGGTATTTGCTTTCTTTGCTTGCTTTCCGCTTGTAGCCATGGTGGGCTGGTCGATAAAGGCTTTGAGATCTTTGAGATGATGGATAAATATGGAGTTGAGAAGAGACCGGTTCATTATGCTTGTATTGTGGATATGCTAGGTCGTGCAGGTCAATTGAACCGAGCATTTGAATACATCAAGGGGATGCCGATGGAGCCTGACAGAGATGTATGGGGTGCATTGCTAGGGTCCTGTAGGATATGGAATGATGTGGTGCTTGCGGAGGAAGCAGCCAAACGGTTGTTTATACTTGATCCAGAGAATGCCGGGCGGTATGCTCTGCTGGCGAACATATATGAAGACGTTGGAAGGGCAGAGGACGCTGCTAGGGTGCGGAAGCTAATGAGAGAGAAGGGAGTTAGGAAGCCGCTTGGATGCAGCATGGTGGAAGTGGATACTGAACTTCACACATTTGGAATGGAAGATGAGTCGCATCCAATGACACATGATATTTATTATGTTCTGGGGTTGCTGCAAAGTGAAGTTGAGTTAGAGAAGATGGAGCTCATGACGGGGTGACTCATGCAGCAATCTCTAGTATTCTAATGCAAGAGTCCAGTGTGGTTTGGCAATATGCAGTTTGGAGGCAGCTTCATTCTAATCAGCTCAATGGACTCTCGCCAGTACAGGCCAAGAGCCTACATATCTGATGAGCCAACTGCACCGGATGACCTAATCGTCTGAAGGGGCGTACTTATTGGAATATGCTCGATTCAACAAGTTGTTTATTATTGAACTCGTTGGAAACTGTTGGATATAGGAATAGCAAATATTGGTTACTCTTCTTGCTGAGTCATTTTGTGGTAAAGCAACAGTTACTTATTCAAGTCACTGATGTGATTGTGGTTTCAATTTGTACCGGCGGGTCATAGTCTTTTGTTAGAACTCGATACCATGATTCACAGCAAGGATATCCGTCGATTCCCCAACTCTTCATTCCATTAGTCTCCTCTTCGGATCGTGGCAGGAAAACATTTGATGAGATTTTATGATGCTTGAGCATAACTTGATGGTCATTACAAGGGACTTCTACCAACTTGGCCACAGAGATGAGCTCTTCTCGAGCCCAGCAGTTCTATGTGAGCAAAGTTAACCTATTATATGCTCAAAAATGCAATTTTAACATATCAATTCAATAATTTTCATTAGGTTTCTGTCAAGAACTTTGAAGGACATATCTTCTTTTCGTCGACTTTGATTGTGAGCATTGTTCTCTGGGGATCTCTATAGAAGGGTTAACTGGTAGTTAATTTACAACTCGTAGTATATTTGTTATTCATATAAAAAGGGTTAAAAACCTGATCATGGTTTCAGAAAAGGAAGATGTTGTTGCTATTCGATAGCTTTAGATTTAGCTGAGATCTAAGCAAAAAAATTATATCTGATCAATCAAATCAGATTAGATTAACTCAAATCTGCCAATAAAATTACCACAGATAACACATAATTTTAATGGGAAAAACCCCTGAAGGAAAAATCCACGAATCAAAAATATACACTATGAACTTTGCCTTTAACAATTGCTCGTTACCCAACTATTAGACAAGCACGGTTGCTGACATTGGTCTAAGAATCTCTCTCCAACTTATTTAACAACCATGAAATCCAAATCTTAATCACTTCAAAGTGATGGACTCTCACCCATATTGCAGATTAAGTATAGGAATCAAAGGGAACTAAACATCCAAAAGTTACCACATGAACGTGATAAAGAATGTCTAGATGATGGAGATGTTGATATAGATGTTAATCTCCAAATAAACCTCATCAGTAATCTTCAAGAAGATCTTCAAAAAAATCTTCTCTTTATCTTGGATCACCAAATCCTCGGCAAAGCCATCAAAGAAACTCTCACAAATCTTACCAAGCTCCATAAATGATTTTCCACAGTAGCTTTTATATAGACCCGACAAGTGGGCCGTGCCCGGCACGGCCCGTGCTGTGCCATAGGCACGACACGCCTGCCCGGGCTTAGGCCTGGGCTCGGCCCGCTGGCATGGCACGTCAGGCACGTGTCATGCCCATACCGTCCTGTGCCTGCTCGTTTTATTAAAAAAAATATTTAATTTATTATTAAGTAAGTTTAGCAGACTACTTAGTTTTATTTAATTGGAGTTAAAAGAAGTAACAACAGTAAATTTTTTTATTATATTTAATCTCATTACATATAATTCCTCTATAAATCTCTTTAGAAGTTATACAAAGCTCGAAGAGATGGAAGAGGTCCCTGACCGTCACTCTCAACTTATTCTTAGTATTTTTTCTAAGAGATTTAAGAGTTAAAAATTACAAAAAATATTTAAAAAATACATGAAAATCCTAACAAATGTAGATATTACAATTTGGAAAGAAAAAATAATAGCCTACTTTCAATCATAATTTATTTTCTTCTGGTGAGGTCTCTACTACTATTTCATTAGCCAATCCTTATTTTCTTTTTTCTGCGTCGTACCAGTCCTTCAAGCAGACATATATCTCCAATGTGTCCGGCGCTATTGAGATTCTCCACTCCGTGAGCACTTTACTACCTGCGCTAAAAGTAGACTTCGATGCTACAGTAGACATCGAAAAAGTTAGTAGATCATGGGCCATGTGGGAAAACACGGGATATATTTTTTCCTGTGATTTCCACCAGACCAAAATATCAAAGGTTTCATAATTTTTAGGGGATGTGTCATCTTCATAATTAACCCTTTCTAAATAATAATGTAGTTCATTAAAATATATACTAGATTGTTCTGCCTTTTCCGGTGAAATACATATGATATTATAAGGTTACATGTTTTTCTAGCAGTTGGTTCTTTTGTAGATTGTGTTGTCACACCATACATATCTTCATATATTTTATACATAATATCTAAACAAATTTTAATATCATTAACTAAATCCCTTACACATTATCTTCATAAGACATATTTTTATAAAATAAATTTATTAAAATTTCAAGTCCATCTAACTTGCAATGGGGATTCACAACAGTTGCAAAATATAATAAGTATAGAAAATCTTTAAAATATTTATTAAATTTAGTTTCCATAGGTTGAACAATATTTTCAAATATTGAGTGATTCCTACATTCATTAAAAACCAAACTAATTTCGGTTAGATAATATAGTGCAATATGTATAGTTGGGTAATAAGTGCCTGATAATACTCTAGTTGCAATTTCAAATTTGCTTAAAAACTTAGAAATGCAATTTAAATGGTGTCATTCATTATTATCTAAACTATACATTGGTAACTCAATTTCATTAAAAATATTTATTACATTTTTATACTGAATAACCATGTTTAACATTTTATATGTAGAATTCCATCTTGTTCTAATATCTATAGAACAATTTTAGGTGAGATTTTTATATTCTTATATATTTGTTTAAATGATTGTCTTCTTGGTCCACTATTTTTAATAAATAGTAATTTATACCTAAGTTTCATTATTGAATCACTTACTATTTTTAATCCATTTTGAACGCATAAATTAAGTATGTGAAAAATACACCTAATGTGGAAAAATTTTCCATCTAAAATTGATTTTGTAATATTTTTAAGAATTTCTATTGCGGCCGTATTTTCAGAAGTATTATCGAAAGAAATAAAAAAAAAATTTCTTTCTATTCCAAATACTGAAAAAACACTTAGTAATGATTGTGATAAATTATGTGCATTATGAGGAAATTCAAATCTCCTAAACCCAATTATTTTTTTTGTATACACCAATCTTGATTTATATAGTGAGCCGTTATGCATAAATAATTACACATATTTAGAGCTTCCCAACAATCTGCAGTTATAGCAACTCTAAAAATTAAAGAAGTAAAAATAGCTATTAAAGTGTCTCTTCTCTTTATATAGTTTTAACATGTCGAATTTAGATGTAGAACGTGAGACATTTTTAAATTCGTCAGTAAATGTACTTTTACAAAATCTTTCAAATTTTCGGTTTTTCGAAAAAGAAAAAGGTTGTTCGTCATGTATTATAAATCTTGCTAAATTTTCTCTTGCTTTGGTAGAATCATATTTACGAATTCCTAACGATTCACTATAAGTGCTTATTTGTGTTTGATGTGGTTTATTTGGTGGGTCAGTTTTGTCTAGGTGTCTTTTAAGATGACTCGTTCCGCTACCTAAAGGAAATGAATAAATTTTTTGACAATATTTACACTTAACTTTTCTAATACCATTTTCTATTATTTTTTCAAAATATTTCCATATGTCAGATCTAGTAGTCCTAGCAGGGGTGGTTGTTTGGGTTTCAGGTCTGGTTGCTTCGGTAGGTTTTTCCTCGGATAAAAAAATGGTACTTGAGGAGGTTATTCTAAGGGTTAGCATAGACTTTGATATTCTTCACTAGTTAAAAAGAGAGAAAAAGAACTCACGAGTTGAGAGAAAGAAGCGCCGGACGAGTATGGATCCATTTAAAAAAAATCCCAAAAAAACAAATAAAAATTCTCAAAAAAACCTAACAAAAAACTTCAAATTATAAATACCTGTTGACTGGTGAACTATTTGAGACATAGAGTAGAAATATCTAACTAGAGAGAGGAAGCTGGAAGCCGAAAAAGCGAAGAAAAACTTGCTTGAGAGAGAAAATTTGCTTGAATCTTGATTATGAGGCTTGCTTACTTGAGACTTCTTTATTACTTGATTGAAACTTGCTTGAAAGAGTTGAGAATTGAGAATTTGAGATTTGAGAAGAGTTTTGAGAGAATGAATTTGTTTGTATAAGTATGAAGAATGGAAATAGAGGAGATAATGAGATATTTATAGAGAAAGAAAATTTTAATTTGCAAAAAAATTGCAAAAAACCACCCAACAGCTATTTTGACTGTTGGAGAGAAAAATCTGGAAAAAAATTGCAAGAAACCAACGACTATAAAAATAGCCATTGGGGGGCTCTTTGTAAAAAAAATATTGCAAATACCCCCCAACGGCTCTTTATGCCTAAATAATTAAAAAAAAAGACGTGCCGAGCCGTTCCTGGCACGTGCCAGGCATGACTCGGCATGTGCGGGCCACACCATACCTACGGCACGGCCGACCTCGGCTCGGGCATGAGCACACTCAGCCCATTTACCAGCTCTACTTTTATAACTAGAGTTATTGGTAGAAAATCCTAGTCCAGAATGAATTCTTAAAACCAACTTAAAAGTCAAACTTAAAACCGACCTAAAACCCACTGTTAGCTCAATCCTTAAAATTCAAGTTGAAACTAAAGTTTATGACCTAGAGCCATCGATGAATCCACTATTAGGCTTTCAGTGATTTTATCGCTTAGAATTCTCTGTCTGGTTCAATACAGTGTGCCACAGGTAGGTCAATATTGTACCCACTCTGTAGTACTTCAGTAAAAGAATTATAGCATTCGCATCCAATCTTCGATTGAGTTGATTCAACTATAGTTGGAAAAAGAATTCAATTCTCAAAACCATTCCCTCACAAGTTATTTTTAAGATCGTATACTCACCTTGTCTAATAGTGGCTTGAAGTTGCTATACCTGCACAAGACTACATATAGCCACGTTTTGCGCATTATTTTTCAATGCGAGTTCATTCTAAATCATTTCCATTGAAAATGGTCAACATGCATAATACTATGGATTGTTGTTTTGCTTACAAATTGCCAAATACATAGTAAAATCTGTAACAATATCCCCTTTTGACAATTTCGTGACATAACACAAGTGTATGCTTGAATGCACTAGCAATTTCTTCAAAGCACATCATTCAGCTAAAATAAAGTGAGAAGTATTATTGAAATCAAATATGTAAACATTATAAATATACCATCATTCTCAATTAATTTTTCAATATCAAACACTCATCAAATATCATTCCGCCTGAATATTTCTCCCCTTCAACAATCATAAGCATCATACACTTAAAACAAAATCTCTCCTCCCTTTTTGTAAAAAAATGAAAAAAGTTAGACACGTCAATAAACATAGTTTAATTTCATTATTCAAACAACTTATATCCACCATTAACATATATACCAACCATAAGTCTGAAGCAGTTTCAATAAATGTATCAATTTAATGCGTTAAGAACAAATAAAACTAGAAAGACAGACCTGTGCATTTAAAAAGAAAAGACAACAATCAGACAAATTTTTTACATACATACATAAATATATACATACATACACCCCCACAAAACAATGTTAATTAATAATCAATTCCCCCCAAAAATATATTTTTTTTCATTAACACTCTCATCCTCTATAAGCTTATACCTTTTTTAATTTCATATTCTTTACGGTTTTATTTCTCAATCAGTATGGATATACAATAACGGTACCATACACACAGGCCCGGTCCTAACGTTTTAGAGGCCCGGGGCGAAATGAGAAAGGGGCCCTAACAAGTCTTATTAAAATTTTAAATAAATATTTTCATTACCAAAATTAAAATTTAGTACATAATTTTGCCATTACAAAAACTAATCATAATTCATAAAAAGCAATTCCTTCGGGCATTCCTAAATGCAAAATCCTCAATAATAGTATCAATATCAATACTGTCCAACATTTCCTTCTCAATACATAAAATCGCCAAACCATTTCAATCTTTATTGTGACATTGATGACCTCAAATAGGTTTTCAACAATTTCAACTTTGAAAAACTTCTCTCTGCTGATGCAACAGTCACATGTACTGTCAATAAGATTTGATAAGCAATGGAAACATTAGGATAGCAATCTGTAATTTTGACAAACTCAAGAATTTCAACTGATGACATTGACATATTTGGCAGAGTTATCTTCAACACTTTTAGTTTAGAAAAAAATCATCTAAACCACATCCGACACATTATTATGAGAAAAAGTATTGGCAAAAATAATACAACACTCTCTTAATTCATTATCATCCAATGACTTCAACTTTTTGAATCCAATCAGAATCCAAAAATATTTTTAAATATCTTTAATTGCTCAAATCTATTATTCAATGAAGAAATTGCCATATCAACAATGACTAAAAAATGATTGACTCTAAATGACTCCTCTTCTGATTGCATTTCCTCTTCATTATCATTTTCATCAAATTATCTTTTCCTAATAATGCGACGTCTTATTGTAAATGTAGGCTCTACATTCATCTCACATGCAATGTTTTTCGCAGTATTTATACTAGATACAAACCCTTCATTTCTATATCTTTCAAAAAATTCCATTACACCTTCTAATTGATTCATGGTAGCATTAATGCACATAGATTTAGATTGCAGCTTTTTACTCACCATGTTAATTGCAAATAGAATATCATACCAAATAACCATATCAAGTAAAAACTCAAAATACTCAAGTGCACTAACTAAACTTTCCGCTTCACTCTTTGACTTTGCATCATCACAAGATTTTGATAACTCTAACAAAGCCAACTTTATTTGAGGAGGTTGAAATCTAATAGCTTTGATACTTTTTATTCGACTCTCCCAACGAGTATTGGACAAAGATTTCACAGTTATATTTGAAACATTATCAAGTAAAACCTTCTATCTTTTATGAGAGCTAGAAAATAAAATATATATGCGTTGAACAATCCCAAAAAATAAAACAGGTTTAACACAAGAATGTGCCATATCACTAAGAGTAAGATTAAGACTATGACAAGCACATGGCAGATATAACGCTCTCGGATTTATTTCAAGTAACTGGTTTTGTATCCCTTGGTTTTTTCACTTCATATTAGAACCATTATCATAACCTTGACCTCTCACATCATCAATATCATGATCAAGAGACTTAAGTGCGCTTAATAATTCATTGAAGAGTCCCAAACCGGATGTATCATTCACATTTAAAAACTCTAAAAAGTACTCCTCTACTTTTATTTTGTTACTAGATATATTCACACATCGTATTACTAGACTCATGTGTTCTTGATGGCTTACATCAGGGGTATAATCAAGAATAACAGAAAAATATTTAGTCTCTTTAATAAATCTTATGATGAAACTTTTAATACCATTGGCCAAAAGAGAAATTAACTCATTTTGAATTTTGTGATCAAGATAATGATGATGAATTTCATGATTTTGAATGCGTTTAACATAATCTTGCATTATCACATCAAATTCTGCAATCATCTCAATTAATTCCAAAGAATTACCATTACAATCTTGGTAAAGTTTCTCATTAGATCCTCGAAAAAACAGATTATATTTAGAAAGACATTTCACAACAGAAATTATTCTTAATAAAACTTGTCTCCAACGCTCTTTCTCCTTCATAATTTCTTGTTGCAAATCTTTATCAATTATTTGATTTTTTCTTAATCTTACTCTTAGTTCATTCCAAAATTCCATGTTGGTCATATGCTCAATACTATTCTCATATTTTTTGAGTCTTTCACCAAGATGTCTCTAATATCTAAATCCATTAGTTGCTAATGCAGTTTTATTATTATTAAATTTAAACAACTTACAATAAAAACAATATACTTTATCACATGTTTAGAATAAACCACCATTTTCGATCACTAGTCTCTCCATTACTTAACTTCCTAGTATAATAACCATATGAAAAATATGTAGATGTGTTATCTAAAGGAAATACAAGATTCAATTATCTAATAGGCCCTTTTTTAACCAAAATGTCTCTTGATTTATTATCAAGATTATCCCAGCTTCTAGGATCATAAATATCAAAAGAATGGGTTGGTTGTTTATCAACTATTACATTTTCAATAATAGATTCATTTGGTACATCATTATGCTCACTCAAATTATCAATAATTATTTTGATTTTATTCATTTACATTTTCATTTGAATTTTCAACATTATCACCACTTAATCTATCCAAATTTTCATTAGAGAAACTTGCTATTTTAACAAATTTATCCATAACTCCCCTTTGTGATTGTATTAACTGTTCTATTTTTTTTTCTTTTTTCACTCACAGACAAATGTTTTTGAGAAAATATTTTTTTGAGAAAAAATATAACAAAATTATATAAGAAAAAAGAACAAAAGCACCTTGAAAAGAACCAAGCAGCAGAATGCCAGAATAGCTGGGAGCCAACACATTTAACAACCTAATAATAAGAAATATTTATAAAGATAAAGAGAGAAAGAGAGGAGGAGATATTGGTTTAGTGTGGATTTTGTTTTGGAATGGAGTGTTAAAAACAAGCCGTTTGAAATAAATTAAAATTTAAAAAAAAAACTAGCCGTTGCACCTTGGGCGGCTGGGCCCCCTTTAGATTAGGGGCCCTGGGCAGGTGCACAGCCCCCACCTGCCCAGGGCCGGCGCTGCATACACAGCCATGGGAAAAAAATATGCAATATATCTCAAGGCTTAGATTGTTGAGTCTATATGATTACTTAGTAGTGCTAACCCTCATAGTATTTCTAATAGGTTTTAATTTAGATTTTTCTATCCAAATATTTTTAACTTTTGCATCCTATGAGGATTGAGAATATAAAAATGAAAGCAATAAGGTCTCCTATGAGGATTGAGAATATAAAAATGAAAGCAATAAGGTCTGATATGTTCGTTCTTACTGCAGTGATGACAAGCACGAGCAAAATTGTATCTATTTTCAGGTGTACATGTTTTATGTTAGTACTGATACCTAAAGTTTCCTCGCTTCTAAACTTACTTTCCTGTCTTTACCTCGTAATCTTTAGTTGCAGTGGTAACTGATGAGGTTACGGGATACTTTTACACTTTGACTCTTGTCTTGCAAAACCAAGATCTTAATGTTTTTTCCCTTCCGGTTCCTTCGTGACTCCATGGTTTTATTCTTGCATCATAAATATATGAATAAACCAAATTAACATATAGACGACAATAAAAATATTATATCACTTTAGCTTAAGGATCAATGAAAAAAAGTTTTGTATAAATTCTAAGATTTTTGGACAGTAAAAGAGTTTGAGATTAATTCTCTTAATGGTGTGACTAAATTAATTTGATTTGGATTTCTCATTGTAAAAAAAAAAAAAAAATCTAAAGAAAAACTTAATAATAAACTCTTCGTAGTGTATATTCTTATATATTTTAAAGAAGAATAGCATGTGAAGGAGAATTTATACATGCTCAAATCTCCAGAGTGTTTTTTATTTCTGTGTTTCTTTATTTAAATGCCATTTTATTAATATTTTTCATTCTCCCTTTCTCTGTGCTGCAATAGCACAGTGTAAGGAAAGATTTTATGTTTTTTTCCTTCTTCCTCTCTCTTCAGTCACTGAACAATGAAGAAGAAGCAGTTTTTTTTCTTTTTCTCTTCTTTTTTATTTTATTATTATTTAAAATCCATATAGAGAATTTTATATGACATTCTTGACTAAAAGATGATGTGTTAGAGGACAATTTATATGAATAACAAATTTATAAACTAGTCTCTAAAATCAATACTCTCGTAACTATCCAATAAATGAAATTAAAGACAAATTTTAAAATCTTTTAATTAACTATTCTCCCTAATTAAATTGTATTATACAAAAAAATAAATTAAGAGAGAAGAAGAAAAGAGCCATTGCATTATTGCAATACAAATATTTTTGAAAAGAATAATGTTGAGTTTATATCAGAAATAATATAGAAGATTTATTAAAAAAATAAAGTACCTGCCTTTTCATGAAAGACTCAAAAAAGTGATTAGATCATTTTTGAAAAGATTCCTTTGGTGAGAGATACAACTCGAAGTTAAAAAATAAAATACAAGAGACTTATTTTCTTCCAAGGAAAAGATTCAAAATTCAAGTAAGGAGTGAGAAATATGAAAATAAGAGTTTTTGTTCATAAAATTTGTGAAAAATGTCGACTGATACGTAGGCACGGACGAATTATAGTAATTTGTTCCAATCCAATACATAAACAGAGACAAGGATAATCTTTCTTTTATAAAATTTCTCAACGAAAAAAGGGCCATGTAAAAATAAAGGATCCGCTTTAACATGAAATGGATATCTCTGTATCTTTCTGTATATTTCTGATTCATATTTATGAGATGAAAAAATATGAGCTTTTTCATGAAAGACTCAAAAAATTGGAAGACCCCCACTTTAAAAATTGACCGTCAATAATTTGGATCTTGCCAATAATTCGGATCTCCTTATTCTCCCTTTCTCTTATTCTCTTCTTTTTTTTTCCCTCTTTCTTCTTCTTCTCCTTGTCCTTCTTCTTTTTCTTCTTCACAGTTCTCTTTTTTGTTTTCTATTCAAGCTTGCAACTGAACAGAGAAGAGTTTTATTTTTTCTTTTTTTTTTATTGTTGAATGGTGGAAGAGAGGAGAGATTTGAGTTTATTTTCATTTTTTATTTTTGATATTTACATATTTTTATTAATATTAGGATAAGTTTAGGTAGAGTTAATTTTTTTCTAATTAACTCCAAACTCTATTAAATTTGTTATTATCCAACACAATAATATTTGAAATAAGCTCAAATATTAAGTTAGATAAAGATAAGATCAGTTAAAAAATAATAATAATATTGTTACTATTACATTAGTTTTTTAGATAATATATTTAAAAATAAATAAACATAAGAATATTGTAAGATTAATACAAAAATATTTAATAAGAAAATTGGGGTGTGACAGCCATCATGCCCACGTTTGCTATTAGAGTTCATTTCAAGTTATCCATAAATACTTCAAGTTCTCCATAGATCCTTGGAAAGCAATGAGTTAAGACCAAAGGAATTGAATTAAATTTGGTCTATATTAAGGATATCTAAAAATAATGGAATATCCTAAATACACCCTCCAATTTGTAAGCCCCCCTTAAAAAGTTCACGCATGGTACAACTTTGCCATTTAATATTTGGAACGTTTCTGTCCTGATCTTCTTCCTCTCTCCTTTCTAAATCTATTTTAAAACCTTAATAGTTTCTTAGAACTTAAATAATAAATCTCTCTAAGAAATATACAAATAATGTAATGCTTTGTTTTTCAACTACTTCCAAAATGAAACATTATCCAAATATATATACAAGTCTACCCTACAGGTACAATATTTTGGAATAACCGTAACTATTATTACATCAAATATTAACATATCAATATTTGGAAAAAAATTGCTTTTATATATACATTAGTTGGTTACATAAAGTGCCAAATTGTTCTTTTGTATACAATAGCAAGAGATTAAAAGAAATAGAACAATGCCCAAGACAAAAGAAAATTATATACAATAGTCAAACTTTAGATTATCTTCCATCATTGTTTCACTTGAAAATTAATCGAAACTAATAAATTATAAGAAAAAGGAGGATTACATGTAATTACAAGAGTATGAATACACACTTCAACCCTTAAAATAAAATGAATATACAATTCAATCGTAATAATTGCCTAATAAAAATTATTTTTCTTGAAATAGTTTGGGAACCTGTGGTGGTGAATATCTAGCCCAAGCAGTTTTTTGGCTCATTGATAGTTTGACATCAATTTGCGTAGAGATCAATGAAAAAGATAAAAAAAATAAGTAAGGAGATGAGGAATCTTTCTTGGTAGAGATATGGTGTTGAACGTGGCAAAGAATCCTTGCGTCAATTTGAGCCTTGTCCACAACAAGCTTGATATGAAAGCTCTCTTCTCTTCCATGCATAGGTGTGTAGTTGGTGGAGACAAAGCAAAGATTTTGTTGATGTAAAAACCTTGTTCTTGGTGAAGATGGCTTTCTCCCTGTTTCCCAATGGCTGAAATAACTAGAGGAACATTTGAAACTTCGGAACCTTTTCAATGTTAGAGATCAAGGGTTTTTATAGAGATCATAGACTCTCAAGTCTTTCAATTAAATCATAACTTTTGGGTCAATCGCAATCCTTTCTTAGCCATCCAAAGAGTTATACTATTTTTAGTATAGAAAGAAACCTTTTCTATGTAAATACCCATGCACAAGGCTTTCAGCCCAATGCACAAATGAAAGGGCCTTCGACCGCAGCTTCGACCATGGTCTACAAGTAAGTGTCCCGCAGTTGAGCCATCAACCATAGCTTCAGCCGCCTTCTACATCGTCGACTACAGTTTCGACCGCATTATGTCTTTGTGCATGTGCATAGAGTTTCCAAGTCATGTTTTGGTTCAAGACCTTACCTTCCCTTTGCCATCATCTTATAGTCAGAGTTACTGCCATCTTTTATTGAACTTGGCTTTCATGATCATCGATCCTATCCATGACCTCCAATCATTATCTTTAAGTGCATAAAAGATCCTCTTCAAAGTTTGCGAAGTGATTTTTTGCAAGTTTCGAAACACTTTGAATCCCTCACATGATATCAGAACCATTGTGAATACTATGATCTTATCTATGCTCATCTTAAGTGAGACTTGTGTACACTAGACTGGCATTGGGAGTGCTAAAATGATATGCATCAAGCTATTCTTAGTAGCACAAGATATGAAATGCCCCAAACTGACTTTGGTAGCACCTGCATAAGCTCCAAGCTATCCTTGGTAGCACAATATATGATATGCACCAGGATGCCTTGGAAGCATGAGATATGACTGTTAGAGCTAGAATTATACTGGTATTCAATGATAAATATAGGGATGAACCTGATATCGACAAAGGTATAGTGTTGAACATGTCGAAGTGGTTGAAATGACCTACAGAGTTTTATATGAAACATATCAAACAATATGGGGGTGTTGATAGAGATTTAGACAAAAAGTTCCAAAGGATTTGCTAGAGTTTTGAATGGAACATAGCAAGAGAAGGGTAGTTAGATAGACGTTTAGTGTTAAACATATCAGACACCAAGGGACTTATTAGAGATTCATGTGGAAGTGATAAGAAATTGTCTTGATTTGATAGAGTTTTGCTTATAACATGTCAAAGGTTTGCAAGAGGTATAGTGTTAACATTACAAAAGAAAGAAGCTAAAGGATTCCTTATAGAGGTAGAGTGTTAAACATATCAAGGAAAATTATAAGAATTACACAGACATTGGGAAAAAGATTTGTTCGACAAAGGATTATGTAAAACATGTCAAGATAATGGGAAAGTTTGAAAGAGGTGATAAAGCTAGACATTTAAGTGATTTACTAGAGAAACAATGTTAACATAGAAAAGAGAAACTCGACAGAGTTATAATGTTAACATATTAAGGAATGGAGGACTTTATTAGAGGTTGCATGGTTGGGCATGATAAACGAAAAGAGATTTGAGAACTTATCAGAGGTGTGATGTTAATATGATAAGGGATCTCACTGTGGAGAGGAAGTATATGACTTGATGGAGGGAAGTTTTGAGATGATGATAATCTCATCATCAAAGATAAGAGTATAACATGACAAGTGGAATATCATCGATTCGCTAGGGAAAGAGTGATCATGGAGAGTATGACTCTTTGGGTTATTAGGAGGAAATAGAAGTTGGTTGGGGAAAGGGTAAAAACGTCATTGAAAAATTCTAAAAAAAAGACTTACAAGCTACAAATGTCAGATCACATAGAATACAGCTAGGGATGCCATAAAGCGATGGTAGCAATTGAGACAGATTGCACTGTGAAGTCTCAACTGTAGTAGTTAAAACAAATTATACAGTGATTTTGCAACAATAGCAGTAGCACACTACACCATAATTTCACCATTCGAAGTTAGAAAGCTACCCGTACACTATTTCAAATATAATTCATATACTCATAATCCAATTTTGTACTCAAATGATGAGAAATTGATGATATATTATTAATATAAATTAAATTCTCCACTTGAGTAGTTATCTTAATTTAACTAGTGTTTTGATGTGTTTGTGTATGTTTTGGAGCCAAGACTGATAAGGAGCATGCACGACACTAAGAGACATGCACAGACAAATGGCTATCGATAGCCCTTGCTGTCAATAGCCATCTGAGCACTGTCGACAGCAATCTAAAATATGAAAACTGAACAGGTTCCATAGCACCACTGTTGAAGCAGCTATCGAGCCCCCTGTCAATAGTGCAACTATATAGAGAGATGTTGTTAAAACTGCAGTCAAAGTAGCTATTGATAGAGGAAGTACATATATGCAGATACGTTTTAGATTATGAGGGAAAAATAATTTCCTTGTATCCAAAATATTAGAGCAGGTAACTTAGTTTTAGGGGCTATAAATCTCCTTGTACCATAAAGAGAGATAGATTTTTGTTTTTCTTGTGAGTATTCCTGTGAGAAGACAAATGATTATTACTTTTTATGTGCTTCATAAGTTTAATAACATAAGATTTTCATTCTCTTATTTGATGACTTTGATGACTATATATAACTAATCAATTGTTGCATTGAATAAGGAGATGAACCCTTCTTCTTGGATCTGGTTTAGTTTCTAAACTTGCATATGAGATTATACTGTTTATGTAATCTTGTTTATAGTTTCCTTACCTATCATTGTATCATGATAGATAAACTTGAACCTTTGATGTTCTATTTCTTGATGGTATAATTATTTCTTAATTTTTGATATGTTATAGATGATTTGAACATGACATATACTTAAATTCTGAATAGTTATTTCTGTCATCATAGATCATACTTAAATCTAACTTCAAGTTCCATACAAAATTTAACTTGAGGAATTACTTGTAACAAGATTATTATTTAGAGAGGAGTGTTTTTAAAGAATTACATTTCATTTGGATAAGACTAGGTGTTCTAAAATAAGCAACAAACCATCTAATGACAAGATCTTGGAGGGTTGTATCATCCGAGCCAATACTCCTCCGTATTATTTCCAAATTATTCAAACTTCTTTTTGTTTATACCAAAACTTCCATCCTTTCATTAATTGTAACTTTTTAGTCTTAGTGTCTTAGCTTTAAAATAATCATGGGTTAACTCCTAAGTATTACTTGATAATCTCCTACATTTGGAAGTACACTAATTAGGTTGCATCAAGTTTCTGGTACCATTGCCAGGGAATCTGTACTATTTTTTTATACGATTTAGTATAGGTTACGGTTATCTGCCACTTACATGTATGGTTTGATTTTGTATGACTAATTGGCAGACAGTATCCCACATAGACTTATTCAACCACAATCAGAACCACTCCACCTTCCAGTAAATCCATAACCTGTCATATGAGCACCAACAATAACATAAAAAAATACAACAAACAATGGCAACAATGGGTTTAGGGACCATACCACCAATAATGACTACAACCAGCATGGAAGAAATGGGGCGATCCTTATTAGATTACTTGCAACTGGATATGATGACTCTTTTGTATAATTTTCTCTCAGCATAATGCAAGCAAAGCTACAACCAAAGTTTCATGGGATGGACAATGAGAGTGAGTACTTCATCTATAAGAGTTTGAAGAATATGCACCAACATCAACTTGCAAAACATTAACACAGAGCAATTGAAGTTGAACCTTTTCCCGTTCTCCTTGAAGGACAAAGCAAAGACATGGCTATACTACTTGAAGCCAAACTCAATTAGACGATGGGACAAGATGTTGAAAAAAATTCTTAAAGAAGTTTTTCCTCACACATTGAACAATATAACTTCAAAAATAGATTGTTACCTTTCCCCAAAAAGATTATGAGACATTTTTTGATTGCTAGGATCACTTCAAAGACCTTTTCATCTCATACCCACATCATGACTTTGAGATATGAACATCGGTTAGCACCTTCTATCGAGGCCTTAATATTGTCACTAAGAAATTTATCGAGATGATATGCAATGGTGAGTTTTTGAGTAAGAATGCCAAAGAAATATGAGAGTACCTTCATTCTCTTGCTGAGAACTCTTAGGCTTGAGAAATTGAGGATTGTCTGAGTGAAGTAACCCACTTTGCACCTACAACTAGGGGTAGACTCGTCAAGCTTGGTGGGACAAAAGATATAGTAACAAGGCTAATCACACTCTGCAATTAATTTTACTAATCTTCATATTCAAGAACGCATTTAGTCATCGATTTTTCAAATCAAGGTTCATATCAAATACACTTATCATTTTAATTAAAAATTTAAATCCTATATTTTAACACCTACTAATAAATAATTCTTTGGCTCCTATACACTTACATGCATGTGTGATGGTTTATTTTTGTTTTAAACTCAAACTCTACTCTTGATTTATCTTTCTCTCTAAATATGTTTTTTCTTTTACTTTTTTTTTGGAATATATGCTTATTCATGCGAACATTCACACTTGCTTTAGTGCAGATACCCAATTACTTGGATCATATTCAATTTTTTAAAATTACAGTTTATGTGAATATTCATGCTTACTTAGGCACAAATACCCAAATACTTAGTAATTCTTAAGAAATTTATTTATTTATAAAATATCATTGCCTTAATACCAAGCTCACCTCTTTATTCTCTTTGTTTAAAATTTTATTTCTTTCTTCTTTTTTTAAGAGAGAAAACACTACTTTATTATTATTATTTTTATCTTTAACCTAATAAACCATTGTGAAGTGAAAAAATAAATGTATAACTACCTCAAAATTATTATTAATAGTTTTATATTTTGGATTTTAATTTTTTCTTAAAATTCTAAATTTATTATCAAGTCTACTTTCCTATCAAATCTCTAATCTATATTTATTTTTTCATTTTTAATTAGCTTGATTTCTTGCAGGAAACAATTTTTTAATTTTTTAACTTTATCTTATTTAAAAGGAAAAAAAAAATATTTTTATGTTTTAAATAACCTAATATCCCCCAAGTAAAAATAAAAAAACTCCAAAATCTTAAAAACTAAAAGAAAAAAAAGAAAAAAAAAATCCTAGAAGAAAAACACAAAAATTCCTAACTCCTCTCCACACTTAAACTCGTTTATGCTCTCATATATGAATCATTGGTATTGGCCCCTTTATTGTCAACTAGTATCACTGGGTGCATGCTGTATACATGCACTCAAACTCTTGCATGACTAATGTGTTTTAATTGTTGCCAAATTTTTTCAAGACCTTTCCAAATAACGTGTACAAAAAGGTCTTGGTAAAAAAAGACATCATCCTCTCTTGGGTAGGATCGGTTGCATAAATGTCTTCGCGACAGTGTGTTTGTTCCAATCTTCTAGAATAGCAGCATGATATGTCACCGATATGTGCTCACTTATTATTTGTATACGAGGGCGTGCATAGGCATCAAACTCCACATCAGATAGAAACGTGTGACAGAATTATGTAATTAAACACAATAAAGACAAACTAGTCGTCAACCACATTTTAGTGTCTGTTATTATGTCGATTAATTGTATACATATGCAGAAGTTTGGATCTTGGTTCATAATTCAATCAACTATATGTAATGTGGGTGTATATAACGATAATATACTTGTGATCCCAATTACATTATGATTGATCTAGCAGCAAGTGACGTGAATATTGCGATGTAAAGTCTTGCTGTTGATCCCCTATCTCGTGTGGTCGTGCAATTAGAACCCATTTTCGTGAGATATGCCTCAATTGCAAATGGGCTTTGATTCCCGTTATGGAGTAGAATACCAGTGACGATAGAGATGGTTCCTGCGTGCATAGTAAATACTTGACCTTGCCATTTTAATTGAAATGATTTGTGATAATTTGAAACATCGATTTTGTAAATCCGGCATAAAACTCTTCTACGAGATCAGGTACACAGAAAGATGTAAGCTGGTAAATTAGACAATCCCACCCAAGTATTTCAATTGCGGATACAAAATATACCGAAAATGCCATAAAAACATCCTAAAAAAATTCTCTACAGTAAACCTAACTATGAGTGCAGATATGAAGCTTAAATTTGTAGAAAATCTAGAGAGATGAGAGATTGTATCTCCTTTGAAGTTTCAGGGAGAAAATCTCAAATTCTACCACTGATCAATGGTCTTTGTCATTATTTGGTGACTGAAAATTGAACAGTGGGCCTCAATTTCCTGTTGTAGGGTGGTGGGAGGTGGTGGATCTTCTAAAAACACTGGATCTGGAGGAAGAGCTCCTAAAAGTGCTAGATCTAAGGGAGAGTGGTTTCAAGGAGATGGGGAAGTTGGGGGGTTGAGGGTATATATAATGAGTGAAATTTTTTTTCAACCCACATTGTACTTATCTTTCTGCTGCAGTTCCTAAAAACTTTGCTTTTACCCCTGCAGCTTTTTATAAATTTACTTAATACACAAAATATGCAACACATCTATTATACAAATATTTACATGCCTTCATACATAGATTTGGGTTGTGAAGTGTCACGACCTTGACGTTATCATATATTTGAGATTCCAATAATGGCTTTAGTCATTATCCATTCACCTTGAATATATTACCATTCTTAAGATTCTCGATATTGATGGCACCATGAGGATGCACAGTCCGTATTATATACGGTCCTCTCCATCTAGACCTCAGTTTTCCTGAGAATAAATGTAGCATCTATTATATAAGAGAACTTTCTATTCGGGTGTAAACGACTTGCAAATAATCACCTTGTCATGAAATACTTTAGTTTTCTCTTTATAAATCTTAACACTTTCATAAGCATCCCTTCTAATCTTATCAAGTTCATTTAATTGTAGCTTCTATTGCTCGCTTGCTTTTTCTAATTCAAAGTTTAGAAATTTTATAGCCCATAAAGCCTAGTGCTCAAGCTTCACTGGTAAATGACATGCTTTGTTACAAATCAGACAATATGAAGAAATGTCTAGATTGGTCTTTTAAGTGATATAGTAAGCCCATAATGCATTCACTAATTTACATGACCAATCTTTTCTATTGTATTACACAGTCTTCTCCAATATTAGTTTGATTTGGTAATTGAATACTTCCACTTGCCCACTAATTTATAGATGATATGATGAAGCTAAAATGTGGGTAATGGAATATTTCTTCATAAGCACTTCAAATAACCGATTAGTGAAATGGATACTGTTATGCTAATGATAGCTCGAGAAATGCCAAAATCAAAAAAATATTCTCTTTCAAGAACTTGATAACAACTTTGTTGTTATTCGATTTAGTGGCAATTGCCTAAATCCATTTGGAAATGTAATCCACAGTGACCAATATATATTGATTTCTAAATGAGTTAGGTAACAGTCCCATGAAATTTATTCCCCATGCAACAAATATTTCAACCTTATGTATAGGTTGCAGAGGCATCATGTTACGCCTTGTAATCTTGCCTACATATTGGTATCGGGTGTACATATTGCAATATTCTACAGCATCTTTAAGATAAGTTAGCAATAAAAGTCACTCTGCAATACATTTTCAGCTATTTTCCTGGGACCAAAGTGTCCTCCACAAGCAAGATCGTGATAAAAAGAGAGGATACTTTGTATCTAATCATCAGGTTTGCATCGATGCATGATCTGGTCTGGACAACATACAAATAAAGATCATCCCAATAAAAGAATTTTATCTGGGACAAGAATCTATATCGCTTTTACTTGGACCATTGAGATGGAATCTCTTTGGTCACAACATAATTCACAATGTCGGTAAACCAAGGTTTATAAGTTAATGCAAGCAATTGTTCATCAGGAAAAGATTCATTACGAGTTGAGCAATAGATGGAGCATTGGGCAGGTGAGATAAGTGTCCAGCTACTAAATTATCAGCACCCTTCTTGTCTAATATCTCAAGATCAAACTCTTATAACAAGAGAATCCATCGAATAAGCCTTGGTTTTGCATCTTTCTTTGTCAACAGATATTTTAAAGTAGCATTGTAATGGCCAGCCATCTGGAATGCTAGATAACCAAGTCGTTCGATAGCGTATTTGTGAAAATACGCTAAGCCTCATTACAATATCGATGATTGACACATATTACATTGATATTTTAATGAAAATAAAACTTTTATTAAAAGGACAAATTTGGATTATAATGAATAATGATGTAAGGATAGAGAAAACTAAGGGCAAAGATAATATTTTAAGAGTAGAAACAACCTAAGATAATAAATACAAGGCTGAAAAGGAAACATGATCCATCTGCTAGTTTTAGTTACTCCTTATAATACTTCAGATTTTCAATTCATTCTACTAGATTTATCTCAAAATCTGAGCATGCACACACAGGTCATCAAATCATGACCAAATATAAAGATAATAACAATATAAAAAGATAAAGAGTAAAAGCAACTAAAATAAACATGATTAGTATATATGAATATAGATATAGAATATGAATTAATTTATTAACTAAGTTCTTAATAATATTTTTTTAATTACAATTACGCTATAGTGAAAGAGTTAAATATTTCAATTTAAGGTGACATATATTATTGGAGAATCTAATTGATGATATATACGTGTTTCGATTGTCTCTTTTACAGATCTAGAAAAATGGTCATCAGGATTGTCCAGAGCTGATATGAAACTAAACAATGGCAAATAGTAATTTTTAGATGTGATCCAACAAATCACCACATGCCCATAGTATGCATAAAAATCAGTTGAGCAACTTAACAGTAACATAGTTTTCATATCAATAAATATCTCCCCCAACCCAGTATTATTTATAGTTATCAAGATCGTGTCAAATTCAGCACAATACATTTCCAATCAATATAATCATGATTCAGTTCTTGTTCAAGAGTAGTTCATGTTTATTATATTTAAGTGATTCTTAGAGAGATATTTTCAATTGTAATATATTACCAAAATTTCAACCACTAATTTTAGGAATTTCTAGCTGCATATTATAATGACACACGACTAGGCAAGAGTAAGAAAGTAGAAGGTTTTCTGTACAAGCATGTTACTTAATTAAATAACCACATTCTTTTAGAACTCTTTTTTAGACATCGTTGACATACAACATTACAAACATCATTACTATCAACTGGAATTTCAATTTACTTTTTTAGGACAATTTTATAACATATGCTTTATTTGAATAAAGTTTGGAAGATAATCAAGTTGCATGAGAGATAATTCTTAGAAATAAAATATAAATTTATTTAAACTATGATTGTTGATGTAGACAATAACTTGTAGTATGACATAAATAAACAATTCTATAAAATTGAAACATAATTTATTCCTACCTAATAGGAATAGTGCATGGCAAAGTGAGTTCGAAAAATAACTCAGCTTTGCCTGAAGACGCACTTGTCAGATAGATTCACACTCAAGTTTTCTGATAAAAAATCAATAACAAATTATTATAAAAAAACATTAGGTTTTGTGATTTAAAAAAATTTATCTTGAATTGTTCAGACATGTAAAAAGTCTTTTTTTAATTATTAAAGACTGGCAAGTTTGAAATAATAAAACGAATAGGAAAATCTTATTGCATTTATAAGATGAAGTATATTTTAATTAATTACTTATTAGGGGGCTATCTACGTAGATCGAATAAACTAGTTAAGAAAAGTAGATGGATCCTACCTCTGGACGTAGAAGAAGGGAAAAGAAGGAGGTGCTTTGACTAATGAAATCTTTTAGGAATTGAATGATAGAGGTAAATTTGAAAATTCAAAATGGAAGTTATCATTTGTTTATCACAAAATAAAAGTTGACTTAATAATTAAGTGTGATTTGGATTTAAGTTAAATAATTACTTAGATATTATATTATTGTTGTTGTTGTTGTTGTTATTGTTATTATTATTATTTTGAATTTGGGCCATGGGCATGAGCTCTAATTAAATAGTCTAAATATTTTTTTTTAAAAATAAGCTTATGGACTTTAGTAAAAATAAATAATACATTATATATTTAAGATAATGGTTAAGTTAATTCATTTAAAAATTTTATTTTAAATAAATATACAAGAAAATTTTTATAAATAAACAAATATTATATCGGGTTAGCGTTATTACATCCTACCCCCCTTAGAAAAAAATTTTGTTCTCAAAATTTTAATGAGGATACACATAAGTTTACGTCATGGACAATCTGCTTATTTCTTGAACAACTCTTTACTGTCGCATCAATTGAGCTTGATCTTCATCCACGTAATAGATAAGTCATTTTTCGAAAAAAGTAAAGATAATTGGAATAAAGGGTTATAGAAAAATTCATTTCGAAATAAGAATAGATGTCAAATGGTAAATATTTAGGTCATATTTGAGATAATTTTTTTTTAGAAAAGAATAATCTCTTAGGAACAATATAAGAGATACGAATGGAACAGAGGAATGAGACTCAAAGAAACTTAATTAGTATTATGTATATATGTAGCAAATTTTTATATAAGGATCCAAATAAATTCAAATCACTTGAACTAATTTGAAAACCTAGGGTTTGTTGCCACTTACAATGGCCTGCCATCCAGAATGCTAGATAGCCTAGTTGTTCGACAGCATATTCATAAAAATACGCTAGGCCTCATTATGATATCTATGATTGTCACATATTATAATGATATTTTAATAAAAAATAAAACTTTTAATCAAAGAACAAATTTGGATTAGAATAGATAATGATGTAAATAAGGATAGAAAAAACTAAGAATGAAGATAATATTTTATGAACGAAAACAACTTAAGATAATATATACAAGACTGAAAAGGAAACATGATCCATTTGCTAGCTTCAGTTACTTCTATAATACTTTAGATCTTCAATCACTCCACTTGATCTATCTTAAAATCTGGGCATACACAACCAGATCATTAGATTGTGACCAAATATAAAGATAATAGCAATATAAAAGAATTATAAGGATTTAGAATGATAAATTTAGGGGAGGGATTAATGAAGTTAAAGAGTATTTCCAGAGAAAAGTTCGAAGTCAAGAGTTAATAAATAGGATTGACTTAGAAGGTTTTAAAGATCTATTTAAAATAATTCAAAGGCTAATGAATATAATTGACTACGGAAGGCTTTTAAGAGAAGTTTTAAATTTAATTCAAATTGGACAAATGGCTCAATAATATATTTGACTAATGAAAACTTTTAATAATTGAATGATAGAGGTAAATTTGAAAATCCAAAATGAAATTTATCATTTCTTTATCACAAAATAAAAGTTGACTTAATAATTAAGTGTGCATTGTAGTTAAGTCAAATAATTACTTAGATCTTACATTATTATTATTATTATTGTTGTTGTTATTGTTGTTATCATCATTATTATTATTTTGAGTTTGAGCCATGGGCGTGGGCTCTAATTAAATATTTAAAATATTTTTTTTTATAAAATAGGTTTATGGGCTTCAGTAAAATAAAAAGTACATTATAGATATAAAATAATTGTTAAGTTAATTCATTTTAAAAATCTTATTTTAATATAAATATACGAGAAAAAATTTATAAATAAATATTATATTGGGTTAGGGTAGTTACATCCTCCCTCTTTAAAGAAAAATTTCGTTCTCGAAATTTCAATAAGGATATGCATAAGTTAACGTCACGGTCAATCCGCTCAATTCTTTAGCAGCTCTTTACTGTCGCATCAATTGAGCTCGATCTTCATCCACGCAATAGATAAGTCATCTTTTGAAGAAAATAAAGATAATTGGAATAAAGGGTTATAGAAAATTTATTTTGAAATAAGAACAAATGTCAAATGGTAAATATTTAGGTCATATTTCAGATAAAAAATTTTAGATAAGAAGCATCTCTTAGGAACAATATAAAAGATACAAATGGAACAGATGATTGAGACTCAAAGAAACTTAATACTATATGTGGTAAATTTTTTTACAAGGGTCCAAATCAATTCAAATAATTTGAAGTAATTTGAGAACCTAGGTTTTGATACCACTTTTTAATGGCTAGTCATCGGAATACTGGATAGCCAAGTCATTCAATAGTGTATTCGTAAAAATACATTAAGCCTCGTTACAATATAGATGGTTGCCATTTATCTTAATGATATTTTAATAAAAATAAAACTTATTCCAAGGACAAATTTGGAATATAATAGATAATGACATAAATAAGGATATAGAAAACTAAGGACAAAGATAATATTTTAAGAGCGGAAGTAACTTAAAATAATAAATATAAGGCTGAAAAAGAAACAAAATCTGTCTGCTAGCTTTAGTTACTCCTTATAATGCTTTAGATATTCAATTCACTCTACTGAATTTATCTCAAATGTGGACATGCATAGTCAGATTGTCAGATCGCGACCAGATATAAAGATAATAGCTATATGAAAGGATAACAAGTAAAAACAATTGAAGTAAATATGATTAGTACATATGAACATGGATATATAATATGAATTAATTTATTTACTAAGTTCTTAATAATATTTATTTTAATTACAATTATGCTCTAGTGTATAAGTCAAATATTTCAATCTAAAGTGTCATATATTATTGGAGAATCTAACTAATACTATATACGTATTTCGATTGTCTTCCTTATAGATCCAAAAAAAATGATCATCAAAATTGTCCGAAGCAAACTTGAACCTAGACAATGATAAACAGTAATTTTCAGATGTGATCTAGCAAATCACCATACACCCATGGTGTGCAAAAAAGTCAGTTGTATAAGTTAAAAGTACAACAGAAATGCAGTTTTCACATTAATAAATATCTCCCCCAATCTAATATTATTTACAATTATCAACATCGTATCAAGTCTAGTATAGTACATTTTCAATTAATATGATCCTGATTCATTTCGAGTTCAGAGGTAGTTCAAGTTTATTATAATCCAGTGATTTTTTGAGAGATGCTTTCAATTAAAACATACTACTGAAATTTCAACCACTAATTTTAGAAATTTCTGACTGCATATTATAATGACACATGGTTAGGCAAGTGCAAGGAAGTGGGAGGTTCTCCATGCAAGCATATTCCTTAATTAATAAATAATCACTTTTTTTAGAACTGTTTTATAGACACTTTTACCATACAATATTACCATCAACATCAATTAACATCTCAACTTACTATTTTTTTAGTTAATTTTAGAGCACATGCTTCATTTGAATAAAGTTTGCAAGATAATCAAATTATATGTGAGATAATTCTTTGAAATAAGATATAAATTTATTTAAATAGTGCTCGTCGATGTAAAGAATAACTTGTATCATGACATAAATAAATAATTGTATAAAATTAAAACATAATTCATTCCTATCTAACAGGAATAATGCATGGAAAAGTGAGATCGAGAAATAACTCACCTTAGCCTGAAGACGCACTCGTCAAATAGATTCACACTCAAGTTTTCTGAACAAATTATTATAAAAATAAACATTGGTTTTTGTGATTTTAGGAAAATTTATCTTGAATTGTTAAGATATGTAAGAAGTAAGTTTTTAGTTATTAAACGCTAGAAAGTTAGAAATGATGAAATGAATAGGGAAATCATCTTATTGGGTCTATATGTTGTAAGAAGTAAATTTTAATTAAATTCTTATTAGGGAATTATCTATCTAGATCCAATAAACTAAATAAGGAAAGGAGATAGATCCTAACTCTTGACAGAGAAGAAAGAGAAAAGGAGAAGGTGTTTTGGTGAATAGGTTTCGGTCAGAGATGCTCTAACAACAGTACTTACTGGTAGGATGGCTCTAATGGTATTGTTCATGTTTGGGTAGCGTAGAAGGCTCACTAGATGGCTCCTGTGGTGGTTGATGGTGATCCGATGGTCGATGGTGCTTCAGCGATCGGCGAAGGTGGAGAGAAAGACAAAGAGATGTAAAAGTGAGTTGGGTGTCGCAATGAGAATTTTGGGAGGTATGTTTAAAAAAAGCTTATGGAGGTCAGAGAGGTTTAAATAGAATTTAGAATGAGAGATTTAGAGGAAGGATTAATGACATTAAAGAGGGTTTTTGGAGGAAAGTTTGAAGTCAAGGACTAATAAATATGATTAACTTAGAAAGTTTTAAAAATATATTTGAAATAGTTCAAAGTGCTAATTAATATAATTGATTATGGGAGGCTTTTAAGAGAAGTTTAAATATAATTCAAATGGGTCAAATGGTTCATTAATATATTTGACTAATGAAAGATTTTAGGAATTGAATGAGAGAGGTAAATTTGAAAATTCAAAATAGAAGTTATTATTTCTGTATCACAAAATAAAAGTTGACTTAATAATTAAGTGTGATTTGTATTTAAGTCAAATAATTACTTAGATCTTATATTATTATTATTATTATTTTTGTTGTTGTTATTTTTGTACTTGTTGTTGTTGTTGCTTTTATTATTTTGGGTTTGGGCCACAGGCACGGGCTCTAATCAAATAGTCCATATATTTTTTTAATAAAACAAGTTTATGGGCTTTAGTAAAATAAATAAGACCTTATAGATATAAAGTAATGGTTAAGTAAACTCTTTTGGAAAATTTTATTTTAATATATATACGAGAAATTTGTTTATAAATAAACAAATATTATATCAAGTTAGGGTAGTTATAAGCATGGTCGATGTATGTTATAATCTGCAATTCGATGAAATAGGAACGAAACTTTTCAAGCGCAAAGGCAACTACCAGTAGTTCTTTTGTGGTAGAGTAGCTCAACTGAGCATCATTTAATGTCCTACTTGCATAATAAATCACATGTGACTTCTTATCAATACGTTATCTAAGGACTGCACTGATAACATAATTGAATGCATCACACATAAGCTCGAAATGCAGATTCCAGTTTGCCGCATGAATGATGCGAGTGGTGGTAAGTGCCTCTTTGAGCTGCACAAAGGTTCTAAGACTATTAGGTGTGAAATTGAATAGTACGATTTTGGCCAGGAGATATGTTAAAGGCCTAGCAATTTTGCTTAAGTTTTTGATGAATCATCAATAAAATCTAGTATGGCCAAAAAAATATCGTATATCTTTTACTAATTAGGGAGGTGGAAGGTTCATGATTAGATCCATCTCAGCTTTGTCAACCTTGATGTCGTTTTTCGAGATGACATGCCCTAGCACAATACCATTTTGTACCTTAAAATGATATTTTTTCTAATTGAATATTAAATGCTTCTCATGACAATGCATGAGAACTAGCTCTTGGTAGTGTAGACATTCTTGGAATGAATCTCCAAAGATGGAAGTTATCCATGAAGATCTCTAAAAATCATTCAACGATGTCGGAGAAAATACTTACCATACACCTTTAGGTGGCAGGCACATAGCATAACCCAAAGGGCATGCATGTATATGGAAAGGTGCCAAAAGGACTTGTGAACACGGTCTTCTCCTAATCCTCAGGAGCGATGGAAATTTGGTTGTAACCCGAGTATCCATCTAAGAGACAGTAGAACTCTTGTCCAGCCAACTATTTTAGCATCTGATCGGTAAAAAGTAAGGAGAAGTGGTCCTTCCTAGTTATAGCAATAAGCTTTCTATAATCGATATAAATTATCCATCCTGTCTACATGCACGTTGGAATAAACTCGTTTGCATCATTCTTTACTATAGTGATTCTAGATTTCTTAGACACTACTTAAACCGGCCTCACCCATACCATATCAGGGATATGATAGATGATCCTAATGTCAAAGCACTTAAGAATATCCTTCCTTACAACTTCCTTCATTATTAAATTCAACTTATGCTGAAGATTTATTGTAGGTCATGTGTTATCTAATAAATAAATTCTATGCTGCACTATAGACCTCTTGATATCGGCTATAGTCTAGCCTATGGCTTTCCTATGTGCTTTCAATACTGAACAGAGCACTTCCTCATGAGCTTAGTCAAATCTGCAGAGATAAGAACCGGTAATATGATGTGTTTACCTAAAAAAAGTATACTTGAGAAGACTTGGAAGGGTTTTTATCCCAATCTCAGGTGAACACTCAATCGAGTCGTAACTAAACTCGTGGTTCAGTAGTTAATGGCTCTGGTGGAAATTCCTATCATGTGAAAGACACATAGTTAATGGCTCATCGAGCGATCTGAGAATAAACTCTCATCAACTAAACTATTCAACTCATCAAAGAATTCCTTCTCAAGGTACTCACTGAACAATCCTTGGATTAGTGGATTGGCACCCTAGGTTGAATATATTCAAATCAAGTGTCATATTTCAAAAAAAGCCTCATCGATCTACTCTGACAATTAATAATAGCATTAGAAGTGGTGAGGAATGGTTGTCTCAGAAAAATTGGGAAATGGTGCTATGGATTCATTATAGGTTGACTCTCAAAAACTATAAACTCAACTGGAAAAATGAACTCTCCAATCATGATCAAAGCGTCATCAATCTCTCTTATAGGTTTCTTTACATAGCTATTAACTAGCTATAATGTTATCTTGGTAGGCTTCAACTCATCCATCCTTACTGCTGGCACACTAAATAAGGTAGCAAATTGACACTTACTTCTTAATCCAATAAGGCCCTTTCAATTACTGTACTTTCTATAGTGCAGGAGATAATATGACTTTTGGGGTCTTTGTACTTTACAGGTACTGACTGAGAAAGTATACTAAAACCTTTAGGAGCTAGAAAGACTTTCTTTGGAACATTTATTGTCCTCTTTTTCATGTATAAATTCTTTAAAAATTTTGCATAAGCATGTATTTGCTGAATTGTATTGAGAAGAGAAACACTGACCTTTAGTTGCTTGAATAATTTGAGAATGTGCTCGACTTGAGGGAAATTTTTCTTTAAACGAATTGCATAGGCTTAGGAATATGGTCAATAAAAGGATCAAATGCTGAGAAGTCAGGCTCCTCTATTGTGTTAGTGGGTGATGTGTGAGATGATCGTGATGATGATGGTGGAATGTGAGGTGATGATGCTATCGTGGTGGAATCAAGAAATGTAGCTTACAATGAAATATGAGTGGAATCAGATAGCATGGCTACATGGTTGCCAACATGTTTGCTAGATTGAGACATTTGAATGTCATTAATTTGGCTGACGTACGACTAAATGGAGTTAAAAGTACTGGCAGAATTGGTATTAGGGTTCGTTAAGGATTGACTTGAGAAGGTATCCTTGTCATATTCGCTCATTCGACTCGCTATCTGTCCAACCTACTGCTCTAAGTTTTTAATTGACTGAGAGTTTATGAACATGTGCTAATTAGTTCTTTGAATAAAGTCAATTAATACTTTCATAAGATTTTGCATGTGCATATCAAGGTTGTACGAAGCTTTGAGAATATTCTCGACATTCTTCTCAAGCAATGACAGTTGCTTTTCATGATCACTATTAGACCCCTATTATGGATAAGATTGATTAGATGCAGTGGTCTAATCTGGTTGTTCCCATAGTTTGTAGTGTTTGGATGTTGATAGACACCCATATTTGGTCTTGAAAACTGACCAATGGCTGTAAGCTGCATGTTATAGTTGGGGTCTCTAATATTGCCCCTGACTCCAAGGAAGATTAGGATAGTTCTTTCAATCCGGATTGTATGTAGGAGTATATGGATTGTTCATGGTCATAAGTATAAGGCGTTAGCCAGCTCAGGAATCAGACCCATAGGATTCACAAGAAGTGGACACTTCTCAAGTATGTGATTCAAAGTTCCTTAATTGAAGCATATGGGAGTTTGCAATTAATTCACTTGACTTATCTGCAGAGCACTAGGAGTTTTCAATGCCTCGATTCTTCTTATAAGAGCATCAATCTTAACTTTGGTAGCTAAAGAGTTATTGACGCTATGGATCCTACCCTTATGGCTTCTCAGCTAGACTATCCCACTGAATAATTTTCCATGCTAAGCCTTCAAGAACTCCCATGCTTCATCTTCATTTTTCCTCATGAACTTCCCCAGATACATGACTTAAGAAGAGTTTTAGAAGTGTAATCGAGATCTTTGTAAATAATTTGACACAGCCGCCATTTTTCTATTGCATGGTGGGGCACTGGGCTTATAAATCCTTGAATTATTCCAGATATTTCCAGAAGAGTTCTCCTTGCACATGATAGAACTAATTGATGGCATTTCTTATTTTAGCCATCTTGTGCATTGGATAGTACTTTTTAAGAAATACTGTCACAAATTCATTCCAAAAAATGATAGAATCAGTAGGCATGCTATATAACTATTTTTTGGCATTATCGAACGGGATGAAACGGAGTTTTATTGCATCCTCCAATAAATGTTGCAATTTGATCATCACGACGCATCCTGAAATTCACTATAAATCGATATGCATCCTCAGAATTAGATCGACTGAACTTAAGAAGTATATTGATGTATTGTAGTTTCAGCTTATAGTTATTACTCGCGGTTTGTACAAGTTTGATACATGATGGTAGTGATGTACACGACGGATAGCAACAATCCTGAAGGATCAGAATCGATTGAAGGATCAGAATCGATTAGTCTATCTTTTTAACCATGATGAAATTTGATCTCACTAGTCATCCAAATTGATCATGGTGCAATGTGGCATAAACCAAAATATGTGAATGAATGCATGAGTTTCCTAAAACTAATGCAAGAAGTGTCGGAAGAGGTTTGGTGAGATAAAAAGTTGAAGAAAAATGGTCAAACGAAATATGATGCACCTACAGTTTATTATTTTTATTATTATTTCTTATAAAGATCAGGAACCCAAAATATAGAACAAGAAAAAAATTGGGCAAGGCAAATTCTCACCTACCGCTAACTGGCTACTTTGGCCACTGTTTAGGAGAAAAACTAGGGAGCTTGGCTCCCTGGTTTTTGCAATTGCTCTCTGTTGCTCATCTGATCCTTTTTAGCTCCCTATACCTATACTTCAAGATTCATGTATACTCAACACATACTGTTAACTCGTAAGACGTAGAAAAAAACAAGAAAATACTATCAATCTGTGGAAATGATGCCAAAAACTTGATGTGAATTATCTATTGTAAGCACACAGTATACTTGTAGCTCAAATAGGTCGTTCCCACAAGAATCTCGGGTGTTTTGAAATCTTACTTTTCTATTATCCAAGAAACTTAACTAATATGATCTAGTATGAAAAAAATGAGTTTTTATTTGTTCTAGAGTTAGCCTAGGACATCAAGTCCACTAGTTTCATAATCGAACACTCAATTTATTATCTTCTTTCTATCTTTTTAATACAAAAATTGCGATCATATAAAAAAGAAGAGATTTTAAATTCAACTTTTATTCAGTCACCCTAAGTATGAACTATCAAGTGTCGTGCTAGAATAACTCATCAAATGTAGTGACTATCATAAAATTTAAACTATATCAATAGAGATTTCTATAAATAAAATTTAAAGAAATAACTCTAAATCCTAATTAAGCATAGGCTATCAAAAGTAAGTTTAAACATAACCTGTCAAAATATTAGATCTATGAATTATCATCTTTTAACCTTATCATAGAAAATTCATGTCTTTATATTTCTTTAGGATGATAATAAATAAAAATCATGCTACGGTTGTTACCCTAACTTCATATATATGCTAGAGCTAAGAAAAATTAGTTACACATATTTTTATTAATCAAGATGATATTTTTATTTATAAAAACAATTGAAGATCTATTTTTTACTACAGTACTTATAAAATCCCAACTCGAGAACAATAAAAATTAACAACTACGGAAAATAAATAAATTTACCTACTATTAATGTAAAGAATAGCAAAGAAAGCACCTCAGAGCTCTGATATGAAGGTTGTTGCTCTTTAGGGTTTGATCACTTTTCTTAAAAGACATAGGAATCCCTAATATTGAAGGATACAACCAATATATAAACCTCTGGATTTCACAACTCTAATTCAGTTACGACCATAAAACTATAAAAGTATAATTGAGCCCTTCAAAAAAACTTTAGATGCAGAATTTCTCTTTTTCCTGCCAAATAGTGGCTTTGATCGCCAAATAGCAATGGTCAAACCTTTTAAATAAAATCCTAATTGCATCTGAGTTAGCACAAAAAAGCCCGATCTCTGTGGGCCCCATATTGCCATTAAATAGCAGCCATTACCGCTGTTTAGCGACAAAAGCTACTCCATTGGGCTTTAGATTTTTGTCGGTTGATCTTTTGGCTCTTCTTTTCTAATGTGTATGATTTGTTTTTGATTTCATGGCTTCTAGCTCTGTGATTTTGTAGGTTTCTCCTTTTTCGCTCCTTCTAAACTCGATTTTTCTAGTTTTCTATTGATTTCATGTCAATTCTTGTTACAATAGGCTTAATCTAAAAAAGATAATTAAACATACCTGAGTTGTATTATTTATATACAAAAATAGATAAGATGAGAGATATAAATATGTAATATATGGAACACATTACTTGTACTACTCCAACATTGCATAGCTCTTATTGTTTGCTAGCCTAGAAATTTGTTATCTCCCTTGTTTAGGGGAAGGGCTGAATGTTTCTCCTCTCAGTCTCTTCATCATCATCTTGCGTGGTTCCATCCTGAAAATAATCTTAAATATATCTTTTAGCAAGTAATCTCACATTAATTATGAATTTCATTCTTCAAAATTATTTTTCAGTTATTTTTAGGATGAATTTAATTCTTAATTATGTATTAACATAAATTAACCATATAAATTACTCTAACATTCAAGTCATCATTTCGATCTACTTTTAGTGCATGAATTTATCCTATAGTACATAATTCAACAACCTATGAATTTTTATACTAAAAAGTTTCGATTTTCATTCAAAAATTAGCATATTACTAAGATAATTAGTGAAAATTCATCCAAAATTTCTAAAAGAAATTCACCAAACTGACTCCAATCTACTAGGAAGTTAATTTCCATCATTAATCTACTCTAATTACTTCACATAATTCGTAGATCTAAGTTTTTAAGATAAAAATCTATTTTGTTTATGGGAAATAACACATTAACATAGAAGGGAAGAAGACTTACTTGCTTAGAGGTTCATTAAAAATTTGAAAAAAAATTGCAATTTGGCTATCAAAAGGGAATGGATCTCCTCTAGATTACTATTGAAAGGGCTAGGCTTTGGTTTGGGAAAAATTGGTCTTCGGGTCCTTTATAATTGAGAGTTGTTGTCGACCGCTGTTGATAGCTGCATCCATAGTAGTTTCAATAGCCGCTCTCAGCTAGGATTATTCTTGCCCTATAGTGTTAGGCTATCGACAACCGCTTCGACAATTTCTGACGCAGGACAGAGGCGAAATTAAGGTTTTTCTAGAGGAATTGGGGAAGAAAAGATAGATTGGGGAAAAATTTACAGGTTTTGGGAATCCACCTAGGCCCACACTCACTCTCCACGAATCCACAAGGAAAGATTTTGATTTAGCGAATTCCACGCCAGAGATTTCTCAAGAAAATTTCAAAAATATTATTCATCTCTCAATACTTCATACAACCCCTATATATAGGAAAATCCTAACAAACAGAATGCTAATAAAATCCAAACTTCTAATCAAATCAAATATCTAGTACAATCCAAATCATAATCAAATTAAATCAAATCAAATCAAATCTAATCGGATCCTGATCTCCATTAATTCTCTCCGGCTTCAAAACATGAACCTCTGGTAAATGACGAAGATGATAACTATCGAGCAAATCCGGGTCGAGCTGCTGTACTTATTCGGTGCGCAACCAAGTGCAATCTGAGTCTGGACGTCCACGCCAGCGCACCAAATAATGCTGATATCCACCATCAGCAGTCGAAACAATCTCATCATCCAGAATATATTCAATCTGATCTATATGATGCTTGCGTGGAGCAGGAGGAGGCGGTGTACGGATGAGAAAATATCGATGTCCTGGCGAAGCAGATGATGGTAGATCTGGAATAACTACTGGATAGTCAAATGGAGCACGGTATGGAGTTAGATGCTCGACGTTGAAAACTGGATTGATCCCGAGATTGTGGGGGATCGCAAGCTCATAAGTATTAGAACAAATTCTCTTTAGAACTCGGTAAGGACCCATACGTCGAGCATGAAGCTTCTTCAAGATTCCTGGCAGGAACCTCTCTGGACGCACTCTAACCATAACCTCATCATCAACTGCAAATTCCTGCAATCTTTTGTGCGAGTCTGCTACAGACTTGTAGTTATTATTACTAATTGCTATTTGTCGACGAATATGATCATACAAATCATGCAAATGCTGTGCAAAAAACTCGGCTGAGGCACTAGGCCTATCACCTATGGGGAGTGGAAGAAGGTCTATAGGTTTTCTAGGTTTGTAACCTGTAACTACCTCAAATGGGCTCATCCCAGTAGACCTATTGACTGAACTATTATATGCAAACTCCGCTATAGGCAAAACAAGATCCCCACGTCGTTAAATGGTCGCCCACTAAACATCAAAGTAAGTCATCTAAGCTACGATTGACAACTTCTGTTTCACTATCTGTCTGCGGATGATAAGCAGTGGAGAACTTAAGTGTGGTACCCATTTTCTTCCAGAGAGTTCGCCAGAAATGACTTGTGAATCGAACATCTCTGTCAGAAACAATTGACTTAGGAAGGCCATGCAAACGAACTACCTCTTTACAGAATAAGTGTGCAACATGTGAGGCATCCGAAGTCTTGTAGTAAGAAATAAAATGTGCCATTTTGAAAAATCTATCCACCACGACTAATATTGCATCATACTTCCTAAGTGTGCGAGGGAGTCCTAAAATGAAATCCATGCTAAGATGCTTCCCAGGGGTAAAGGGTATGGGTAATGGTGTGTAGAGTCATGTATTCTGCTTCCTACCCTTAGCTACCTGACAAACTCGACAATACGACACAACTCGCGCAACATCACGTTTAATGCTTGGCCAATAAAATCGGTCCTCTACAATAATGATAGTTTTATCTCGACCGAAATGACCAGCAATCCCTCCTGCATGCATTTCCCAAATCAGATGATCGCGCAAAGAAGTATTGGGAATGCATAGATGGGTACCTCGAAATAAAAACCATCAACAATGGTGAAGGCATCCACTATACTAGGAGGATCTTGTGTCAGAGAGGAATAGATGTCACCAAAGTCCCTACAAGTAGGATAGTCTTGAATGATATGCTCAAATCCGATAACTTTTGCACTCATCGTCTGTAAAGTGCAAAGTTTCATACTCAATGCATCAGCGACTTTATCTTCAGTTCCTGCATAGTGTTTGAGTACAAAATTGTACTCCTGAATAAACTCAAGCCACTTGATGTGTCGATGCTCTACTCTCTTTTGAGAATTGATATAGCGTAGAGCTTGATGGTCTGAATATAGAAAGAACTCTTTTGGTAGCAAATAGTACGCCAATGACGCAAACATTGCACTACTGCATAAAATTCTCTATCATAAATATTATAGCGCTGTTTCGTCTCATTCAATTTTTCGCTAAAAAAGGCGATAGGATGATTTTCTTGGCTCAAAACGCCTCCTATATCTACGCCTGATGCGTCACGTGCTACCTAAAAAACGTTCAAGAAATCTGGAAGATGAAGAACCGGAGCAGTAGTCAACTTCTTCTTAATCTCCTCGAAAGCATGAGCAGTAGATTTAGTCCATTGAAACTCTTCTTTCTTAAGACAATCAGTGATCGGAGCCATGGTAGTACTAAATCCCCTAACAAACCTCCTGGCCTCATGGATCGTACGAGGAGTAGACCATTCTCTTATGGCCTTAACTTTATCCGGATCTGCTGCTACTCCGTCTTTAGAGATGATAAACCTAAAAAATTGAACAGAGGAAGCTAAGAACGCACATTTCTTCAAATTGACAAACAGTTTCTCTTTACGGAGAGTCTCTAAAACCTGTGTCAAATGAGAAAGATGTTCTTCTTGGGTTTGACTAAAGACGAGAATGTCATCAAAATAGACAACAATGACCTTACCTAAGAAAGGACGCAATATCTGGGTCATAACTCTCATAAATGTGCTGGGTGTATTAGATAAACCAAAAAGTATGACCAACCATTCATACAATCCGTCCTTAATTTTAAATGCAGTTTTCCATTCATCACCTTCATGGATACGAATCTGATGATATCCGCTTCGAAGATCTATCTTCAAAAAGATTTGAGAGCCAGCCATCATATCTAATAAGTCATCAAGTCTAGAAATAGGAAACCTATACTTGACGGTAATTTTGTTGATGGTACGACTGTCAACGCACATCCTCCAGCTACTATCCTTTTTAGGTGTCAGTAGAGCGGGAACGGCACAAGGACTCAAACTCTCTCTAATAAAGCCTTTCCGCAATAACTCATCGACCTGTCTTCTCAACTCAGCGTGCTCAACAGGATTCATCCTATAATGAGGTAAATTGGGCAAACTGGACCCAGGCACAAAGTCAATGCATGCTGAATGTCCTGAAGGGGAGGGAGTTCATCAGGTAACTCATCAGGCATGATATCTTGAAAATCAGTGAGAATCTGATGAATCTTAGGATGTTAAATGACAGGTGGATTAGAAGACTCTCCTAAATCAATTACCGCATACACTAGTCCCTCCTCTAAACTCTTCTTGAGAAACTGTGATCGACTTACCAAGTGAAGAGACTTTTTATGTACCTGTCCTGTGACTTTTTCGCTCTTTGGGCTCTCATCACTAGACTTAGGCGGCGCAGGTTTCAAAACAATTTTCTTTCCATTAAATTTGAATGTATATATGTTTGATTTGCCGAAACTCGTCACGTCCAAGTCATACAACCATGGCCTACCAAGCAAGATATGTGCGGCGGTCATATCTAACATATCGCACCAAACCTGGTCCTGATAGCTTGACATCTGGATAGGCACTAGACAACGCTGGGTAATAAATTGAGTAGTTTTATCTACCCATGTTACGTTGTATGGTTGTGGATGGAGTTCAGCCTTGAGGCCCATTTTCTCAACAGCTGTTCTTGAGATTATATTCACACAACTACCCCCGTCAATCATTACGCGATAGCTCTTTCCTCCGTGTGTGATGTATGTGGTGAAAACGCTAGATCTATGCCAATCTTCATCTTTTGTTTTAGTGTAAAGACGCCTAACGATGCCTACGCGCACATTTGAAATGATTATTTCCTCGTCTGATTCACTAGCGTTTCCTACTGGTTCATATACTTCCTCCTCAAGATCATCATCATCACCATTGTGTTCTCCTTCTACGAGTAAAGCTCTAGTGGGACAGTGTGAAGCTTTGTGGCCATACTTGTGACACCTGAAACACTCTACACCTTTCGTGCCCTGTTTAGATGACTCACCCATTACGGCTTTACCTTTAAAGTCTTTGTTGTATTGGGTGTTAGGTCTCTTGTTATCTTCAGAAGGGCGTCTGGACTGCTCCCCGGCTTTAGGAGTAAACCTACGGTCAGCAGAAAATTTGAGAGAGTGTTCTATATCTTCTGCTAATTGACAAGCTTGAGCAAGGGAACTTATATTCCGAGAATGAATATGCATAGCTTGTTGTATGTCTGTGCGCAGTCCAGAATGAAATCTAAATATCGCCTGATGTCGGTCCTCTCGCAAATCACACCGAAGTGTCAATTCATCAAATTGAGTCATGTACTCTTGGACCGTCATGCTCCCCTGGCGTAGACTGTGCAACCTATCTAAAAATTGACTCCTAAATGTGACTGGAAGATACTTCTCTTTAAGTCTAGCTTTCATGTCATTCCAAGTCTTTATCGCATCCAGGTATCTGTTACACTCTCTTTCTACCGATGACCAATATATCCTAGCGGGTCCTGTCAATCGCATCCAAGCAAATCATATTTTACGCTCTTCAGGCATGTCATACCAATCGAAATAGTAATCCATGTCTGCGAGCCAGTCACTAAAAACTTTAGGGTCGTGAGTGCCGTCGAATGTAGGAGCTTCTACTTTTATCTTACGTGTGATATCATCTTCAACACGTCTAGTTCTAGTGACACTCTCATCTCTATTCCTTTCATTACGATATCTTAGTCCTCTATCGTAATTCCTTTCGTTATATTCATTCTTATAAATTTGATTATTTTGTTCTTCCATTTGTTGTTCTAGTGCATCCAATTATTTATTAACAATTTTAAACTGTTCTATTTGTTCAGTGATAGTTTTTAATTGTTTCATCATGATTTCTAACTTTTCATCCACATTACTAGAACTTGAGGTGGTCATTTTATCGTTACGAAGAAGCATACAATCAAACAAACGGATGCAATGTAATTTCCTAGGCTCAGTCAAATTCTATATGAGCGCACTATATGATCAAATAAATTTTTTTAAGGTTTAGTTTCTAAAATGAAAGGAAATGGATCCTAAAAATGTGTGTATGCAGCAAGCAATAAGTTGGCAAATAATTATTAGTAATTCTAACTAACAATCTTATGCAGAATTTTCACAAAATAATTGCAAAATGTTGCTGAAGAAAATGGGTTAGTTTAGAGATTACCCAAATACCGAAGAAGTTCGTGCACTTATAGTGGTCCCGTGGATCCTTCCGAATTTGGTTCGCCTGCTGAAGAGCTCTGAAATCCTGCCACAATTGTTGGAAACAAATCCAGGAATACAATGCTTCGAATCTGACTAGAATTGGACTCCGAACGGGCTCCAAATCACCACTATTCTCCTTAACGGGTCTGCACTGCTGTACTGAACCAAAAGTGGGATGGATCTGGTACTGCGGGTCGGATCTGAAGCTTACGGGTTGGATCCAAAAGAAATTCAACCTTCTATTCTTTTGGATGTGGGTTTAAATAAATGGATCCAAATCAGAACCAAGTCAACTCAATAACAAACAAACCAAAAACCCAATAGGTTTCTTCTCCTTTCTCTCGCTGCAGTTGAGGGGGGGAAGCAGATTGGATCGGTCTCTATTGGAGCGGCGAGAGGGATGCCAAGATGGACTAGAGCAGGGTGTCGAGGGCGCTCAGGAGGCTGAGGACTGCTTGTGAGAGGGCGAAGAGGACGCTGTCGTTGACTGCCCTGATTGACAGGAAATCGTTGCTGCTGGTCGAGAGGTGGAGGTGGTCGCTGTTGAAGTGGAGGAAGGACGGAGGTGCCGGAGCTGGAACCGAAGCCGACGAGGCGCCGGACGGAGGCGCTGGAGCCAACGAGGTGGCCGGAACCAAAGTGGAGAGGTCGGATCAACTAAGAGGTGGAGGGGTGGCGGGCGATCTACTCCTTGGTTGAAGATGTCGACGGCGTTGCTGGCAGGGAAGCGGCGAGCAGAGGACGTCACGGTGATTGGTGGCGATGGAGGCGGGGTCGAGGATGGCGGAGATGGGGGTTTGGGCGCTGTCGGCAGTGGGTAGCGGCTAGGAGGAGAGGGTGGAGTTGTTGGGGAGGGGGAGGGGATTTGCTAGATGTGGTGAGGGTGGAGGTGGAGGCCGGAGTTGGTCGGGAGATGGTGGTGGTTGGTTGGCTGTTGCGAAGAAGAGGAGGACGGAGGACGGAGTTGGGCGGCGTCGACGGTGAGGGTGATGAAGGTGGGCTTGACGATGGTGGAGATTCGGGTTTGTACGGGGCTAGGGCTAGAAGAGATTTAGGGGTTGATCGAATGGATGGGTTATCTGTTGCGGGTGGAGTTGAGTTGGAGAGAAAGAGATGTGGAGGAAAAGTTTTTTTTTTTTTTCCTGCAGATCTGATCTGAGTTTTTTTTTTTTAACTCTACAGATCTGATCTGAGTTTTTTTTTTCTCTGTCTCTCTTGCTGGTTGATGGAGGGTGAGGGTGAGCATGGTTGGGTCAGGTGGAGGAGGAAAAAATAATTTTAGGCTCTGATACCAATTTGATGCAGGACGGAGGCGAAATTAGGGTTAGGATTTTGAAATTAGGATTTTTCTAGAGAAATTGGGGAAGAAAAGATAGATTGGGGAAAATTTACTGGTTTTGGAAATCTACCCAGGCCCACGCCCACTCTCCACGAATCTACGACGAAAGATTTTGATTTAGCGAATTCCACGCCAGAGATTTCTCAAGAAAACTTCAAAAATATTATTCATCCCTCAATACTTCATACAACCCCTATATATAGGAAAAGCCTAACAAACAGAATCCTAATAAAATTCAAACTCCTAATCAAATCAAATATCTAGTACAATCCAAATCCTAATCAAATTAAATCAAATCTAATCGAATCCTGATCTCCATCAATTTCTCTCGGATTGAGAGTTGTCAAGCCAATTTTTTTTTTATTAGTCCCTAGAACTAATGTTAATTCTCAATTAATGACTAAACTAAAACCTATTGGTTACTTTCTTATTTTAAAGTTAGTAATCAAAATTAAGGTGGAAATTTTTCTTGAAAAGAATTTTGAAAAAATTTGAAAAAATTGAAAGAAAATTCAAAAACTTTGAAACGTCATGAGCCACAAAATCCTAAGTTAATTTCGTAGGCATCCCCTAACTTACAATACACATTGTCCTCAATGAATTGACGTATCAAGTAAATTCGTCAAGAACAAGTAAAAATAGAGAGGGAGAGTTAAGATATTATCTCGTTTTCCGGCTCAAGATGTATAAAAGAGTGTTAGCACAATAATATACATTATATATATAGTGTCATTATTAAGCTCGTGTCATAGAGATATCGGAGGATCCACCAAGTCTTCAATTTCCTTCATGTGCTTTGGAAATTCCAAGAAGTGTTTAAGCCAATTTCCATTTACTTTGAACACTTATCATTTTTTGTACTTTCAATTCCAATTGTGCCATGTGGATATACGATTTTTACTATAAATGGTACTGTCAATCTTAAACGCAATTTCTTGGGGAATAAATGTTGTTATAAATCATAAAAAAGTGCTTTATCATATGGATTAAACATATAGCTTGAAATATGTCGATTAAACATATAGCTTGAAATATGTCAATCGTGGCATATTTTCATCTTTTCCTTAAATACATGTATTTTTTTACGAATCATGTCTCAACTCTTCCAATTTATTAAGTTGAAGCTTTCGTAATAGGCCCCATAATTTAAATCCAGATTAACTGTTTTAATTGTCCAACATGCTTTACATTTAATTTCAACTTGGAGGTGACAAACTTTCCCATAAACTATTTGATATAAAGACATGTCTAAAGGTGTCTTGTAAGTTGCACAGTAAGCCCACAGAGTATTGACGATTTGAGATGATCAATCTTTTCACCATTTTCTCTAAGATTTGTTTTATTCCCCTATTAGGAAGCTCTACTTGCCGGTTTAATTGCGAGTGATATGGTGTGGAGATTTTATGCATGACATGGTACTTTTTCATCAAATTCTCAAGCTCGATTATAAAAATGTGAACCTCCATAGCTTCTTATAGTTTTAGGAGCCCCAAATCTAGATAATATGTGTTATTTGAAAATTTTGATTACAGTTTGTTGGTCATTATTCCAGTACGCTGCGGCTTCCATCCATTTAAGAGAATATAAATATCTGTTAGGAATAGAGAATGGTCTTATGAAGTCAATGCCCTTGTAATCAAATGCTTCAATAGTAAGCATTGGTGTTAATGGCATATCATTCTTCCATGTTAATGCACCTAATTTCTGATATGACTCGTAATGTTTGCAATATTCATGTATATCTCTAAACATTATGGGCCAGTGAATCGGCATTAGAGAATTTTGGCCATCATCTTTTTAGACGATAAATGCCCCCCGCAAGCTTTTGCATGACGAAAAGCTATAATACTTTGAATCTTATCATTAGGTAAACAATGCCTAATAATTTGATCGGAACAATATTTAAACAAGTAGGCATCATCGTAAAAGAAACGATGTACCTCATGTAGAAATTTCAATTGTCATGCACACTCCAATATTGAGGCATCTTACCTACGAGAAGAAAATTGATTATATCAACATACCATAGAAGTCCTAACAAAAAATAGCTTCTCATTAGGGAATAAATCCCTAACAGGTAACTTATCATTATCAAAAGTTAGATGAGAAAGATGGTCAGTGAACACATTCTCTACTACCTTTTTGTCTCTTATTTCGAAATCAAATTCTTGAAGCAGTAATATTTATCGAATCAATCATAGTTTTGCATCTTTTTTTTATATAAAATATTTAAGTAGATGTTATGTAAAAACAATCACTTGTGAGCCCAAAATATATATGATCGATATTTATCAGGAGCAAATACTACAGCTAAAAGCTCGTTCTTTGTTGTTGTATAGTTTGTTTGCACATTACTGACAGTCTTGCTAGCATGGTATACCATCTAGGGCTTCTTGTCTTTTCTTTTCCCTAGAACTACTCCAACAGTATAGACACTTGCATCACACATAATCTCAAATGGTTGTGACCAATTTAGAGGCTACATAGTAGGTGCGGTGGAGTATCTTCTTAAGTGTGTTGAAACCTATTTGGCATGCTTGTGTCCATTCGAACTGAACATCTTATGAAAGAAGGTGAGAAAGAGGTCTAGAAATATTACTAAAATTCTTAATAAACCATCCATAGAAGCCGGCATGTCCTACGAAAGAGCATATGTCTTTTACGGTTTTGTGAATCAGTATTTTAGAAATAGGCTCGACTTTTGCTTTGTCTACTTCCATCCCTCTAGATAAAACTATATAGTCAAGCACAATACCTTTTTTTTACCATAAAATGTCATTTTTTTCCAGTTTATGAGAAAATTCTTTTGTTGACAACGTTCAAGTATAGCTTCCAAATAAATCAAACATGCTTCAAAACTATTACTGAATATAGAGAAATCATCATAAATACCTCTAGACAATCTTCTATCGTATCACTAAAAATTCTTATCATGCATCTTTAAAAGGTTGTGGGTGCATTATATAATCCAAACTGTATTCTTCGAAAAGCAAATGTGCCAAAGGGATAGTAAAAGTTTCTTCTCTTGATCCTTTAAAGTAACTTTAATTTGATAATAGCCAGAATATCCATCTAGAAAATAATAAAATTCATATTCTGGAATTCTTTCAAGTACTTGGTCTAGAAAAGGTAATGGAAAATGGTCTTTCCTTGTTACTTGGTTCAATTTTTGGTAATAAATACACATTTGCCGACTCGTAGCTATACGAGTGGGTACCATCACTCTATTCTCATTTTTTATTACAATTATCCTACTTTTCTTGAGAACTACTTGAGTTGGACTTACCCACCTACTATATGTTATTGGATAGATAATATCAGTATCAATAAGTTTCAATTCTTTAGCTTTAACCACTTCTTTGATAGAAGGATTAAGCCTTCATTGCACCTGTCTAATTGGGTTAACACCATCTTCCAAACTAATGTGATGTGCATAAATAAGGGGATCCATACCTTTGATGTCCGCCATGTTCCAACCTAAAACTCCCTTATACTTATAGAGTACCGATATTAAATACTCTTCCTAATTCTCATCAAAATATACTAAAATGATTGCCAGAAAATTTTTCTTAGGTCCCAAAAATGTAGACTTAAGATACTCGGGTAAAGATTTGAGCTCAAGAATGGAGGCTTCATATTGGAAGAAATTAGTTTTTTTTTTGTTTATGGAAATGGCTTTTCATATACTTCCTTCTTTAGCATCCATCCTTCAATATATGAACAATGAGCATCATTCTTGCATTTTATCAGTTTGAGCGACATCATCAAAATTAAATCTTTCAAGAACATCATCATCCATTATCAATATAACATCTAACGGATCAGAGATGCATAATGATATGACGTCTCTTGCTTCATAGATTTCTTCAATTGAATCTATGTCCTGATACGAATGTTTGCAGACATTAAAATATTAAGTTTAAGGGTCATATTACCAAACGATAATTTAACTACACCATTACTACAATTGCTAACTACATTAGTTGTGCTAAAAATGGATATCCAAGGATAACTAGAATTTGAAGACAAGCATTTTTTGACAGGTGCAATATCGTTAATTATAAAATCTATAGGAAAATAAAAGTTTCCGATTTCCACTAACACATCTTCAATCACACCTTTAGGATGCCTTTATGATCTATTGTAATATGACTAGGTCAGTTTAAATTCTCCCAAACCTAGTTGTTTAAACCGAGTATGGTAATAGGTTTACACTAGCATCTAGATCTAGTAGGGCTTTTTCAATATGATTAATCTATCACACATGAAATAATTGGACAACCGATATTATTGTACTTAAGAGGCATTTTGGAGTGAAATAAAGTACTTATCTGTTCCATTACGAATGCCTTCTTTGCACATTATGGCTTCTTTTAATCATACACAAATCCTTTAAGAATTAAGCATATATTGGCACTTGTTTGATTGTTTCCAATAGAGAATTATTGATTCATATATGTTTGAAGATTTCAAGAATGTCAGCATAAGAAACATTAATATTTTTGTTCTTTAAACGTTGAGGAAAAGTATATGTCCCTTATAAGTTGAGAGAGTGGTTTCATTTGGTTCATCATTGTGTTGCTGCGCCGATTCATTACCCTGTTCTTCTTTATTGTTGTGACTATTTGAAACGGTCTCATCAAGCATTGTACCACTTCTTAACCTTATATCAGTGGGTATATCAAGTATATCATTATTAATTAAGTAGATATAACATTTATATCTTCAATTTTACCTGAATTACTGGCCTCGACTGAGATGGAAGCTTACCTTTTTCTCGAATTTGCAATGTTGAATTAAGGTGCCTTATCTGAAATTAAATATCGCTTAAGGCCATCGCATCCTGACTATTAATAGTTTGTTGCATTTGGATGAATTATTGTTGTGCTTAGATCATCTGTTGCATTCTCTGCTATATTTATGTGATGTTTTCCTTCAAGTGACACTTTGGTTGTGATTGGTATTCTCTGATATATTTATGTGATGTTTTCCTTCAAGTGACACTTTGGTCGTGGTTGGTATAGCAAAGTTCAAGTTGATAGTTGGACGTACTGTTGTGGTGCTTGATTGTAGATGGTTTGTTGGGTTGACTATACTGCTATTGATGATTTTAATTCCATTGAAAATTTGGATGGTTTTTCCAACTGAGATTATAAGTTTGTGAATATGAGTTGTTCACCAATTGTGGAACTGTGTTAAAGGCATTACCCTGTTCATTGGATACTTCTTTAAAAGCCGGGAGATTTGAACAATTGTAAGTTATGTTTCCTTATAACTCACAAATATTACAAATCTCTAGAATTTTGTCTGTCATCTATATAGTTTCTTATATCTTCGTGATCAAATCTTCAACCTTTTTAGTTAATGGAATTAATTGCATAGCTATTCTTTGGTTTCTCCCAATTTAATAAGTTCACATCTGCTTTGATGTTTCTCTGTTAATTGGTTTCATTCCAAATATCCTTTGCTTCCCAAACTTGTGAATTTTTAGCAAGTGAATTAAGAAACTCCCATACTTCTTCAGCATTCTTGCTCAAAGACTCAGTATTACACATGGTTTCAATAAATTGTCTGGTGCAGTGTTTAGTCCGTAACGGAAGAAACTCATGGTTCTCTATATTCAAAGTCATGATGTAGATATGAGAGTAGCAAATCTTTAAATCTATCCCAACAATCAAATAAACTTTCATCTTCCTTTTGGTGATAGGTGAGGATTTGCTTTTGCAAGTTATTAGTCCAATGTGAGAGGAAGAATTTCTTTAAAAATTCTTTTTATATTTCATCCCATTTTCCTATTGAATTTAGACATAAGGAGTGTAACCACGTTTTAGCTTTGCTTTTTAGGAAAAACGGAAAGAGATTAGGTTTTACTTTCTCTGTGCTAATATTTTGTAGATAATAGTAGCGCAAACTTCTTCAAATTCATGAAGATGCATATACCGGCTCTTTGTATCCATTGCATAGAAATTAGGTAAAAGTTGTGTAACCCTAGATTTTATCTCAAAATGCTTAATATTTAAATAGAAAATAATACAAGAAGGTCAAGTTGTATGATCAGGTTGTGAGTAATCGCGTAGGGATCTCCTAATGCCTCGAAGTTGACTTTGATCAGCATTTGTTATGACCTCCAAGTCTGTTATTATTGTTGTCATTATTCATTGTGTTTTGGTTGCTAGTACTCATTGAGAGTGATTGATGGATCGAAAGTATTTGTGGATCTGAGTATGACATGATGAGTCTACCATTAGATGTTCTCCTCTGACTGGTCATACAAATTCAGAATCACACATGTTAATGACATAGAAATCGTAAGCTAAATTAAAGTGTAGAACATAAAAGTACAGATCATTGGATAATAACACTAAGAACTTGACCTAATCATGCACTCTCAAGCGTAGAAAATTGACAAGTAGTACCAGAAAGTAAAATCCAAGATCATTCTCTTAAGGATCATTGTTATTGCATTTTAACACTAAGAAAAATATAGGTTAGGGAACTAAAAAGATTATGAAAAGGTTGAAAACTAATTAACTAAAGATTGATTGAAAGAAAATTAAAGAGTTCTTTGGTTAGATGGCTTAATGCCCCATAGATTGAATCACTGGATGAGTTAACATTTATTTTTTTCTCAGTTATATAGATCATATGGTCTCATACAACCTGAAAATAAATCATTAAAGCAAAAAAAAATTATAATTTTGATAATTGATTTATTTTCTCTCAGTTAATCCTATATGAATTTTTAGATGAATTTCAGCATGAAATATGAATAACAAAAATAATCATTCAAAGTCTAACTATCACCATGTCTAAAGAGTCTATGGTATATCAAAAACCAAGTAACGGATAAATTGTCAAATTATAAATAATCAAAGTATCAAAAACATATTTGGCACCTATTAAGATAATAGGGAACCAAAAATTAAAAATTATATAAAACAGTTAAGCATAATAAACAAAAAATCATACTAGTTCATCATCTAAGATTTGTTACCTCATCCATGGCAATGAAGAAATTTAGCTACTCATTCTCTTTATAGCCATTGAATAATAGAAAAGAAAATCTTTTATGAATAACTATAAAAGATACAAAAATAAAACTCTCTAAAAGTCTCTAAAATTCTCTCTTTTAAAAAATAATAACCATTAATCATTGCTCCAAATTCTGGAGTACATTGAGTATATATAGTCTCTCAAAATCCTAATACAAAATTCTGTTTACAAGGAAACACTTTTCTCATTAAAATTATTTATATCCATGCATTTTGCTGACTAGCCATCAACAGCAGCTTCAACAGGAGCTCTTGGATACGTTCATAGTCTTCAAATATGGCTAGCTGTCAATAGCCAATCCTAGTGACTGTCGACAGCCAAACCTGAAAATTGATTTTCAGACTGATACGCACATGGATACACTTTTCGTTCGATTTCCTTCTATCTAGAATCCTATAAAAAGATCATAAAATACTGAAAAAAATATTAGAGTGGAGAGTTTGATTAATAAAAATAATTTATCATTAAATTTTTGTATTAATCAATGAAATTGGATTATGATTGCAAACAATAGATAGAAAATATTACACTTTTCACTCCAAACTCAATCACTACTTTGTTTTGCCCTTGAAAAATCCAAATTACTTATCCATTGGAAGAGTCCACCTTTATATTCTTTTTGCCCTTGTAAAATCTCTACTACTCATCTCTTAATCTGATTAATTCCTTGAAATTGTTTGCATTTGAAGTCTTTTACTGTCCCTTACCTCATTGTTCCTAGATTGTTTGTCTCTCTTTGTTCATTATTCCAGTTGATTTCACTTACCTGCTCTATCTTGTTGAACTTACTTATGTCGATCATGTAGTTTGCCAGTGGTTCTATTCTGATAATAATATTTTGTCATCAATTTATCCCTTTGTCGACCTTTATTACTCCTTTCGTCTACTCTCTCTTCTTGTTTCTGCTCCTCACTTTTTCATTTGAAGCCTGTGCTTAAAGTTACAATCTTTGCATTCGGTCATGTTTAGCCACCACTGCCTTTCTTCTTAGTAGAATCTGGACATGACATCTTTTCTTATAGTACTCAAGAGATAGAATCAAGGACAAGAGATGAATCAATAGGGACAAAGAAGAATATCAAAGGATTGATTGGTTAGGGAATGAAGATAAAATCAAAGGATGTCTAATGGATGATGTATATACATATGTAACATAACTTATTGCCAACTCATCCTTAGACTGACTTAGCTAAATCACTTGACTAATTCGATGAATCTGGACTCGAATACCATCATGTAACACCCCATTTTTATATACTTTCAAAAACAGAGTGCGTTACCGACAGACATACTTTAAAACTATCTGGCATGCACGAGACCTTATTTTGTTTACACAATTCAAACCAGGAAAAGCGTTAGTAAAAAGAAATAATATAAAACACAAATAATATAAAAATCTATTAAACACATAAACATAAAGAAAATAGTTGCATTATCCATTAATATAGAATATGTTCAAGAATATATACATAACCAGATCCACTAACAGGAAACAAAATATGGTGTAAAGGAGGAGAGAGATGGAGAGTACAATAATACAATATTACATTATCAACAAATTAGAACACTGATAACCTAGAGCTAGTGGCTTATAACCAGTGTCACATCCTCAAATTTAGGACCATAACTCTACTTCTCGACCTCATCTAAACAATCTTGGCCCTGGTACGATAACACAGTGTCTGGGCCTCTAAGATCAAGGATCCACGGTAGAAGGGAACAAATCAAACTAAATGATGTCTATGAATAGCTTCGATCAACTCTTAGATATCTCTGACTGTCTAGTCTTGCTCGACACGCTCCCTATTAGGCTAGTTGACTCCAAAAAGATCGCACTGCTCCTCCAAATGTCAAATCTATTACACACTGCATATCACATTCTATTGACTGCATTGCAAGATACTGCATTAGATGTTGGGGCTACTATCCTATCTATAATATAGGATTTTGAGTTAAGAGTATTCAATCCGACAAGCAGAACAAAAATGGAAGATAGGTTTACTATAAAGTACAAGTGAAATAGTATGAGTGTGTATCACATGCTCAGCGTAAAGTCACATGAGCCTAACAACACAATGTGTATACTAGTGCTAAACAAATCATGTGCATCAAGCTCCGTTGATTTGACAGTATCTAGTACAAGTATCACATTATTAATCATGTATGTATAAATGTCTTGTCATAGTATCATAAATCACGTTAATTTGTATGTCATGTATAAGAATCACAAATTAATCAAGTTAGGTTCTTCCATGTTAATTAATTAAAACTAAAATGATGAAAAAGATGCAAGCTATGTTCTTAATATCATACAAGCACATGTACATGCTCGGAACCCAGTCACAATTTGTTGTATTGAACTATGACAACTGCTAGGTGCTACTAGTCATACCCATACTGTAAATAGTAATGGATATACCACATATAGGTACTTAATAGACAGACTATGTCTCAATTTCATATGGTACTGGTGCAATATAGATCCGGTTCCTACTAGAATGACCAATTAAAAACCAATACGATACTACTTTTATCCAACATGTAGTTTTCCTACACACATTGTTGATACATGATATACATAAACAACTCAAGAATATTATGTCATTCTTAAGTACACACCATATACATGTCCATTTCAAGAATTTAGAATCAAGTAGTAAGTCATCTCAGGATATATACATGCATATCTCTAGGATACTTACAATCATGAAATCAAGATACTCCATAATAATTTTTCTGTCATCATGTTCCATGTATAAACATATCTATTATATCATGTTTTTAGGTAACTCATGTATTGTTTTACTTATATCATGTAACCAGTTAGATATCATATCAAGCATCGTAATGATGTTCATATCATATGTTCTATCATAATCATTCAATACGCTATGTCTCGACTTTTGCATCTATCATGTATCAAGCAATTAGTCATCATGCATGTCATAAAATGTGTAGTATACAATTAAAGTCGTGCTTGTGTCATGTGCATCTTGTGTCATGTTACTATCTTGGATCATGTAGGGATTCACAATATCAATCATAAGCAATGTTGACATGGATATAACTTCTATATATGCACTTATAAATGCTCTGAGACTTGGTTTAGATTTGCTAAATTCATTATCCTATAGTAAGTATAACATGTGCTTTATTTTTGTGAAAAAGAATACCACATTTGATATACAACCTGGACCCTAGACTTTAGCTCATCAGAACCAGAGTTACCGTTGACTAGCGGTCCTGTCTCTAGCTAGTAAAGGTCTGATACTTGATTGGCTCCAGGTATTAGTAGTAGATGTTACACATTCCTATGTCACATTTTTTGCATCCTCTAATTTGGAGTCATAGTAAAATATCCTATTGTAAATCCTCATCCGATTTCAAAACCATTATCAAGATTCCACTCCCTAGTTCCTACTATCCAATTTTATAAATTCAAAATGAGTAGTAATTTAATAAAATGTAGTAGAAGAACCTCCATGACAAAGCATCTTTCGGTGAAATGTCAAAAAAATCTATTAAGTTTAAGTCGCTGGTTGGTGATTCCAACCGCTACCTAGCAGTAACTATGTCAGGTCCTTCTAGAACTTTATCCAAATAAGAGCCCAATATATGCCTTAATTCTACATGATCAGGTTCTTTAATAACTCAACATTTCATAATTTTCTCTAGGACCAACAAGCAATTATATGAAACTGGATTCCAACAACCAAGACGTTTAAGATTTTACAAACACCATCAACTCTAAGTATAATTTATGAAATTCTAAATAGATCAAAAATTCCTGGCTAGAAGACAAATTGTCCTAAGTCAAACCATTTGGTGGCGCATTGACTGCTGCCTGGTGGTATGGCTAAGTCAGTTCCTTCCAGCTTTCCTCCCTCAATACAAATACATAACATGAGTCATTACTATATATCCGGATTATTTAGAAACTCATATTACTAATATTAAACTTAAGTGTAGCAGATAAACCCTAGAAATCAGATAACTATAACTTATATTTTTGAACCAAGCTAATTCAACTAACTATGGCAATATTCTATATATTCTAATTGGACCAAAACAATCATAGTAATAATAAAAACTCTCAGAGCAAAATCCATGATCGGGTCTGCTTGGTCTGCTAGCTGGAGGTTCTTGCTGCCAACAAGCGGTCTCTCTATTTTAGATGGTCGCAAATCACTTCTCAAAATTCTAGAATAATTCACGTGTCTAGATTCACCCCTCAAATTGTATACAGGAGGTCCTAGAACATATCTCGCATGAACCCCAAATTTTGAAACCAAACTCGATGTTGAAATAATCATACTTTCAAACCACTTCCAGATTCATCATTCCATAATAAGAATTTGAAATAACTAGGAGAAAATTATGCTACTTAACATAGCAAACTATCAGGTCAGACTCATGACCATCAGCCATGATCAGACCGCTGGCTGGTGACTTTTGCTGCTCGCTGATGCTATCTTGATGAGTTTTAATGATGAAATTTCTACAGGAGCATAATTATGAAATGCAGTTCAGTAATTCATGGTCTAAAATCAATAGCAATTGTCGTGTACCATCAAAGGCGCAAAACAATATGCAGAAGAAAATTTAAAAAGTTTTGGACAAGCTTTACTTGCGTAAGTCCTTCTACTCCAATGCTGCTGCAGTTGCTGCTCCTTTTTTCCCCTTTGCTACTGCTCTTCCTCTAGAGTTGATAAGAAACATTTGCTTAGTGAAGGGAAAGAGAATGAGGAAAAAAAAAAAAAAAGAGAGAAGAGATGGGGCATGTATATGCATGAAAGGCCAATGACACATCTCCATTTCCGTTCCCCGTGCCCTCCTCTTCATGGCCACCATAAACCCCAAGTGACAATGCTACTCCCACCCACTTTAGCTGGACAAAGGAATAGGACAAGAGGGTAGTTAGCGGAGGACGATGGAGGGAAAAAAAAGAAAGTAAATAACTTAATTTGTCCGCAAAAATTTAAAATTTCGCTAACAAATATTGGAGGTAGAACGAAGTGAAATAATCTTGGCGCATTTAGTGGAATTAGTGGAATAATTTAAGGATGTATAAATTTCAAGATGAATTATTTATAGTCTGATCAATATTGATAGGTGACCGATAATTTCGTCAGGTTTTAAACTTTCTAAGTAAAATCACAGGAAAGTAAGATAACAAAGACCTAAAACTAGAATTTTTTTTTTTTTTTTTATTTGAAATCAAGATAGGTCCATTGAACGACAAAAATTGAATGTCGACCGGTTCCAAATAATTACTTAGCCATGATTAGTACAAGGAAATAGATGTAAATATACAATATATAGACAATGTATTCTACATCAGACCATTCCTGAACCTGTCGTGGAGAACGTGGACCCGGAGCATGATCGCCTCTAAACATGATGTTAAGAATTAATCTTGCTTAAAAACTTAATCTAGTGGGTACTGGTTACTGGTCACAAAATTCTAATTAAATTCATGAGATTCTCTTCTTCCATCCAGTGTGGGACTCTTCTCACATATGTAAACTTGACAAGTTGTAAAATGCAAAGAAAACCCAAGAAACCTCAAGCTGCAATGGCTCAACTATCGGTCCCGTGATTACAGGAAGTGGAGAAGGGGGAGGCCGGGGACGCAGTAGCTCCTATAATTTTAGGTAGCCAAAAGAATATTTCATATGTTTTTTTTTATCTTTGTACAACATTGAAACAATGAAGGTTTATGACCGACGAGCTGCTGTGAACATCAGTTTTCCTTCTTAGTACAAGAGGAGACCAAGGTACAGGAGTGATCCACTGATATTGCTTCCCTGTGTCCCTCAATTCCTTAGAGTGCTCACACAATTACATATGCCGAAAGGTGGGCAGCATGAGCACACGTAACTCTCTATCTCTTCCAGTTTAACAAGATTCAATTTTATCATTTACGTATCTGGGCAAGAAGGGAAGTGAAGGCTGTTCCCTTCTTATTACAGAGGTGGATTCACACTGTGACTCGTGAGAGGCTCAATCACGAGAGGGTCTCACATTACCTGAGTTTGTTGCGGGTCTCTTTCATTCTGTACATAAAAAGTTTCACGAGTCACCTAGATTCATTTGCCTTCCAACAAACCTGTGAGCCTTTCTGCACTGGCCTAGCTACTGATAATGTTCAGTTCACCGGTGACAGTAAAGACGGAGAATTTATTATCCGATAATTGAATTGTAATGAGCAGTTCATGGATGATAGTAAAGATGCCGGTTTGACCCCATGGTTGAGTTCTCCGCCAGTCCCCAAGTTGCTTTCATTGCTGCGTTTTCATCCGATACTGGATCCATCTGAAACACGAGTATATCCTTATAATTCATGAGCCGGATAGAAAGTTAAATACTGTCCTATGCAAACTCAGTCCCAAATATGAAATATAAACATGCTACCTGCGCGTTTAAGAGGATGGGAGAAAATTTACCAAGACAAGGTCGTATGGCAGTGGATTTGGCTTCATTTGGCTAGGCAAGATCCTATGGAATGTCCAGACTTGGAAGCACTTTGCCAACTCTTGATGGCTTGAAGAAGGCTATTAGGGAGATATATAAACCTTAACGAACACAGGGTAAATCCTTAACGTCTGTTAAATATCGTAAACTCCGCCGTTAATGTATGTTGCCACTCTGCCAACATACATTAGACATACATGCCTTGAATATGTTAAGTCAAATCATTTATACATGCTAAATATATGCACATCTGCTTTTCTTTCCAGGAATAATTTAACATTGTACTTTGGAAAAGAGGATTCCAAGAAAGTTTGATGCTAAATTCTCTAAGATGAGGCTAAATTCTCTAATTTTCTTAATGTACGCAACAGTTACAGTTGACTGTCAATGAGAATTTCTTCACTTGCAAAAGAAAGGAGATTCAGATTCCTCAAAAAATAAAAACTTGGATATTGAGTATAATGCAACAGCTGCTACACATCTATTTCCATGTCAGCACTCACAACACTTCGGCGTGAAAAACTCCTAAGCAGGCTCAGTACCTCGGAGAAATCGTCTGGTGGAGGGCATGAGAACTTCAGATACTCTCCAGTATGAGGATGTGTAAATCTGCAGAAAGATATTCATGTGCAGAGTTTCTTAACATTAGTTCTTAGCCATTGAACATGAAAGAAATAAATTATACTACCTCCATTTCATTTTATTTACTGTTTTGGAGATATTTTTTGTTTCAAAATAATTGACGTTTTGAAGTTTTTGGAGCGTAGTTATTGTCGTCTTTCTATATTTTCCCTTAATTAGTCGAATAAATATAAATGACAGCTCTTTTTTTATCATTTATATTCTTAATTAGGAACATAGGTAAAGATTGTTAATTTGAAATGGGAGTACTTGCGCTTCTTAGACAATGTTCAATAATCTTTAACAACAAATAAAATGAAACAGAGAGTAAAATTTAAAACAGTAAACAAAATCTTACCCGAGGGATAAAGCATGTAAGCAAGGCCTCTGCAATATCGATATCACATGAGAAAGACGGCCATGGCTACTGGAAGGAAGTCTTGGTTTCAGCAAAGACAATGCCATGCCTTTAGTACCTCCATACAATTCATCACCTAGTAGAGGCACTCCCAAATACTTTGCATGCGCCCGGATCTAATTAGAAGAACTAGTGTTAGAGAATTTATTTACCTAGTACCTCATAGCAAAAATATGATATTATATAGTTGATACAATTAGGTTTTTCAGAAGGATAATGGCAAGCATTCATCAGGACATTGATATATCACAAAAAGCCACTTAGAAGAGGAAAAAGGAAAAAAAACTCGGAATTTATTAATACATTTCAGGGAAAAGAAACCAACAATAAGTAGTAAAACAAGTAAGATGTCCATGTTTATTCAATTATCTAGACTAAAATTTTATTTAGCATTGGCTTATTTAAGTTATAGAACAAGCTTGAGCTAGCCTTACACCACAGAGCCATGACTCATACTATAGAAGGGTGTGAAAAGGGTTGAAACCCAAACTTTCCAAAATGTCTAAAAACATTTGCCACTTCCACCTCCACTTTTAAAAGTATTGTTGTGAAATAATCAAATAGATCCTATACTTAGATAAAACTGGACCGTAACCAAAACAAGTCCAAACCCAACAAGCCCAATAACTTAAATAGATAACCTAAAACTAATCTTACACTCCCTCACAAGTTAGAGCATAGACATTAATCATGCCCAACTTGTTACACAAGTTAGATTACACCGTTGCAATGCAAATTTAATCAAGATATAAGCCAACTCCTCTGACGACATAGTAAACAGGTAACATATCATCTCAAATAAACAACAATCCACCTTGTGATCATGAAATATTAGATTTTTGAGCAATATAGTCGGCATTATTGATTATCACAATTCACGGAAGTAGACACTATGACTTGACACCAAACTTAGCCAACAAGTGTTTCAGCCGCCACAGTAATTCACATGTAGTATGCATCAAAGCCCGATATACTGTCTCTGTCGAAAATCGAAATACTATATCCTACTTTATAGTCCTCCAGGTGATGAGATTACTTCCAATAAATGTAAGATATCTAGTGGTAGACTTTTTGCACCATTGTCCCTCGCATAAATAGCATCCGAAAAAGCAGAAATGTGAACATGTTCATAATTCTTATTGAATAACCATTTCCTAGAAGAACCCTTGACATATGCCAAAACTCTGAGAGAAGCTTTACAGTGAACATCTCTTGTTTTATATATGAATTGATTCAGTAACCTAATAACAAAGAAAATTTCAGGCCTTGTAATCATAATATAAATAAGTTTACCGATCATCCTCTTATATTGTTTAACATTTTCATATAAATTATTGTTTTCACTCTATAAATCTAAATCTGACTCAATTGGAGACCTTGCAAATTCTCACCCCAGTAAATCAGTCTCTACCAAAAGATTTAGCACATGCTTTCTCTGATACAGAAGTAATCCATGTTTTTGATACATTATCTCAATTCCAAGAAAATTTCTTAGTCTTCCCATATTATTAGTGCCAAGAAAATTTCTTAGTCTTCCCATATTATTAGTGCAAAGTGTTATTTAAGATAGTCTTTTGTTTCCATCAAAACTTTGTATCACTATCGGTTAATAGAATATCATCTACAAATATAACAAGGACAATACCAAAAATAGTATACCGAACAAAGACAGAAAAATCATAGTGATTACACTTAAAACCATATAAGTAATTACTACGGAGAACTTCTCAAATCAGACTTGAGAATTTTGCTTGAGCTTATAAATCGTTTTCTTAAGTTTGCAGACTATATTCTCTCCCTGAGCAATATATCCCTAAGGTTGCCCCATATAAATCTCTCACATAAGAAAGTATTTAATATCTAACTGGAACATCTACCAATCTAAGTTCATAGCAAGAGAGAAGAGGAAGAGAATGGATTTGACAAATCGTTTTCTTAGATTTACAGACTATATTCTCTCCTTAGGCAACATATCCCCAAGGATGCTCCACATAAACCTCTCACACAAGAAAGTATTTTAACATCTAACTTGAACATCTATCAATCTAAGTTCATAGCAAGAGAGAAGACGAGGCAAATGGAGTTGAGACAAGGTACAATAGAGAAAGTCTCAAAGTAATCAATTCCATAGGTTTAAGAAAAAACCATTTGCAACAAGGCTAGCTTTCGACCGGTCCACTGAGCCATCTGACTTGTAGTTAATAGTGTACACTCAATTGCAACCAACAATAGCTCCATGTAAAGAACTAACCAAATCCTTAGTTCCACAAGAAACTAGAGTCCGCATCTCCTCATCCATGGCCATTTGCTAGACTGGAACTGACACAACCTCCTTAAATGAATTAGGTATAGAAATTAAGATAGAGAAAGAGCAAACTGGCAAAATAAGAAGTAAATCGATTATAGGAAATAAATTATGGAATAGGATAAGCAGTAGTAGATTATTTAGCCTTTCGCAAAGCAATGGAAAGATCATAATCAAAGAAGGATAAACATTATGGAAGAGAACATGCATTTAGAGATGAAGAACCAATTGATAGCGAGCTCGGAGGCACTTTCGGATGGCAATAATATACAAACAACAATTTTAGTAATGGCGACTCAATGTTCTAAAATACAATTGCATTACGCGAGTGGTTTGTGAGCGTATAATGTTTAAATAGTGTTCATGAAGATTAAATGGATTACGCAAAATTACACAGAATAATAATATTAGTATATATTAATAAAACAATACTTAGACATGTATATATAGAGTGCTATAAAATCCAAAAAATTTAGGAAAAAGACATCTTAATTACTTAGCTTTGCTTGGCAATAAACCAATAACTATACTTAAATATTTTTCTGATCAAATCATATAAACAGTATAAGAAATTAATATGTTGTTCAGTCATTGTTAATAACAATAGTCAGCTTTGCCAAAAGCACCTCCCTCTTCAATCTTCACTTAACGAACAAAAAAATTATTCACTAAAAATCACTATTATCACTCTTCAAATAAATAGTAATTCGAATTCACTTCATCCCAACTCTAAATTATTTGATATTTATGAAAAAAATTAATAACTACAGTTTAAATTTAGATGATTATCACGTCTAAAAAAGAATCAATCAGATAACTCAAAACCAAAGGAGTTGTGAAAGCGTGAGCAAGAGAGAATTAGGAAAAATTTGCATCACTTGTAACCCTAAAAGGGTAAATGAGGACCAAGTATAAGATTTTTTATGTTTTCAATATGAAAATCCATCAGCAAATTAAATGTATTATGCAGGTTATGTGGGTGCATAACCTGCATAACCCACACACATACCCATTTATAAAGTTGCCTGCATAATAGTGGTGATTTTTAGGTTTTCTATATGGTTTTACTCTGCATTCGCTTATGTGGTTGCATAAGCGGCCGCATAAAGTGATTTCTTAAACATTGTGGCAACTTCTTAGCTCCTGTACTTGGAACTAGCACTGGTTTTAATGTCGATGACTTCTTAACTCTTATACTCGGTACTGACACCTTAATCTTTGTTGGTGTCACAGGTAGAGGAATCGAAGGAAATAACTATCTGTAGATATCTCTTGAGAAGAATAATATTGAAGACTCAAAAAAAGGTAATACTGGTGATTACGAGTGAAAAGTGTAACAATTTTAGTTTACTTTGTACACTCATAAGCCAATTTTGGTGATTAATAAAAGAAATTAATCATAAATTATTTTTATTTATCAAACTTTCTACTTTAATATTTTTCTAGTGTTTTATGACATTTTTGCAGGGTTCTATGTAGAAGGAAATCGAAAAAACAAAGCGCATATAATGTATTAACCAGATCTACTATTTGACAGGCTTCGTTGTTGATAGCCAGCCACAATTTCTTAAAACTGTAAACGACCGAGAGCGGTTATTGATATGGCTTGAACAACCACGACGGCTGAAGCAATATTTGATGATTTCTTATGTAAAAAGAATTTCCTTTTAAATAGAATTCTTTTTAGGGTTTTTGAGAGGCTATATATATTCGATATAATTCAGAGTTTGAGAGATATAATGAAATGAAATATTTGTTTAGTTTTTAGTTTTAGAAAGAGAGATTTTTGAGAATAGTTTTATATTCTTTCGTAATTATTAATAAAAGAATCTCTTTTATTCAATTATTAATGACTATGATGAGCATGATTGGCTAATTCACTACGTTGGTTCAGTTGAGGTAACAAATCTAGATGATTACTAGTATATGTCTGTTTGCTTATCATTCTTCATAGTTTTATGTAAAGTTGAGAATTTTAGTTCCCTGATATCTTGTTAGGACCTAAATATGTTTTTGAGTTCTTGATGATATATTCATTACTTAGTTTTTGATATATACCATAAACACGGTGTATACTTAGACTTTGAATATTTATTTTTATTATTCATATGTTATGTTTAGATTAAATCAGAACACATATAGGATTAACCGAGGGAAAAGTTAAAATATCAAGTCTGCAACTTTATTTGTTTTCGTGCTTCAATAAATATTTCCGGTTGTAAAAAGACCATGAACTATGCAACTGAGATAATTGAGCATAAATATATCCAGTAAATTATTATGGGAGAGTTATCTAACCAACAACTTTCTCTAGATAATTAATTAATAAGAGATCAATCTTAGTTTAATAAACTCTAAATTTCAAATGTAGTCCTTTTTCCCCATAATCTATACTAATAAGAGTCTTCTATGATAAATTGAAGATTCTCGAGAGAACAATCTTAGATTTACTACCTGTATACCACTTGTCGATCCCTTCCACTTAGGAGTGTACAATTTAAATTACAGTCAAGTTTTAGACATCATTATCTGGGGATCTGTACTATTGTGTTACACTTTAGTATAGATTATGGCTCCTATATCATTAATTTGTGCGATTTTGAATTTGCATGACCAGTTGGAGGAGAACCTCTAACGGTAGACTCGTTTGATTGTACTCGGATCCACAAATACTTTCAATTCACCAATCACTTCACAATATGAGTACCAACAACAACAAGAATAACAATAATAATATCGGATTTGAGGGTCATAACACAAAAGACAATAACAACCAGTATGAAGGCAATGGGAGGTCCTACATGATTATTTACAACCTGATCGGACAACCCAACTTTCATGTATAATATTTCCTTTGAATATGAGACTTCGAAATTAAATCTGCATAGTTCAATTCTTGCCTAAATTTTATAGGATGGATGCAAAGAGCCCATATTTACACCTTCAATAATTCGAAGAGGTTTACTCTACTATTAATCTTCAAAATATTACTACAAAGAAACTAAACTTTAAGCTCTTTCTATTTTCTCTAAACGATAAAGCAAAGACGTAGCTACACTTATTACATCCAATTCAATAGGAATATAGGATGAGATGGAAAAAAAACTCTTAAAATTTTTTTTTCCTTTACATTGATCAGCTATATACGAGAGCAAATTCTCAACTTTTGCCAAAAGAATGATGAACCTTTGTTCGAGTGTTGGCATAAATTCAAAGATTTGCTACTCTCATGCCCAAATCATGACTTCAAGATATGAAGGACAGTAAATACCTTCTATAAGGAGCTAAACACTGCAACCAAACAACTTATAGAAATCTTATTCAATGGTGAGTTTTTGAGCAAGAATGCTGATGAAGTATGAGAATATCTTGACTTACAAGCCAAAAATTCAGAAGCCTAGGAGACGGAGGATACTTTAGAAAGAAATCAATTAGTAGAGTAGACTAAAAATAGAGATGGACTTATTAAATTGGAGAAAAGCGATGATATAGCTGCACAATTACTCACGCTCACCAAGAAATTTGAAGATTTACTTACTGAGAAAACGAAAACTGTTATGGTGATGATGAAGTTCCGAAAGTTTGTGACATTTGTAAATTACAAGAACATGTAAGTCGCAATTGCCCAACTCTTCTGTTTTTAAAAAAGTACTTAATCAATAAGCGGACGCACACTGTTCCTCAACCAGCAAATAATCTTTATTCACAAACTTATAATATTTATCACAAACTTATAATATTTATTGGAGGAATAATCTGAATATTCAATAAAAGTAGAATCCTCAATAGCAATTTAACCAACAAAATAAACCACCCACAAATCTAACACTACAACAATACGTCCAACTTTCTAATCAATCTTCGGTGTACCAGCCACCACTGAAGTGAAATCTTGAGAACAATATTATGCAGATACAACAGAGAATAGATCAAATGATCCAAGCACAATAGTTATTCATTCAGTCACAACTATCAACAGTCAAAACGTGACAATCTTTGGTGATATACGATCTCAGATAGAACACCTTAGTTCCGCTCTGCGAACTCAAGAAAAAGGTAAACTATCATCTCATCTAGAGGCTAGCACTTCAGGTAAAGTCAAAGGTATAAATACTATTATTTCTTCAATAATAATGACATATCTGAAATATCTGCTGCAATTAATTTGCAAAGTGGAAAAGTACTCAACGAGTTTGTTTCAAAAGGAAACACTAAAGAGAAACGGGGCAACGATTCAGGACAACAATCTAATAGACTAATAATGATGATCCTAAAGTGACCACTTTCTCGACTTACAAACCACCGGTACCATTTCCTCAATATTTGAAAAATAAAAATATTCATGCATCTTATCCATTTTAGAAATTTTTAAACAGTTGCAAATCAATATCCTTCTACTGTAAGCAATCAAGCAAGTGCTTTAAATGTAAAAAAAATCTTGAAAGACTTGTACACGATTAAAAAACGCCATAATGTACAAAAGAAGGCATCCTCACTGAGCAGGTAAGCGCATTATTCCACTCTGAGATGCTTCTCAAATATAAGGATCCTGGATATCCAACTATTTTATATGTGATAGGACAATATAATATTTAGAAGGCTCTACTAGTTTTGGGTGCTAGTGTGAACCTGTTACCATACTCGGTTTACAAGCAACTGGGTCTAGAAGAACTTAAATTTATACCTTTCATACTACAATTGGTTGATTGGTCAGAAAGATATTTTAAAGGTACCTTTGAAGATGTTTTAGTGCAGATTGAAAATTTCTACTTTCCCTTGGACTTATAGTTATCGATATTACACCTATAAAGAACGCACGTCTTCACATTTCTGTTATCTTCAGACATCTATTCTTAACCACTGTGACGCTATTATCAATTGCAAGAATGATGTGATAAAGTTATCATTTGGTAATATGATCCTTGAACTTAATATTTTTAATGTCTGCAAATAATCAAATATTGTTACTGATGAATTGCAGGACATTAATTATATTGAAGAAATTCGTAAAGGATACATCATATCATTATGTATCTCTGATCCATTGGAGCTCCATTGACAATGGATAGTGGCTTTCTTGAAAGGCTCAATTTTGAAAATACCATGAACATCATAAATGCTTAACTGATTCTCATTGTTCACGTCACAAGATTCCTAAAACAGAAGTATACGAAGAGTTACCTTTAAGCACAAAGAAATTGATTCCTTCCGATATCTAAGCCCCGATACCTGCACTAAAACTGCTACCTGAGGATCTCAAGTATATATTTTTGGGACCTTAGGAAATATTCCCGTTGATCATCTCAGCGCATTTTGATGAGAATTAGAAGAGTGACTACTTTCGATATTGTGGAAGTACAAAGTTGTTTTAGAATGGAATATGGCAGACATCAAAGGTATGGACCCTATCATTTGAACACATCGTATCACTTTGGAAGATAGAGCCAAGCTAATAAGACAAATATAACGAAAACTTAACCCTACCATGAAGGATGTGATTAAAGCTGAAGTTTTGAAATTTCTCAATACTGGCATCATCTATCCAATAGATGATAATAAGTGGGTAAGTCGAACCCAAATTGTTCCAAAGAAAAGTAGGATAACAATTGTTAAAAACGAGGATGGAGAATAATACCCACTCGTACAACTATGAGTTGGTGTTTGTGCATAGGTTATAAAAAACTAAACCAAGTGACATGAAAAAATCACTTTCCGTTGCTATTTCTCTACTAAGTACTTGAAAGAGTTGCGGGACACGAATTTTATTGCTTTCTTGATAACTATTCTGATTACTATCAAATTGCAATTGCTTTAGAGAATTAGGAAAAGACCACTTTTACCTGTCCATTTGGCACATTTGCATTTAGAATGATGCCATTTGGATTGTGTAATGCACTTGCATCGTTTCAATAATGTATGATTAATATTTTAGCGATATGGTTGAAAATTATCTATAGGTATTTATGGATGACTTCTCTGTATTTGAAAATAGCTTCGGAACATATTTGACTAATTTAGGAGTTATACTTGAACATTGCCAACAAAAAAATTTGTTCCTAAATTTAGGTCACATTATTTCATCCAAGGAAATGGAAGTAGATAAGGCAAAATTCGATTATATTTCCAAAATACTAATACCTAAAACTGTAAAAAATATATATTCGTTGTTAGGACAACAAGCTTTTATAGAAGGTTTATAAAAGATTTTAGTAATATTGCTAAAACTCTTTCTCACCTTCTTTTGCAAGATGTACGGCTCGAATGGACGCAAGCATGTCAAATAGTTTTCGATACACTCAAGGAAATGCTCATCACAATACCAATAATGCAATCTCCAGATTGGTCGCTACCACTCAAAGTTATATGTGATGCAAGAGATTACGCAATTGGAGCAGTCCTGCAATGACGAAAAGATAAGAAGCCTTACATAATATACTACGTTAGCAAAACTCTCAATGATGCGCAAACGAATTATATGACAATAAATAAGGAACTTCTACCTGTAGTATTTACTCTTGATAAATTTTGTTCGCATATTTTGGACTCACATGTGATTGTTTTTATAGATTTTTCGACACTCAAATATCTCTTATCAAAGAAGGGTGCAAAACCACAATTAATCCGATTGATACTGTTGCTTCAAGAGTTCGATTTCAAAATTCGAGATAAAAAGAGAGTGGAGAATGTGGTGCTAACCATCTCTTTCGTCTAACATTTGATAACGATAAGCTACCTATTAAGGACTCATTTCTTGATGAGCAACTATTTTCCATTAAGACAACTCAACGGTACATTGATAATATTAATTTTCTTATTGCAGGTGAAATGTCGAGCCATTGGAGCGTGCAAAATAAGCGACGATTCCTAATATGAGGTATGTCGTTTCTTTTATGATAATCCCTACCTGTTAAAGTATTGTCTGGATCAAATCATTAGGTATTGTGTGCTCGATGATGAGATTGGGAGTTCATTGCTTTCTGTCATGTAGAAACTTGTGGGGCTTTTAGTCTAAAAAGACGGTGGCCAAGATTCTCCAATGTGAATTTCACTGGCCCACGATGTTTAGAAATACACATGAATATTGTTAACGTGCATTAACCCGGAAGAATGATATGCCTTTCACACCTATTCTTACAACTGAAGCATTTGATTGTTGAGGCATTGACTTCATGGGCCCGTTCCCTATTTCTAACGGATATACTTATATCCTCATAGCAGTTGATCATATCTCTAAATGGATGGAAGTGGCAACATGCAGAAATAATGATCAACGGTAATCAAATTTTTCAAAGAACACATTGTCTAGATTTGGGGTTCTTAAAGCTACAATAAGCAGTAGGGGTTCTCATTTTTGTAATAAAGCTTTAGATAATTTCATGAAAAATACCATATTACACATAAAATTTCCACACCATATCATCCATAATCAAATGGACAAGTTGAAATTAGCCAATGGGGAAATTAAACAAATTTTAGAGAAAACAGTTAATCTGTCTTCAAAGATTGATCGTTTCGATTCATCGATACTTTATAGACTTACCGTATGGCATACAAGACACCCTTAGGCATGTCTCCATATAGTAAATTATGAAAAATTAAAATGATTAATTTAGACTTAACCTTTGCAAGCATATTATGAAAATTGCAAATCAATGAATTGGAAGAATTAAGACGTGATGCATATGAAAATTCATGCATTTTAAGGAAAAGTTGAAAATAATTGGCATGATCGACACATCTCGTGCTGTATTTTTCATCCGTCCGTTAAAGTGCTTTTGTATGATTCAAAGTCTCATCTATTTCTAGGAAAATTACATTCATGTTGGACCGGACAGTTTATCATTAAACCGTGAATCCTCATGATGCAATTGAGATTGAAAATCCTAATGGTCACATATTTAAAGTGAACGGAAAGTGTTTGAAATATTACTTGGAATTCTCTGAGCATACGGAGGAATTTCATGATTTAGTGAATCCTCCGATATCTCCATAATATGAGAATCATGATGACACATTGTTTACTATGTATATTATTGTACTACAATTTTTGTTTTGTAGTTGATACATTGTGAGTTACGAGCCGAGGTAATATCTAAACACTCTCTCTCTTGATTTTACTTGTCTCAAAAGGATTCAATAGAAATATCAATTCATTGAGGGCACTATGTATTTTAAGTTGGGGGATACTTATGAAATTAACTTTACTTTTAATATCCACGACGTTTTCAAAATTTTCAAAATTTCTAATTCATTTTCAGTTTATCTTTAAAAAAATTTAAAAATTGTTTCAAAAATTTTACTAACCATAGTTTGGCTAGTAACTTTAGAATTAGGGATCAATTAGTAAGTTTTAGAGGTTAACATTAGTCTAGGAATTAACATACAAATAAAAATGAAAAATTAAAGTTTGGCTTGACAGTTCTCTTAACATAGAACAGTTGCTGAAGCCGTTGTCAAAACTGTTGTTGACTATAGGGCAAAATTCACCCTGCCTGAGAGTGGTTGTCGAAGCCGCCATCAATGCGGCTATCAACAGTGGTCGACAGCCATCCTCAATTACAAATATCCCTATGAGCTCTTTTTCTCAAAACAAAACCATAGCTTCCTATTTTACACAGCAGTCCAAGAGAATTTCGTCCCCTTTCGACAGCGAAACTCAATCCCGTGCAATTTTTTTAAACTTTTACGAATCTCTAAGCAAGTAAGACTTCTTCTCTTTAACTTTTCAAAGGTTATTTTCATAAAAAGTAGATTTTTATCTCCAAAACTAAAATCTACGAATTACTTGAAGTAATTGGAGTAGATTAAAAATAGAAATTAACTTCTTAGTAGATTGGGGATAGTTTGGCAAATTTTCTTAAATTTTGGACGAATTTTTATAATTATTCGATGAAATATACTAATTTAAGGGTAAAATTGGATAAAAATCACAACTTTTTAGTATAAAAATTCATGGGTTGTTAGAATACACACCATATATCAAATTCATGCACTAAAAAATAAGATCAAAGCGATGATTTGATATATTAGGGTAAATTGGAAATCAACTTGAAAAAATATATATAATTAAAATAATTTTGAAAAATACATAGAGATTATAACTTTGACATTATTATTTGCTAAAAGTTATAGTTTGATACTATTTTTAGGATGAGACCAAGAAAGGAAAGTATCGAAGAGGCCGTAAGGAGAACTCTCACGTTCATCTCCTCCTTAAAGGCAAAAGAACAAAGAAGCCGACAAATAAAAAGTTATTGGAAAAAAATGAAGAATTCCGGCTATGGCCCGAAAGACAAGTGGAATATCATAAAATAAATGTAAATCCAACATTCAGGTTTTATATGCACGATGTTGGGTTGGAAGAGTACACATTATATAAGCATGCGCCAGCTTGCAATGAGATAGTGCAAGAATTCTATGCACATCTTCAACCGGCAATAGGCAACCAATCTACACACTCGATAGTCAAAGGCAAGGAGATACCATTTACAAGAACCGAAATCTTAGGGCCTATCCTCATCCCTGATGTGCCTATACAAGAACCATCATTTGTTGATAGAGTGGCTCCCAAAGATTCCGACAGTTTTGCTCCCACATCAGCGATTATGGCTTCAATGAGAGCTTTCTGAAAGTTAGCTACCTCCGGAAGCCGTTCGTATTGGTGAGTTTTTTTTATCAAATCCAACATTGTGTCACCTCAATAACAATAGAATTATATTTAAGGGACATGGTACTGTTAAACATGATCCTGGAGGCGCCCATTCGATATCGCCTCCATCTTCCACTAAGTAATCCTATGCATGGCACAAGCCCATAAATGTATTCAGTATCCAAGAGCGGCAAACCCAGTTCTAGTCCTGCTATCTCTCATCACAAAGATTTGCTTCAACAACGGGACTGATTTGTCGCCAACTGACATAATCGCTCGTCGTATGATGCCATTCACGGATACTACAGTTAGGAGGAGCATGAGTGCCCAACAAGACCAATGGGAGCAGCAGGGACAACAAGAATAAGCAGAAGAAGCTATCCCACCGGTTGGTCATGAAGGGTAGGATTATAATTGAGGAGAATCAGCAACTTAGGCTGCCCTACCATATGAAATTACACTCGCAAGCCTACAAAAGTTGATTACAACATGACCAATATTTTCAAAACAACGTTGAATGTCAAAACAAGGTTGAATGTCATCAAGACACGACAGACCCCCCTCGAGTGACATCAAGAACGCAACATCCGGCTCCTTTTCAGGATATACCAACATATAGTTGATAAGGATGTTGTCATCTCTCTTGAAGAGGACGAGCCGACACGCTATGGGAATATAGGATCCCGCTGGTGCTAAAGATGCAAATACAATGGAGAAGAATAGCAGTATCATTAACATCGACTATCTGTGGGTGTGTAATTTAACAAGAACCATCAAAACTAAGTGTTTTCTAACTTTTACCCCGTATATTATTTCTTAGTATATTGCTTGCATTGCTATATAATTGATGCACTGAGGACATTGCATAATTTAAGTTACGGAGTGGGTAGATACACTATATTCCAACTATCATATGTATAAAAACCACAAAAGTCAAAAAAAATAAAAAAATTTCAAATTTTTCGTTTCTTCGAAGTAAAAAGATTAGAAATATTTTTACATTGCATATTTATGAATTTGTTATCATAATATTGATACTTATATAATAGTAGTTCTTATGTAATCTTCATTGGGTTAAATCCGATAATAAGATATATAGATACTTAAAATTTGAATCGAATATGCACTCTAAGTATCTACATAATGAGTCAAGAAGTTGACAATAAAGAGAAAACTTGAAAGGGAAAGCCTGTCATCTTTAAAGAAAAAAAATAAAGGAGTGATCCTGGTATTAAGGCAAGGATCTCCTAAAAAAAATTAAAAAAATAAAGTAATAAATAAAAGAAAGTAAGTGTTAAGTCGTGGTTTGATGCGCCTGGGGAAACGTGCATATTCACACGAACGCTACTTATAGACTTTTATTATCAACATAAGCTAAGTAACTGGATACTTGTACCACGGAAAGTATAAGGGTTCACATGAACGGCAAGTGTTTGTAAGAAAAGCAGAAGAAAAAAAAAAAGGAAAAAAATAAAGAGATGAAAAGAGTTCCTATTGAGTTTTATTGGAGTTTGAAACTTGACTGGCTCATCTACACGATCAGAAGAGTGCATAGGAGTGAATAATCGAGAGTTGCGTATATCTACGATACGATTTAAATGATCATGATAGAAATATAAGGATACTAGATTATAAGTGATTTGTTAAGATTGATAGTTTCATGAGTATTTGTAGATTTGTAATTGAGCTTGATACTGAAAAGAAATGACAGAGCAAAAATAACTTTTTTTTTCTTTATTTTGCATTTATTCTTATTCGTTTCCTTGAACAACCATTTCTTGATATTTATAGATATCACTAGAAACCCTCATGAAACAACACTCGTTCATTAGGCTAACCTAGAGGTTTAACGGCTTATTACACATGCTCAGTGGAATCGTGATTCCTACAAAAGTGACTTAGGTTTTTACTTTTTTTTTTTAGAATTAGGTATTTACATCTTACTTAGTTTGTTAATGGACTAGCAAAACTAAATTGGGTGTGTTATTATGAGAAAAAAGTAATAATTTTAGTTTATTTTGTGCACTCGTAATCCAATTTTGGTGATTAATACAAAAAATTAATAATAAATTACTTTTATTGATCAAATTCTTCACTTTAATGTTTTTTAATGTTTTATGGCCTTTTTGCATGGTTCTATGTGGAAGGAAATCGGATAAAAGAAGCGTATCTAGTATATCAACTAGATCTGCTATTTGATAGGCTCGCTGTCGACAGTCAGCCACAATTTCTAAAAACTGTAAACAACCAAGAGCGGCTATTGATATGGCTGTAGATATGGCTTTGTACAGCCATGACAATTGAAGCAATATTTGAATATTTCTTATATAAAAAAATTAATTATAAATAGAATTCTTGTTAGGGTTTTTGATCTCCAAAATAGATGGTGACAAAAATCAAGTGGTATGTCACTTCTACATTGATCAAGAGGTCATTTGTCCTATTGTAGAAAAACATGTTCATTTTGTAATAATTCAATACATGGTTGAAAAAATTTGAAGTGCATGATAATTTATTTATCACTATTTTAGGCATGGTGATCACCCTGAATGGATTAGATCATCAATTTTGATATCACATCTTGAGATTTTTGGTCATCTCCTTAGATCTATATATATAAAGAAAAGTGTATCTAGGTATCTCCCTAAATTGTAATCTAAGGCGACAATCATTTTAAGATTGAAAATCAGAATATACAGTTAGAACTGTTCGTCATTGTTATTAAACAATCAAAACCAACCAATTTAATTATTACGAGTAAAGGGATATATTTATTTTAGGTGTCTCAATACCATACAAATAATCCAATAGGCGATGTGGGACTAAATTTAAATTAAACCCAACTACAAAATAGTTTTCTAATTTAACAATCCCGCTCAAGTTGGAGTATATTATACCAAACTTGTTACACATATTAGAAAATACTGTTTCCCTCTTGAATAGTTCAAATTAACTTAAAATGAATAGGCAACAACAATAGTAAAAGTGGATGAATCATTTGAATCAGAGCTCACCTGTCACCACTATGGTAGGTTTTTATTCTACCATTGAAAGTTGATAGGTAATAGTAGATAAATTTCTTTTTTAGAAGTAGTAATAGACAACAGATAAACTTCTTTCTTAGTACTAGTGGGTAGCAGAAAAATTTCTTTCTTAGAAACAGTAATAGGTAGCAAATAAATTTCTTTCTTAGAAACTGTAGTAGGTAAAGAAAAAGCAAAGGGTTGCATAAAAGCTGAATTACACACATGCAGTCGAGGAGGAACCAGTCAGAGTCCTCATAGTCACGAAGTAGAGAAATAGAAACTGAAACAGATGCATAATCAAATTGACAATGCGATTGCAGAATCAAAGTTAAAACCATAGTTGGTATCAAATTGGCAACACGATTGCAGAGTTGGAATTAGAGTCGGTGATGCAGGACGGAAACGAAATTATGATTAGGATTTGAAAATAAGGATTTTTTTAAAAGAATTGGGGAAGAACAGATAGATTGGGAAAAAACTTAAAGGATTTGGGAATCCACCCAGGTGAATTCACGCTCGCTCTCCACGAATCCACGAAAAAAAATTTGCTCAAACAAAATCCACGCCAGAAATTTCTCAAAATTTTCAAATATTAATTCCTCAATTCTTCATACAAATTCCATATATATAGGAAACCCTAACAAACAAAATCCTAATAGAATCCAAACTCCTAATCCAATGAAATATCCTAATAAAATCAGAAATCCAATTAAATATCTTAACAAGATCCAAATCTAATCAAATCTGATCTCCATCAATTCTCTCCGGCTTCAAAACATAAAACTACAGTGAATGACGAAGATAACAATCATCGAGTAAATTCGAATCAAGCTGCTGGACTTCTTTGGTGCGCAACCAAATACAATCTGAGTCTGGATGTCCACGTCAGCGCACCAAATAATGCTGATATCCACCATCACCAGTCGAAACAATCTCATCCTCCAGAATATATTTAATCTGATCTATATGACGCTTCCGTGGAGTAGGAGACGGTATACGGATGGAAAAATGTCGATGTCCTGACGAAACTGATGATGGTATATCTGGAATAACTGCTGGATAATCAAATGGAGTACGGTATAGAGTCAGGTCCTCGACGTTGAAAACTGGATTAATCTCGATATTGTGGGGAATCACAAACTCATAAGCATTAGAACCAATCTTCTTTAAAACTTGGTAGGAACCCATACATTGAGCATGAAGTTTCTTCAAGGTTCCTGGAGGGAATCTCTCCGGACGCACTCTAACCATCACCTCATCATCAATTGCAAATTCCTGCATTTTTTGTGTGAGTCTGCTGCAGACTTGTAATTATTATTACTAATTGCTATTTGCTGATAAATATGATCATGCAAATCATACAAATGCTATGCAAAAGATTCGGCTGAGGCACTAGGCCTATCACCCATGGAGATGAGAAGAAGGTCTATAGGTTTTCTAGGTTTATAACCTGTAACTGCATCAAATGGACTCATCCTAATGACCTACTGACCGAACCATTATATGCAAACTCCGCTATAGGCAAAACAAGATCCCACGTGGTTAAATGGTCGCCCACTAAACATCGAAATAAGTCTTCTAAGCTAGATTGACAACTTCTATCTAACCATCTATCTGTAGATGATAAACAGTAGAGAAGTGTGATACCCATTTTCTTCCAGAGAGTTCGCCAAAAATGACTCGTGAACTGAACATCTCTGTCAGAAACAATCGACTTAGAAAGGTCATGCAAATGGACTATCTCTTTACAGAACAAGTGTGCAACATGTGAGGCATTCGAAGTCTTGTGGTAAGGAATAAAATGTGCCATCTTGAAAAATCTATCCGCTACAACTAATATAGCATCATGTTTGCTAAGTGTGCGAGGGAGTCCTAAAATGAAATCCATACTAAAATACTTCCAAGGTGCAAAGAGTATGCGTAATGGTATGTAGAATCCTATATTCTACTTCCTACCCTTAGCTACCTGACAAACTAGACAATGTGACACAACTCGCGCAACATCACGTTTAATGCTTGGCCAATAAAATCGGTCATCTACAAGAATGATAGTTTTATCTCGACCGAAATGACTAGCGATCCCTCCCGCATGCATTTTCCAAATAAGATGATCACGCAAAGAAGTATTGGGAATACATAGACGGGTATCTCGAAATAAAAAACTATCAATAATGGTGAAGGCATTTAATATAATAGAAGGATCCTATGTCCGAGATGTATAGATGTCACCAAAGTCCCGATAAGTACGATAGTTTTGAATGATTTGCTCAAATCCGATAAGTTTTGCACTCATCGTCTGTAAAGTGCAAAGTTTCCTACTTAATGTATCAGCAGCTTCAATTTCAGTTCCGGCATAGTGTTTGAGTACAAAATTATACTCCTGAATAAATTCAAGTCACTTGATGTGTGATGTCCTACTCTCTTTTGTGAATTGATATAGCGTAAAGCTTGATGGTCTGAATATAGAATGAACTCTTTTGGTAGCAAATAGTGACGCAATGACGCAAACATTGCACTACTGCATAAAACTCTCGATCATAAATATCGTAGCATTGTTTCGTCTCATTCAACTTTTTGCTAAAAAAGGCGATGGGATGATTTTTTTGGTTCAAGACACCACCTATACCTACGCCTGATGCGTCACATGCTATCTCAAAAATCTTCGAGAAATCTGGAAGATGAAGGTGGAGCAGTAGTCAACTTCTCCTTAATCTTCTCGAAAGCATGAGTAGCAGATTTAGTCCATTGAAACTCCCATTTCTTAAGACAATCAGTGATCAAAATCATGATGGTACTAAATTCCCTAACAAATCTATAAAATGTGGCTAGACCATGAAAACTCCTGGCCTTATGGATCGTACGAGAAGTAGGCCATTCTCTTATGGCCTTAACTTTGTCAGGGTCTGTTGCTACTCCGTCTTTAGAGACGATGAACCCAAGAAAGTAAATAGAGGAAACTAAAAACATACATTTCTTCAAATAGACAAACAGTTTCTCCTTACGGAGTCTCTAAAACCTGTGTCAAATGAGAATGATACTCTTCTTGGGTTTGACTAATGACGAGAATGTCATCAAAATATACAACGAACTTACCTAAGAAATGATGCAATATCTGGGTCATAATTCTCATAAATGTGTTGGGTGCGCTAGATAAACTAAAAAGCATGACCAACTATTCATACAATCTATCCTTAATTTTAAATGCAGTTTTCCATTCATCACCCTCACGGATACGAATCTGATAATATCCACTTCGAAAAGACTTGAGAGTCGGCCATCATATCTAATAGGTCATCAAGTCTCGGAATGGAAAACCTATACTTGACGGTAATTCTGTTGATGGCGCGACTATCAACGCACATCCTCCAGCTACCATCCTTCTTAGGTATGAGTAGAGCGGGAACGGCATAAGAACTCAAATAAAATATTTCCGCAATAACTCATCTACCTACCTTCTCAACTCAGCGTACTCAACAGGACTCTGATACCAAATAGGACGCAGGACGGAAGTGAAATTATGATTAGGGTTTGAAAATTAGAGTTTTTTTAGAGGAATTAGGGAAGAACAGATAAATTGGGAAAAAACTTATAGGATTTAGGAATCCACCCAGGCGAATTCATGCCTACTCTCCACGAATCCAGGAGGAAAGATTTGCTCAAGCGAAATCTACGTCAGAAATTTCTCAAAATTTTCAAAAATTATTCCCTCAATTCTCCATACAAATCCCATATATATATATATAAGAAAATCCTAACAAACAAAATCCTAATAAAATCCAAAATCCTAATCCAATCAAATATCCTAATAAAATCCAAAATCCAATCAAATATCTTAAAAAAATCCAAATCTAATCAAATCTGATCTCCATCAGTTGGCAATGGAACCAAAGTTGGAGTCGGAATCGGCCATCGATTAGGATGGTTAAGAATGATGACCGAGATTTATTTCATAACGTGCTTTGATACCATATTATGAAATAATCAGAATTAGTCAATCTATTTATTATGAGTAAAAGGATACATATATTTATAGGTATCAACACCATATAAATAATCTAACAGGCGATGTGAGACTAAATGTAAACTAAATCCAACTACAAAATAGTTTTCGAATCTAGCAATCATGATCTCCATGTTTGAAATAAGTGGTGTACAAAAGTTCTTGTGATTAAACACTTCTACATAGTTGATCAAGAGGTCTCGTTTATTCTATTCTTTAAAAACCATTCATTTTGAAGTTATCTAATGTGTGGTTCGTTTAAGCTTATGCATGGTCAAAAAGTATTTGAAGTTCATGATAGTTTATATACCTCGGAACAGTGATAAAAAACCTAGCACTTGATCAGAGAGCGTAGCAAGTACTTAGAAAACCTACTATATAAAGATTTCTTTGCTTTATGATTGCATAGTTCATGCACCAACCACTAGTGGAGTTTTGAGCATCTAAAAAAGAGGTAAACTTCATTTTTCATAACAAAGAGCTGAACTCATCTCAATCCCCCCATTTTCAATAAATAAGCTCAAACCAACCATGTCACTCAATAACCCATCAAGCAAAATACAATATTTTTTGAGAAATAACAAAATCCAATTTTTGGGAGACCCATTCGAGCTTTTATGATCAACAACCAAAACCAATCAAATTCAAATTTTGCAAGATCTAACATGTATTGAAGATGAAAGAAGAACAAAGTCGAGAAATCTTAATGAGATTTAGTTTTTAATCAGATGAGTTTGGTTTATGACCGAGATCATAGGAGTCTCAAGCTGCCTTTCTACCTGAACCTGAGAGAGCTCACATTCATCTCTTCCCCAATAACTTCTACTCTTTGTTGGATGCAAGAAGACTCCTGATGATCGCATTGAGGGTGCAAGAGGAGTCTAAGCCCCGATGATATCTTTGAGAGAATATTCTATGTTGCCATAGAATTACTCAAGAGAGAACGGATTTGATCAGGCCCTAATTTCCTCAATAAGAATATAAATAGCAACGGTAGGATCGAGTTTGGGTTAATTAGTTTTAGACCCAATAGAAACTTTCTATCCAATAACAAGAAGTCAGATTGGAAACTCGCTCTATAACTTAGAACTTGGCTACTCACTCATAACTTAGAACTTGGCTACTCAATCTATATAACTTAGAACTTGGCTACTCGCTCCATAACTAAGAACTTGGCTGAGCACTGGGCCTATCCAAGTTTTGGAGTGAGTTTTAGCATCTATATGCATTCGATGGTCAAGTCCAAGTACCGAGTACTCGATCAACTTCACTAGGTTTAGAACATTATCATGGAATAGGAAAGAGATAATCCTTCCAATAAGCAAAATTCTCTGCTCAATGTATAATATTGTTGCCTCCACGTCTGGTAAATCTACACTGTACAACAGATACAATATCCTACCAAAAATAAAATTCACTTTCGGGGTGAGATCTTTGTTCTTTTTCTTTTGAAGCAAGACACAAAGGAAAGAAGGGCATTATAATAAGTACGAGGAAGAATGCAACTGATGTGGACACAATATTCATGTTGCAAAAATTGCACCATAAGATGTGTTGGGGGTAGTAATTTTTTACTACTAGGGTTTAAAAAGTTGAAACTTTTTGGTGCTAAATGCAAATTTTCCTACAATCAAATGTCAATGACTAATGCAATAATGTACTTATTGTTTTATTCGATAAAAAATGATTCGACAAATTACTGTTACCTGATGGGTGCGACCTGTTTCCAAATAATAAGTACGAGGAAGAATGCAACTGATGTGGACACAATATTCATGTTGCAAAAATTGCACCATAAGATGTGTTGGGGGTAGTAATTTTACTACTAAGGTTTAAAAAGTTGAAACTTTTTGGTGCTAAATGCAAATTTTCCTACAATCAAATGTCAATGACTAATGCAATAATATACTTATTGTTTTATTCGATAAAAAATGATTCGACAAATTACTGTTACCTGATGGGTGCGACCTGTTTCCAACCTCCACTGCACCAATGCTGATCCCCCATCAGCAAAAATCTCAACTACTTTATACCTAAAGTCATAAAAACCAATATAAAGAGGTTCGTTAAATAGGTCACACATACTCTGATTGTGAGTGGGAACCTAAAAATCCTACTTATCATACCAAAGGAAACATTAGCAGAGCATCAAACAAACCACTGAAAATCTCGTGCTGCTAGCTTATAATATTTACTGAAGTAACATTCTAAATGAATTATAACAAAAAGACTTCATGAGGGTGAAGAATCCAGACTTGGGATAAAGCTTCATAAATTTTACTACTATAAATTGATGTAAACAATGAAAAAAAAACATTTAAAAATGTTAATACAATATATTCAAACTGTACAACCATCACCTTGACACTCGTTTAGCATTATAACAGAGAAGCAACTTTCTGTTATATTGAATCCTTAAAAACATATTGAATGCTATGCTTACTAGCTCTAAGCACCTCTGGATATGTTAAAGGAAGCTATGCAATCTGCTTCTATTCAAAATAGAGTGCTTCATAAAAAAACTAGCGAACTCCTAAGAACTTTGATCCCACATTGGAAAGAAAGCGACATATTGAGGTGTTTATATTGATTCTCTCCCTTTATGTGTTGAATGGGTCCAAAACCTAGTGGAGCTTTGCCAACACACAAGCCCAATAGAGTCCATCCATAGAAATTAGGTGAGCAGATCCAGAAATAAAGTGCACTTGCTCGTGTCATGCCTACAGGGGATACAAATTCAGGTTCGCATCCCTCGAGGGTGTGACCCAAATAAGCAAAGTTCTAGATTTTTGTTTTTTGTTTCCATTTTGAGCCCCTACTAAGACATTATTCTTGGCACAAATCTGAAACTCTGCACGAGGCAGAGATTCTTTGCACTACACAGACATCCTGCACAAGGAAAGTAGAGCTTTTGCTTGATTCCTTATTTTTCTTATGTTGTACAAACATTCAATTTTCTTAAGTATAAGAAAACCTGTTCTAATGTTCTTTCAATTCTCTTTCAAGGAACAAACAAATCAGAGCTATTCAAGGGGTGATGCATTGTGAGTGCACGCTTGCATAGCCAACAACCATTGAATCCTGGAGGGTAGAATGTTGCGTACTAACTGCACCGAGAGAGTCTCAAAAGGGTACGATCTACTATTAAGGACAGTATTGCATGCATCTCGCTCACAAATAGAGAAGTCCTTTCTTCTTGAACCCTTTATTAAATTATAATTAAGTCGTAACCCATAGCTAGTTCCTATTTTCCATCAACCTTTAGAATCGGGACTAGATTACTCCAGTCGGCACTGAACTCAGTGAAAGGTAGGTACAGTAAGACAGGGTTGGATCAGCCAACCAAATCCCAACTCTACCAAGAACTTAAAAGGTTTTTCGTCAATCCCTTAATCTTGCATATTTAGATGGGGTTTTTACATATCGGTCCCTTAAATTTTTAAAAATTAGACTTTAATCTCTAAAATCTTCATATTTTGATTTTAGTCATCCAAATCCTTTAAATTACTTCACTTTAGTTCCCCTGGGTAACTTTCGTTAAATTTTTGGCTCGAATTTCCTGTTATACCCTTAAAAGTCTCTCTTCCTCCTCTCTTCTTCTTATTGAGTTCCCCTCTCTGTTCTTCTCCTCTCTCTCTTTCTTCCCAGTTAATCTCCATTCTTCTTTCTTTTAACCAGGGAGAAAGTAACTACTGGAAAACATATAGAACAATTTAATATGCCTTGAACAACTGAATTGTTAGAAAGAAAAGAATCCCAAAAAGAAAGAAGGAAGATGAGGGATATAAGATTAGAGAAAAAAAAGAAAAAAAAGAAAAATTAACTGGGAGGAAAGAGAGAGAGAAGAAGAATGGAGAGAGGAACCCAATAAAAAGAGGAAGAGATGATGAAAAGGGACTTCTAGAAGTATAATGGAAAATTCAGGCCAAAAATTGGAAGTTATCAGGGGGACTAAATTGAAGTAACTTAAAAAATTTGGGAGATTAAAATCAAAATATGAAGATTTTAGGAACTAAAATCTAATTTTTAAAAATTTAATGGACTGATATGTAAAAACTCCTATTTAGATATCAGTCTATTGAATCTTTGTTTTTTAAATAAGTTCCCCAGAACCCTTAAATTACTCAAATTTAGCCCTCGGATTAATTATGGTCCAAAGTCAGAGAAATAATCATTCTAACTTAACTTTTTGTCAATTTTTCCAGTTATACCTAGGGCTGAGCAGAAACCTGAAAAAACCGATCTGAACCGCAAAACCGAACTGAACCGATCGGTTCCGGTTATTCGGTTTTCGGTTTGGTTCAGTTTAAAAAGCAAAATTAATTATAAATTTCGGATCGGATTTCGGTGGTTTTAACTCCAACCGAAACAATCAAATTATATCATACCCGATCCGTTAACCCATTAACCCTATCCAATCCGTTATCCAAATTCTCTAAAAAAATCTCTCACCCCCTTGATAGTCCTCTTCGTTTTCAGCTCACCCACCCTCACCAGTCTCAACCATCTCTCTGCTATATATATAAACTCTCCAAAGCAAGATCCCATCTCTCTCCAATATTTAGCTAAAATTTCGACACTTTCAGCCATGGAGGCCTATGCTCTGCTCTCCTCCTTCAAGGCCCAGCCCAGCTGGCTCCTCGTCCTCACCTCCCTGGGCATCCTCTCCCTCGCCAGCCTCTCCTTCTGCCTCCTCCGTTGGGCTTTCGTCACCTTCCTCCGGCCGCTAAGAACCTCAGGAAGTACGGCTTCTGGGCCCTAATCATCGGCACTACCGACGGCATTGGCAAGTCCTTTGCCTTCCAGTTCGCTCGCAAGGGCCTCAACCTCGTCCCCATCGGCCGCAACCTCCGGAAGTTGACCGAAGTCTCTGCATCGATCCGCTCTATATACAGCAATATCACCATCCAAAAAATCGACCGAACCAAACCGAACAAAAATTTCGGTTTCGGTTTTCTTGGGAGTTCGGTCGGTTTCGATTGTCCTATTTCGCTTCGGTTTTTTGTAGGGTTTTTTCACCCAAATCCGAACCAAACCAACCAATACTCACACCTAGTTATACCCTCACCATCAAACCGCTGATAACTAAACTGACACCCTCTCTCTATCTCTCCTTGCAAATTACTATCCTTATCATGAACCGAATCCAACTCTCTCACCCCCTCTCCTCCCTACCAACTCAACCAATACTCCCCACCCCTCCTCCCAAAATAACTAAAACCCAACTCCCCCCCCCCCCCCCTCCACAAAACAAATTACTCTGTCTCATCACGAACCAAGTTACTCTTTCTCATCATGCATATTTTGATTTTTTTTTTTTTTTAGTTCACATTATTTGGTTTATCTGAGACGAGTTATTATGAGACAATAAAATGATGTAATATTTTGTAAAGCTCTTTTTAATGAAATATAATAATTTTACCATTCAAAGAAGCCCTTTCTAAAAGATATCAAGGGCGATCAGTTAAAGTGATTATAATTTGAGCAAAAAGAAGTTCATTTCTGTACAATCTATCAAAATATATAAAACAAGGCTATTATTCTGGAATATAAGTCTACGCTCGAGTTGAACCAGTGACTTCCCATAACTCCAACCTGCCTCTTCATACTGAACCAGGTGTCAATGGTTTGTTGAACAAGGGTCGGTCCACCTATATGATATTGAATATTTCCTCTTTTCACATTCAAAAAACTAAAACTATTTCCAAAAAAGATCTCAACCTATGTGATCACAACCTTCAATTCTAAAGTTATGAAACTTTTATTGACAAACTGGGAACAAACTCTTTAATTGAACTATATAATTTTTAATATAAATGGGAATACATGAACTAAAAAAAGAAATATGAATCACCTACTAGCAGCATAACGAGCATGCTTACTGTTCTTCAGCCCAGGAACAGCAGCCATGCGTATCCTATTAGTAGAATCACGAGCAATTGGAATCTCAATACGTCCAGAACCAGGGTAAGGGACTCCAGAAGTAAGACTGATGTACATTCTTTGGATGGTATGGTGCTTAAACTGCTCCGCTAAATGGGAATGAGAATGTTCATCCTGTTGTTGGAGGAAAAAAAACAAAGCAATTACTTCATTTGATCCACCCAGTACTAATAAATTCAACTGGGAATAAATGCAGCATAGCATTACTGGAAGAAAAGAGGAGTATCTATGCGTAAGTAAAATAAAAACTATTTTAAGATGTTCCTTATCAAGCACAATGTACTTGAAAGAAAAATAAAAAATGACAGGCTTTGTGGTTCTTGTGGCATTCATTCAGCATTCAGCATGCTGACCTGCCCCCTAGATATGCATGACGTTGGAGGATTCTGCAATCATTATTCATCAAGCAACAACAGAAGTCACCCACAATTGGAACAACTGATTAGGTGATTGCACAGCAGACCTACCACTATTATAGTCATACTTCTGCAAGAATGGGGCTTTCTTGAATGGAGAAAAGTGGGTTCAAGCATGGCGTGTTTAATTATTCAAAGAGCTGGATTGTTAATATACACGACATGTAAATAAACATTTTTGGGGCAGAAAATGGAGAATCATGTATTAAGTATTTAATGAGCTAACTTTTAGTCCAATAATGATTGCATTAGAAGAGAACCTAGTAATGCAATCAGTAGTAGAAACTCTTACAGTCTTACTTCTGCATGAATGGGTTTTCCTGACACAAGCATTGAGTGCTTAAGTATTCAAAGAGCTGGATTTTTAATATACAAATATTATGAACAAACATTTCTGGGGAGGAAAGTATGGATTTATTGTACTATTTAGGTATTCAATGAGCTAATTTTTAGTCCATTATTTCAAGATACAATGCAAGCATTAAAGTGATTTCCATCTTTCAAAATTAGAGGATCATCTTCCCAGAGCTAAACTAAGAACCAATGGGAATAAATCTCCCCCAATCAACCGCACAGAGAGAGCAGTGTCCTAAATATTGGATACCGGTGATATACAGATCAACCAAATTACATACCGGATACCGGATATCAGGCGGAATATCGCGATATAACTCTAAATACCGGAGTATTATATTGGTGTCATACCAGTTAAAGAATAATCATATAATTGCCTATATAGAACGCATTAAAATACATAAAACAAGTTTATCAAGAAAAAAGTAAAGTGTTTCTACAATACAAAAGATATACAATATACAAAATTGTACTTTAATGAGTTTATACAAAACATGCTAGAAACTCTAAATAACAATCTTTCTAGCTTGATTCAGACTCAACTGGTTTACCTAGAGGCATACTTTGCTTCTCATGATCCGATAATGAATTTGATGATGATAACTCATCTAATAATGAATTTGATGATGATAACTCAAATTCTTCTTTCTCATTATTTTCATCTGATGTGGGTTGCTACTTAGACTTTGAAAATTAAAATGCTTTCCCTTTAGAAGTTCTAATACTTTTGAAATTGGATACCTTAACTCTTTCGCTCATTCTCTTATTCGGATTAGCACCCATGGCAATTGAAACCTATCAAAAAGTTAATTGCTCTCCAGAAAAGACCTCATCATCACTAGTCTCATATGGATCGGCATTTCTTTTCTGAGGTATAAACCAATGTTGAAAATAACACGTTATGAAACCCGTTATATTGCGTTACGTAATCTAACGGGACCCTAACGCTATGTAACAACTGAAAATAACTCAGTGCATCGTAACAGTACGTTTTTTACGTTATATTACGTAACGTTACGTTAACGTGCGTTATGTTATGTTATTTACAATTATTTTTTTAGTAACTTCTATATTGTTGTTGATTATTATTTTGTTTATTAGCAAATTGTTGTAATTTTCTTAATTAGTTGTTGGCTTATTTGATTACTAGTAAAATTTCTAATGTTTTAATTTGTAATTGTTTCCTTATTCGCTTGTTATAATTTATCTCCGATTGCTGAAATATCTTACTTGTCGATTTTATTGAATTTTTAACTGAACTGAAATCAACAATTATAAATAAGATAAATTAAACATTACAAAAATGTAAATTACTACAATAATAATAACTGGAATTGAAATTAAAAAATTGAAATCTTGTTATCTTGTTTAAATGATAACATGAATTACGGTTGGAGACTTAATATAATTTATGAAAATTATTGTAAAACTTAATATAAAATTAGAATAGATTATGTGAAAATTCTTTTTTAGATATTTTTAATTTATTTTTGAATTTATAAAAATTATTTTATATAGTTTTATATTTATTTTTAATTAAATAAATAGAAAATTGCATAACTTACGTTATTCGTTACGCTATATGCGGCATAACCTAACAAAGATAAAGCGTTACGTTATCGTTATCGCTATTTTAAACATTGGTATAAACCATTCGGTAACCTACTCCTCTTCATTATAGGCAACTACTGGATCTCTGTTCGGAATAGCAAGTATGCTTTTGAGCCTTCCATTGAATTTGACGAAAAATAAGTCATATAATTTCTTAGAACTTAACCTATTTCTTTTCTTCGTATACACCTAAATAAGAGATAATTACATTAAACGAAATTAGGACATATTTGTTTAAAAAGAAAAATATTTTATCAGCAAAGGGCTAATTGTAGTACCAACTTAAAGATGCTCCAATTCCGTTTACAACCCGAAGAACTAATTGTTCATTACCATGGTCCTTAATTCGGGAGCATCAGTCCCATAGAATTGTCACCATAAAGTTGGCAATAAATATTTAGAAATACTTATTAGTTAGATAGTTTCTTATTTTGAAAATTAATTAAATTTTGCATTTCTTAAATTGAAATGCATACTTGGATTAATACTTCTTGTTACAGTTGTCTTTACAAAAGTTATTCCAAATGATGTATTTTGATGCTGATACATTGGAAATTGCTACACAATCTTGTCAATTTTCTCATGATCATCTGGATAGAATTTATGTAGCACTCCAACGAAACCTTTCATAAATGAGCCATCTGCATCAATATCGAGCTGCTTGGCACAGTAGTAGAGCGGGTTGAAAAGAAACCAAGCTTTATGCCGAGAACCCTTAAGCTTGTCCTCTCATCTCTTATCAATAATTTTTCATATTTGAAGATATTTTTTCTCTTCACCTCTCAAAACTTCTTTTATTTCCTCTTTTGCAGTCTCCAGATCACCATACCAAAAATCCATTTATGGCACCTTGTCTCCATCAACTTTGCACAAAACTTTCACCAACAGAGTGAATACTTTTAGCGCAATGCTTGTGTTGTTCCCAAAATCTGTTACTAGCAATTATTTCTGCAACCTAAATATTCAAAAAAATATAAAAAATTTATGAATAACGTATAATTGTAATATCTAAGAACAATTTATATTAATTTACATAATTAACAAATATATATCTTTTTGCCTACATCTGTTTTAGACAGAGCGCTATCCATCCACTCATCAAAAATAAATATATATTGCAACTCTTTCTTCTTCTCCCTTATTAATAATAAAGAGATAAATGTCGTAACAAACCTAGTTGTTTCCGGCTTTATTAGCTCTCTGCTAATTGCCTTCCTCATAATGTCTAGAAACTTGGTGTGGCTGTATATGTACACTGAGACTGACCTCCTCATCGTGCTCGCACTTCGAATATATTTAATTTTTTCAATATCCAAAATCATCAAATTTACTGTATGTACTGCGCAAGATGTCCAAAATATGGTCGGATGTGTCAATGCTAACATATTCACTGCAGTCACATTATTCGAGGCATTATTTGTCATAATCTATACTACATTTTCATTGCCAACCTCATTTATTCCCCTCTCTACAAATTCGTAAATATAATTGTTATCGTGCCTGTCAGAGAAAGCATCTTGTGATAATAAAAAAACCGTCTTGGCTGGATAATGCACAACGCTATTCATCAAACTTATCCCCTTTCAATCTGATCAAGCGTCAGTCATAAAACTACAACCATTTGTTCGGCAACTACATTTAAATGAATTAAGAGTTGCATTAATCTCGTCGACTTCTCTCTAGAGGAAAATCTTGCTGAACTCGTACTGAGTAGAAGTCTGTAAATTTGATCCAAACTTGCCAATAGTTTGGACCATTTACATAAAAGATGGCAAAGTAGCAAGATTAAAAGCAAGTCCTCCTTCATAAAAAAAAACTTGGCAATGTACCTAACTATATCATCTATACCATTTTTTTTAGATGGAAGTCATAGCAAGCTGTCTTTGGGCTGCTTCCACCACCTTTTCGATCAATCGAGTAGCAAATTGATCCATCGGTTCTTTTCGCCTCGTCTAACCAGACTGACCCGTGGATTTTCAAGAAGATAACTCTTCTTCTTAAATTGTCCCTTCATCTTCTTCCCCAACACGAACTTTATTTAATAAATTCTGAAGCTCCGTTGCTTTTCTTTCCTTTACAACTCTAGATTTCTTTAATATTGCCAGAGCTTTTTGTTTAACATCATTAGGGACTAAGGGACAACCTTTGACATTATTGTTGATGTGACATAGATGTTCTTTTAATCGGATAATGTTTCTTCCATATTAATTCTTACAAAAATTGCACTCCACATTGTTTAGATTATCGGGTACTTTCTTTTCTCAATCCCAAGTCAGAACCTTACCTCCTCTTTTCAATTGGACATTAGATGCAGTAGAAAAAGACATCCTTCGAGCTATTATTGACCTCAAAATTTAAAAAAAAAGTTTGCATCAAATTTAACAAAGATAAGTAATTACTTACCATACCCTTCAATATCAATAAAGTATACTTATTTATTTCTTATCCAATGTACTATATGCGTAAAGAAAACTAAAGTTTATATTAAAAAATTATTGAATTAAAAGTACCAAAATTTATCCAATGTACTACAATCCACACACAAGGAAAACTAAAATTTAAATTAAAAAATTGTTTAATTAAAACTACATAAAAAACCAAAAATATTAATTATCCAATATACTCTATTCATAATATAAACCTCGTTCTCATGAATCTCATCCAATGTATTATACTATTATGTACTATATACAGATTTGTCACAAAGAAAACTAAAGTACATACAAGTATACTACATAGCCTATTAAGTAATAAATAGTAGTAGCTAGTAGCTACATTACATTACAAAATACAAACTAAACTACATGACCAATGCCCTATAATTAAAAATTTAAAACTACAAAAATTTAGCATCAATTGACAATTAGAGACATACAAAATAGCCTAAATTGGAATTAGTCAACAAATTAGTATACACTCTCCTCAATCACTCTCATTAGTCAACAAATCACCGATTCACTAGTCATCAAATCAAACATTCTCCTAAAACACATCAAACACATTATATATCCTCATAGTCAACAAATCAAACACTCTCCTCAAACACACTCCCAGGCTCCCAGCATAACCAATTCTTAACAAATGGATCATTAATTCACTGATTCAGTTTACTGAATCAATGAACGACCTACTTATTTAGTGAATCAGTCGGTCGTTCACTGATTCACTAAATTGGTGATCGGCCCACTGATTCAATGAATCAGTGGGTCGAACACTGATTCACTGGTGAATCAATGTTCGACCCTCTGACAATGTTCGATCTACTGATTCCCTGAATCAGTGGGTCGAAGTATTGAATCCCTCTCTAATTAAACCAAAGATGCACAAAAATGAAAGATTTAAACACAAAAAAAAATTACATTTAAACAAGCACAATTTTAAGAGAACAAATTGTAATCCTAATTAAAATTTTTCATGAAATAAAAAAATGACTTACCAGAGCTTCGAAACGGTCGCCAAAGTTGAGAGAGGTGGAGGAAGATCGCCGGCGTTGATCGAAAACGACAAATTTGCTTGGAAGCTTCGGGGGATCCAAAAACAGCCACCGACTCTGCATTGACATGGGCTCGGAGGCTTCATCAGTTACTCAGAACGTTGATCAGAGGGTCGGAGGCTAACACTTGGTTGATCGGCAAGTAATTTGAAGGTAGGTTTGGGAAATAGGGGTAGGGGTAGGGTTAGGGCTGAGATCGTCACTCGAATCGGGGGGGGGAGAGAGAGAGAGAGAGAGCAAGAGAAAATCAAAAAAAAATCCAAATACCAACCCGTTAGTGGGGTTTTAAGTTCCTAAAGGGTCAGGTTTTTAACGGGTTAATGGGTTTAACCAACAACCAAAACTCATTAAAAAAAAAACCGATATTGCTTAATACTTGCTGGTATTTTTCATACCATTATCGGCCGATATATCAGCACGTGCCGATATATCGGCCCATACCGGCTCAAAACGAGAAATGGTAAAAAATCCACTATCCCATCTCATTTCTTCATAAATTCCAAGATATCGGTCGGTATACCAGTATATACCGGTCGGTATTTAAAATACTGACAGAGAAAGCATACCTGCATTGAGTTAGGCTACACAATAGAGACCTCTATGCTGATCCATATCACATTACATGATCTTGGTTTTAAGCTTGAGTGATTGAATTGATTATTTTTTTTGTTACTTAGTTGCACTAACCCTTAAAAAGGATAGGCTAGGATGAGCAGAGTTCAAGATGAAGTCCCATCTTATCATTCGAGTATTTGAATCAATCAACACATTGCCTAAATTTGGACACAGTTTAAAGAGTATTCATTTCATGCCATCAGTTATTATTTGTGCAGTGTGTCATGCACATGAAAAGCAAACAATGTTCTAGGATAGTTTTTCTTACTATATTTTCTTTTTTGTTAAGGAAGAGTGAAGAGCACGAATTCTGTTGATACGCTCAATTCTGAAATATGTCAATAAGTGAGTCAAAGGCCTCAGGGCTCAACACCCTAACCCACTTCAACTCCTGTTTGAGCTCTCGCCATAGGAATGACAAGATGAGGTGCTATGGCAATGGTGGCATGTGACCTCTATGATTCATCAGTGGTCTCCAACAGTAATGAAGATGCCAACAATGTCAGCAGGATGCAGGTACATGTCTATTCCTTTTCTTGTTATGGGAAAGGTTCACTTGGGCACTTAAGCCAAGGCAACATGGCTGGGTGGTTCTGCCTAGGCAGGATCAAGCTCTCTACCACAAATTATTCACAACACCACTATATTGCTACTGGTCTACTACAAGAATCAATCTACTACCACCAAGACCTACTACTTCTAGACTACTGTCACAAAACAGACAATCTAGTACCCATTACTTCCTACTAATAAATACTACTACTATTCAATAACATACTAATTCATTACTTCTAGTTCAAAGTATTAACCACTAAGATTAACCTCTGATAATCTAGACTAACCAATACTTCATAGCAACTTCTATTTACCTACTGAAATACCACTTCTGTTGACTAACCTACTACACATTACTACCTGAATGTAGTAACTAGCTGCTTCTTATACCTCCTGTATTTATTACCTAAAATCTTAATTTTTAGAGCAGCAACTATTCTGGTATTATCCATGCTATACTACTGCACTGTTTAGAAAGCCCAATGTACAACTGTTTTATTGGTTATGATCAAATGTACATCTGTTTTATTGGTTAGAATCAAAACTCAAACTCTATATTCATAAGTCAGAGGAATATATATATTTATAGACCTCTCAACTTCACATAAACCACTCAATAGACGATGTGGTACTAAACTCAAACTAAATCCAAATACAAAATAGTATTCTAATCTAACACTCCTGTTCAAGTTGGGATATAAATATCAATAATACCCAACTTGTTACATAGATTAGAAAATACAGTTGGTAATACAGGTTTAGTTAGAATATCGGCCAATTGCTCTGACGAAGAGTAAACGAAGTACATATTTTTTCACCAAATTATTTCAAACCAGATGACAATTTATCTCTATATGCTTAGTGCGATAGATTTTGAGCAATATAGATGGCTGACTATCACAGTACATAGGTATAAGGTCTTTTGAGTTGAATCCAAATTCAGTCAGTAAATTCTTTAACCATAACAATTCGCACGTAATGTGTGTCATTGCCCGATACTTTGCCTCTGCTGAAAAATGAGACACTACATCTTATTTCTTACTCCTCCATGTAACTAGATTACCTCCAATAAATGTAAGATATCCAGTGGTCGACTTTCTATCTCCTACATATTCAACATCTGAAAAATCAGAGATTTTAACATGACCATAATTTTTATAAAATAACCCTTTTCTAGGAGAGTTCTTAATATATGTCAAAACTCTTAGAGCATCTTTGCAATGTATATCCCTTGGTTTATGCATAATTTGACTCAGCAGCTCAACAGCAAACAAAATATCAGGTCTAGTGACCGCATGATAGATAAGCTTACCAACCATTCTTTTATATTGCTTGGCATTCTCATGCAAAACACTATTTTCACTCCACACCTTTAAATCTGACTCCATTGGAGTATTAGCAGGTTTACATCGAAAACGACCGGTCTCTTCCAAGAGATCTAGTGCATAATTTCTTTAAGAGAAAAATAACCCATGTTTATTATAAACTATCTCAATTCTAAGAAAATATCTCGACTTTCCTATGTCTTTAGTTACAAAATATTACCTAACATAATCTTTTGTCTCAGTCAGGATTGTTGTATCACTCTCAGTTAGTAGAATATCTTCTACATCACAGCAATAAGGACAATACCAGAACGAATATGTCGAATAAAAACAGAATGACCATACTGACAATGCTGAAATTCAATATCAGCAATTACAGTGAAAAACTTCTCAAACCAGACTCAATGACTCTGTTCAAGACCATAAATTGATTTTTTGAGTTTGCAGACTACATTCTCCCCCTGAACAATATACCCTGAAGGTTCCATATACTTTTTTGCAGTATTCAAGAACATAGCACCAGAACTTAATTTTTCTTCCATACTATTAAGGAGCCATGTAATCACGCAACAATTATTAACAAGCCAATCAGAATATAGAGGATCGTGTACATCTGATGGATCATCCAGTAAATACATAATTTTTCTTTGAGCACCAATAAATACTCTAAACGACTAATCCCATAACAGATAATTATTACCATTCAACTTAACAACAGTAGCAGTAAGATTTTTTAAATATAAATTCCCAGTCATGGTAGTAATAGTAGACGCACTAGTAGTAGATAAATCACCTGAAGTTGATGATGTCATAAAAAGAAGATAGAAAACACAAAATATAGTGAAATAGTTTGAGCAATAGCAACAATAGACCTGTTGCGATTTTTGAACAAAGAAGATTCGAGCAAATAGATTTGTTGCTGCTACTGCGCCTTTGCTGCTGCTGTGCCTAGAAGTCCAAGGTGCTAAAGGAAGTTGCCACAGAGCTAGGGGTTTATTTGAAGGAACCCGCCACAGGTAAGCTAAGGTTTTTTTTTCAGGTAAGCTAAGGTTTTTTTTTGTGGTTTTGAATGGATGGTTGAAATTGATAGGTAATTGAATCGCACGGTTGAGGCCTATTTCTCAAATCTGCTCTAATACCATATCAAAAAATATTGAGAATCAAAACTCAAACTCTATATTCATAAGTCAAAGTATTACATATATTTATAAACCTCTCAACTCCACATAAACCACTCAATAAGCGATATGGAACTAAACTCAAACTAAACTCAAATACAAAATAGTATTCTAATCTAACAATCTCTTTTTCAAATTACACTTGACATGTAATAAGAAAAACCAGGCAATTGCTTATAAACCATATCAAAAAATATTGAGAATCAAAATAGTATTTGCTCTAGTACCATATCAAAAAATATTGAGAATCAAAACTCAAACTCTATATTCATAAGTCAAAGTATTACATATATTTATAAATCTCTCAACTCCACATAAACCACTCAATAAGCGATATGGTACTAAACTCAAACTAAATCCAAATACAAAATAGTATTATAATCTAACAACCCCTTTTTTAAATTACACTTGACATGTAATAAGAAAAACCAGGCAATTGCTTATAAACCACTGTTCTAAAAAACGCTCTATGCGGGCGCATAGGCGTTTTCGCCACCGAAACGCGTAGAAAAAGAAGAATGCGCCCAATTATGCAGACAAACGGGTTATCAGGTTTCGAACGTTAAAATTTTGCCCGACCCACACTCAAAACCCGACCCGTACCCGCAACCCATTACTTATTTCCCTTCCTCTTCGATTCGATGATTCCCAAATTCTCCCGAATCGAAGCTTCCGAGTCCAGCGGAAAAAAAACCCTAATTCTCTGATCGCTCCTTCTCCCTTCCAATCTCACCGGTGACCCGACGACATCTCCTCCGGCGACTGTGGTCTTCAAGGCAAGCTCTCCGGCGGCGGCAGTGACAGTGCAGATAAATTTTTTTTCAGTTAAGATTTTGGATCTCTTTAGGGTTTCGATGGTTTTTTTTGGGTATTATTTTTCTTGAATATTTTTTATGATTATTTTGAGTAAACTGAGTTGATTTTAGGGTTTGGATTTTTTGGTGAAAGAAAATATTCGGAAAAATTAGGGCTAGGGTTTTATTTGTTGAAAATGAGTTGAGACAATTTTTGTGTTAACTGTTAACTGAGTAGAATTTAGGGTTTGAGTTATTTTGAAAAAAGGGGAGATTCAGCCACTACATTATTTTGATTCTTCACCTCCATTAGCCGATTTTTTGTTTTTTATTCTTCACCTTCATCGATGACCACACCACTTCTGCAGGACAAACATCAATAATTTGAAATAATAGCTGAATTATTTTGAAATAATTCTGCAGCACAAACTTTTAGGGGAGTTTTTTTATAAAGAAGTTAAATCTTGCTTAAAATTTTTTGGATTTAGTTACTGATGAATAATGTACAGTTTAGTGACTTGATTAGCAATTTAATTTCTATTTATACTTGATTATTAGTATGTATGTGCAGTAATTGCTAAACAATTTAAAAAGTTTTTTCAAACTTATGTGAACACAAGATTTTATGGTCAATTTTAATTTTTTTAATACTAGATTATTTCTATATCCAAACCGTACATGCATCTTGAATTTTTGGAATTTTACAAGTCCCCGAACTGAAACTTATCATACACATATCTTGTAGTAGCAATATGTGGATTATTGTCATATGCTCATTGTAATTTGTAATTTTGTACATGCATCTTGTAATTTTGTAATTTGTAATTGGATTATAGCCAATTTATCTTCATTTTACATGCTTACGGTTATTATTTATAATTTTTTAGAGTTTTATAGCACTTAATATATATATATATATATTTATAATTATTATATTAATATATATTAAAATATCCGCATAATTCCGCGTAATCCGCATAATCGGCGCGTAATCCGATTATGCGTTATGCGGTCCTCGACCACACGCATACTGAAAACGCATTTTAGAACATTGTTATAAACTATAAATAAAAATCAAACAGTAGTTTATTGCTCAAACCATACAGTAAACCAATTAGAGGTTGATTGTCCCCAAAGAAAAATCATAAACCAAATTTAAAAAATTATAAATTAGTTGTACTATCATATCAACAGTGATTGAGTGAGATGAACTGTTTAAAAAATGTGGTAACAGATTGTAAGAGAGATTGGTTCCCATTTGCGCTAGTAACTGTTCTGCTCAGATGAAAGGGCCTCAAGTTTACTTGCAGCATCTGCTGCTTTAGATATATAGATAGTTTCTGTAGCATAAGGAACTTTGAATGAATTAAGGTAAACTTGCCCCTTTCATAGGCATTATTACTTTTTCAATTAATTAATGAAGACCATGCTTTTCTTATTCCTATGTCAAACAGTAAAGATTACAAGCTGATTGCTGACCTAACATTTTGCTTCATTATTAACTAATTAACAGCCCGAATTAACAGCGGCTGACAAACTAACTCTAAAATAAAGAGAGATACAGAGGTGGAAACTAAATAGATGGATAGTGCTTCAAGATTTTTAATTGTGTTAAAATGTTCCAAGCCGAAGAAAAAGATGTATACGAGGCTTTGGCAATATTTAGATCGTGATCAAATTAATGTTTGGATTCTCAATATATATGCTGCAAATAACAGTTCAGTCAACAAATGTTACTTTCAGCAGGAAATTTTGAAGCCCCTGATGAATGGCAAGACAACTCAAACAGATCCATCATTCACGTTCTGGCTTTTAGGCATACAAATTTTGGGGGTCAAAATGAATGGAATAAATTTGCAATTTGAATGCCTGTTTTGAGTTTTGAAGAGAAGGTTCTCTATGCTAATATTTCTTGACTATATAAGTATATTTTAGGGGGTTTGGCTTGATCTTTCTTGGAAGCCACAGGTTTCAATGGAAAAAAAAAATTGTATTTCTGTGTAATGCACATTTAGAAGGTTGGGTTGATATTTTCTTCTAACCCAAGGGGTTCTTGAAGCATTCAAGGATAAGACAGTAGGGAAAAAAAAATATTTGGAGTCAATCAAAGGTATAAATGCATTTTTCCAAACCCGAAAAGAAATAATAATAATAATAATAATCCTAAACCAAACCAAGAAACACAAGGTAATATGCTGACCAGTTTGGACTCTTTTAAACGTAGGAGTCCATCAGAAGTTAGATGAAAACTTCAGGTTTACAAGTATTATCATTCAGAGGAAGGATTTGTATAATATAACCATGACAATTGCAATATGAAATGAGGTCCCAGTGACAACCCAAAAGCCTGATGTTAGAAGAGAGTAGTTAAAGATGTTAACACAAATCACCTTCGCAATAACCAGCAGTCCGCTTGTACCTTTGTCCAACCTGTGCACTATCCCAGGACGCACAAGGGCATCATTATTTTCTGATTTGAACTCTTCCACTGAGGATTCTTCAATAAAAAAGCCTTCAATCTCACTGTCAGAAGTTTCAATATATTCCTCAGTTTCCGTTGACCTCTTATTGTTTGAGCATGCAACCATTGGAAGCTTGCAGTGATTAAGTACAGCATTCACTAATGTGCCATTGGCATTTCCAGGTGCTGGGTGAACAACCTAGAAATCAAAATTAAGTAACTGAGTGATAAAATGATCAACGGATTGGAGATAAAGGCACCATCAAGCAAAAGATTTGCTTGACTACTGAATAGGTAAAGATGTCTGATAACCTACAAGCACCTATGATGAACCTAGTACAAATTCAAGCAGATAAAAAGTTATGCACATCCATGTCTAATAAACGTAGATTCACGTCAGAAGTAGATTCAAATTCAACATCTGCATAGACACAAGTAGACTATAAAGTAAATGCAAATATACTTTGTTCCAGAGAAATCAAACAAAGAATTAGTTTTGAAATGAATAGTTGCTCCACACAAAATGAGCATATTGTGATATCTGAATAGCCAATTTACACATTTTCAAACTCCTTTCTAAATTAAGCCTTGTGGTTTTATGTGCATCCTTCACTTAACAAACAACTACATTCAACCAGCACTCCTGAATTTCAAATGGTTCATAACTAAATAGATGATGATATCTCTGTAAATCAAAAGTTATATTTGAATCATTATTTTGCAGTTTGCCTGATTGTGATCAAAAAGGAAAAATGAAGGTTCAGGATCATGTTTTCTGATTCTAGAGTAATATAAGTGCATCAGTCAAGTGATCATAAGTTGCTCTGACCTACTCCTGCAGTCATCAATTTAAAGTGAGGACAACATAGCTCGCGATATGTCAATACCTAGATACTACAAAAAATAAAGTTGTTAGCAAAGAATTAGGGGGGAGAAAAACAGGCCTTATATTTTATTTGAATTCAACCAAAATTACCTTTCTAACACTAATGCAGATTCTACAGAAAACAATCTAACACAGGCCTTATATCCTATCAGCAAGTTAAAATCAGTCCCCAGATAAACACTCAAGCACCTGAACTGAATCTAGAGATGAAGGTGATCAACTATATCCTGGAAATTAATGACCTGACTCAGCTATGTAGAAACTCTTTGAAGGCAAAGTATATGGCAATACGCGCGGAGAGAGAGAGAGAGAGAGAGAGCACCATCCAAAGAAAATTTTGAGTTATGTCAAAAAAGTGCCAAAGATATGTGGAAAAAAGCTCAGACTTTAACTTTATAATTAAAAAAAAATTAAGGCATATTTGAGAAGCATCCTACATGCATACAAGAATTTCACACATAGGATACATGTCAAAAATAGGCACCATTCAAGCTAAAACTGTCCTTACCACATGGCAGTCTCCAGTCAGAGGTCATGTCAATAAAGTAACATTAGTACTTGATCAATTAACCTTCAAACAAGCAACCAAGAAAGCTGTGAAGCAGTTCCCAAATAGAAAAGTCCGATGTAGATATATAATATAGGGCCCGTATAGCATTCAATTTGTTAGATGTTCTTATAAAAAGGCGGGGATCCATAGTACTTGAAAAAAGCAATATTAGGTGGTTGCATTTGATGATAGCATTTAATGAGGACCAGTCCTTAGAGACTTGATTAATTGATTTAGGACTTATTGATTTACTCAATTTATTTAGTTATTTGTTTTTTATTTGCACAATGTGCATGTAGGCTATGAAAAGACTTCTACAACAACAACAACAACTAAGCCTTTTATCCCAAGTATTTGGGGTAGGCTACATGAACCAAAAAAAAGAATCACGCCAGATCAATCACTTTGATAGTCCTTCTCTATTCATTTCTATCAAGTAATATCTCCTCATTTAAACCTCTAGAATCCATATCTTTTCATATCACCTTCATCCATATTTTCTTCGGTCTTCCCTTCATTCTTTTAACTTATCCTAAATTGATAAACTCCTCTCGTTGAACTGGTGCATTTGTAGGTCTACGTTGCACATGACCAAACCATCGGAAGCGATTTTCTCGCATCTCATCAATGAGAGCTACACCTAGTTTAGCACGAATATCTTCATTTTCTCGCTATGAAAAGACTTCTAGAAGACATTTATCAGGAGATGAAATTTAGATGAAAAATTAGTTCCTTGCGAATTTCTTTGAGCATGTGAGTTGCTAGACATTTAAATGTGAGCTTGCCTATAAATGTGAGCTTGCCATATAGGCATGTAGGTTGCCTTGGCACATGAGAAGCCAATTTATCCAAACCCGGTTCTATTTCTCACCCAAATTCAAATCCAAAACCCTAACCCTAACTCTCAATCTCATTTTCCATCGATGTTCAGTTTGATAATAAAAAGACTCTAATTCCTAGCCTGATCAGCCAAAGTGGCCCAGGTTATCACGTGAGAGTGACACGTTTAACAAGCATCATGCATGCAACCACAGCACACATGGATTGTTGGTCTCGTGCAAGGTTCCAGATAGTGACAACTGCTACTTCCAGCAACAAATGGTCTAGCATGATTCCAGCCCTCATCCAACCCACCCTGTTCCAGTTTGAGATCCAACATGGTTGCAGCCTAGGTCCAGCCAAGGTCAGATTCCAACCTAATACAGATATGAAGTAGGAATGAACCAGACCCAAGTATAAACTGATCCAGACCTAAATTTCTCCTCCTTCGTTAAATTTGGTGTTGGTCAGATTGTAATATGTTACGCAAAGGTAAAAATTTTAGGAAATACATGAACAACCAAACCTCAAGATTTTAGCCATGCCCACTGAAACCCTTTGATCCTTTCAGGAGTTTAAGATGGAGCAATTAAGAGTGAACAAATAGTTTAAAAAGCATCTAGATAAACTAGATACACAAAACACTGAGGACAACTTCAAAATTAGTGTACATCGAAGAAGGATGCAATCGAGGTGAGTTACATATGGCAATAGGGAGGTCATGGCGATAGACCAACTCGAGAAAGAATCGTGGAGGATAAGCTCAAGGTCATAGAAGAAATGATGTGCGTTAGATTAGTAAACTATCTACTATTTGGGTTTAGTTTAGGTTTAGCCCCACATCAACTGTTGAATGATTTGTATGTGTTTAAACACATATAAATATAAATATATGTATCTCTTGATTTATAATAGATAAATTGACTGGTTCTGATTATTTCATAATATAATATTAGAGCCTATTATGAAATAGATTTCAACGATCAATCCCAACTATCCTAATCGATAGCTGATTCCAATTCTAACTCTAATTTTAACTCTAACTTCACAATCGTGCTACCAATTCGATTCTAACTCCGACTCTAATTCTGACTCTGACTTCGCAATCATGTCACCAATTCGATTCCGACTTCGATTCCGACTCCGCAATCGCATTGCCAATTCGATTCCGCATCTGCTTCAGTTTCTATTTCTTCTCTGTTTCGTGACTGCAAGGACTCTGGCTAGTCCTTTCTCGACTACAAAAGTGTAATCCAGCTGTCTACTATTACTTCTAAAAAAAAGTTTATTTATACCCTACTACTATTTTTAAGAAAGAAACTTATCTGCTGCTTATTATTGTTTCTAAGAAAGAAGTTCATCTGCTGCCCCCTATCAACTTTCGATGGTAAGATAAAGACCTACACGGTGGTGACGGACGTGCTTTGATGATTCAACTGATTCATCGATTACTGCTACTGCTGCTACTCATCTATTTCAAATTAATCCGTACTATTGAAGGGAGAGAGTGTTTTCTAATGTATGCAATAAGTTAAGTATAATTGATATCTATACTCCAACTTGAGGAGGAATGTTAGATTAGAAAACTATCTTGCATTTGGATTAAGTTTAGATTTAGTCCCACATCGCATGTTCGATTGTTTGTATGGTGTTGAGATGCCTATAAATATATGCATCTCTCGACTCATAATAGATAGATTAATTTATTATGATTATTTCATAACATGGTATCAAAGCGCGTTATAAAATAAATCTTAATCGTTAATCTCAAATAATCTCTTCTTATGGAGGAAAAGTCTTTTTATGGTGGGAGTTCACTGCCATCTTCTTCGTCCACCTCTTTCTCGTTGAATTCTCTTAAATTGGTTCATTACTTAAAAAGACGGTTCTAGTCCACGTGTTGCTGGTCCTGGAGATTTGCCGCCTTAGGAAGAAAACCATTAAGCCCTAACATTGCTCCCTCCAAATTCTACAATTTCAATCCATCTCTAAGTAATATCATATCAGGAAAAGAGAATTCAAAAAAATTACCTTCAGGAATCTCAACCATCCTAATTGACTTCTGATCCGACTTCGACTCTGATTCCAACACCGACTATGATTCTGACTCCAACTCTGACTTCGAAATCACGTCACCAATTCAATTACGATGTCGACTCTAATTCTGACTATGACTCCATAGCTGCTTTGTTTCTATTTTTACTTTTCAATTTCGTGTTTGCTTCTAAGAAAAAAATTTATTTACTGTCTACTACTAGTTCTAAGAAAAAAGTTTATCTACTGTTTACTACTACTTCTAAAAAACAATTTATCTGCAGCCTAATACTATATCTAACAAAAAAGTTTATCTTCTATTTACTACTTCTAAGAAAGAAGTTTATCTGCTGCCTACTACTGTTTCTAAAAAAGAAGTTTATCTGTTGCCTCATACTGCTTCTAAAAAAGAAGTTTATCTACAGTCTACTATTACTTCTAAGAAAGAAATTTATTTACGGCTACCTATCAACTTTCGATGGTAGGATAAAGGCCTATCTTGGTGGTGACGGATGTGCTCTGATGATTCAAATGATTCATCTACTTCTACTATTGTTACTATTTTTGCTCATTTATTTTAAGTTAGTATGTACTATTAAAATGGGAGACAGTATTTTCTAATTTATGTTACGAGTTGGGTACAATATAATCTAACTTGAAGGAGAGTGTTAGATTAAAAAAAATATCTTGTATTTGGATTTAGTTTAGATTTAGTCCCACATCATTTGTTGGATTATTTGCATGGTGTTGTAATACTTATAAATATATGTATCTCGTGACTTATAATAGATAGATTGGCTAGTTCTAATTATTTCATAACAATGTGTATGAGGATGACGATGGTACGAATGATAAGTACTGGGAGGATGATAATATACTAAAGGCCAAAATAGAGGCTTCCACAACCCTCCGGCGTTTGGTCATACTAACCACTATTTCGAGTGGCATGCGATGTCTAGTGCATTAGGGCTTGAATCACTATGATGACACTTAAAGGGCTCGCCAAAGTTCACTAAAACTTCAAAAAACGACAACACGATAGAGTACATCAAGAATTTGCAGTGACTTGCTTTTCCATTCCTATTCCTATAGAGACTATCTTTTAGACCAATTTACATCAAGAATTTGCAGTGACTTGCTTTTCCATTCCTATTCCTATAGAGACTATCTTTTAGACCAATTGTCTAAACTACATGAGAAAAACTTGTTTGTAAGGAATTACACAACCAAATTTGATAACCAAGTCACTTGGTGTGACATTCAAGAAGAGCCTCGCCTTACCTTCCAAGGTTTCACAATGGACTAGGATTTGATATTTAGTATGAGATGCTCCCATGTATTTTAAATTCTATCAAGGCATAATTTTTGGCATTACGCCTAGAGTCATACTTGAAAGCGCTTTTAGATAAGAAATTCACCTCCAAATCCATGAGCAATATAAGTATTAGTTTAAGACCAATGCCACACCTATATAAGTATGAGCAATAATAAAGTTTGTTATTAGTGATTCGTCCAAGCAAAAATTTACAGGCTATTGAGAGGTACAAGGTGGGTCAACTTAGGCCGGATTCGTAAATTTATATATTCAAGCAATCTCATGAATTTTAGGGTAGGACTTAAATTTTGGTAGGACTCTACAGAATTTTTGGACAATTGGACTTGGACTTCAACAGTATTGATGAACTTTATAAATATTATTTTATATTAAAATAATATATGTGAAGAAATTAACTTATCATTGTTATTTTAACAATAAATATAGTAATATTACTAGCATTTCATAGTAAAAAAAAATATTACAATAATTATCCTTGAGTATATTGCTAAGTAATTATATATTATATTATTAAGTAATGTAATTGTTACTAGGTATTAATAAGCAAAAATATAACTTCATAAAATTTTCATGTTATGAAATTATTTATTACTTTTCAGTATGCTAACTATATTTCAATTACCAATAATTAATTATTTATATTAAAATAAAGTTTTTATTTTTTAGTAATTTATTATTTATTAGCATTTGTTACATATAGATAGATTCTGAGTGAGAATCTAAAATTAAAGAGAAAGTCCAAGGGAGGTTATTGGACTTTACTTCTTAGTGTCGTTGGTTTGAATTTGTACATAGACTCAAAATTACTTTACTTTTTAATGTTATTGGTTTGGAATCAAACTCTTGACTTTCCTTTTTTTGTTGTTAATAGTTACAAGAACTAGAACATGGATAATTTCTTGAAAGTCCAACAAACTTGTCCAAGTATCTGTAGTTGGCTAGTCCAAACCCCAAATAAAATTCCAAGAGAAAAAATATTAGACTCTCTCTTGAGGTAGGTCTCTCTATAATAAATGCTAATACATAGTAAATTACTAAGGTATCTTTCTCACTGCACCAAAGCTACAAAATTACGGTAAAGGTTTAGGGTTATAATTTTTATACACTACCAAAAATAAAATATTATTTTAATATCACTAATTAATTAGTATTTTGGTCTACTTAACATACTAATAATAAATAATGCCACATCATTGAAAAAGTTCAACAACTTACACTATTACAACAACAATTAAGTTTTTTATCCCAAGTACTTGGGGTAGGCTACATGAACCAAAAGAGAATCACGTCGGATCGATCACATTAATAATCCTTCTCCATTCATTCCAATCGAGTAATATGTCCTCATTTAAACTTCTAACATCCATATATTTTCATAACATCTCCATCCATATTCTTTTCGGTCTTCTCTTCGCTTTTTTAACTTGTACTATATTAATAAGCTCCCATCATCGAACTGGTATATTTGTACATTAACATCGCATATGACCAAACCATCGTAAGTAATTTTTTCACATCATCTCGGATTGCGCCTAACTTAGCACAAATATATTTATTTCTCATTTTATCTCTACTAATATTGTTGCACATCCAACGAAGCATGCACATCTCTATTATACTTATCTTCTGCGAATGATGTTTCTCTATAGCACAGCATTTTTGTATTATATAATAAAACTGGCCTAATATCAATCCTATAAAATTTTTCCTTTAATTTTAAGGGAATGATATAATTGCATAAAACTCCCATTCTACTCCTCCATTTCAACCAATCAGTTTAGATCCTATAATTGACATCACTATCGATCTCTCCATCATTTTGAATAATAGCATCCAAATACCTAAATTGACTGCTCTTTGTATCTCTTTCTCATCCAGTATCAAAGCACTATAGTTTAGGGTCCATTATTTACTAAGTTTACACTCCATATACTCTGTTTTGGACCTACTCAATCTAAAAACAGCTGGAGTAGCTCAGTATGTTAGAACTTACATTATTGTTTATTAATTAATAATTAGTTAACAATTACAATTAATTAACAATATAATATAACATTTTTAACATATTCTTAGGACAAATTACAAATAATTACATGACTAACTAATAATAATAAATTAGTAATGTAAAATAAACGAAAAAGCATCATGTCATATTATTTATTTATTTTCACTATGAAATGTTAATAATACTATTACATTTACCATTAAAACAAGAAACAAGAATGATAAGTTAATTTATCATATTCACTATAAATAATATAGTGTCCTATCATCAAAAGTCCATCAACGTTGTCCAAGTTCTAATTCGTCCAAAAAATCCTAGTGGAGTCCATCCAAAACTCCAAGTTCTATCTTAAAATTCAAAAGATCATCCAGATACACAATTATTAGAATTTAACATAAATTGTCCAAGCCAATGACACCCCCCCTCCCCCCAAAAAAAAAACTTTTCTCTTACTGTTTTGGGTTTGGACTGGCCAAATACAACCTTGAACAGGTTTCTTAGACTTTCAAGAAACTGTCAAGTCCTAGTCCTAGTAAATAATAACATGAAAAAATAAAGTCCAAGTTCGAGTTTAAGTATGATTTCAAACCAATAATTGAAAAACAAAGTCCAAGTTTAAGTCCAATTCCAATCCAAAGCAAAAATGCTAAAATGGAAAGCCCAAGTCCACTGAACTTGTCCAAACCAATAACCACCTTTAAGTAGAATAGTTGAGGGATCTGGACATTATACTTACCAGTGTCCCACAATGAGTCAGCATATTGAGACAATCCATATTGATGGCACAGATAATTCGAGGGAATATGTGGAGGCCCATGGTGTTAGCAAGTGTGATTAGCACAATACGGTATTAGGGGTCTAGTTCAACTGTACATATCGTTAGATGTTTACTTGCCAAACCTAGAGGTGAGGAAGATTGGTGTAGGGCTAGGGTTTTTAAAACATGCACCAAGAATAAAGAGAAATCATATAAATTAATGATCAATGGGATTAGATGTGTGAATATCATTGCTACAAAGAGAACCTTAAAGTTGAACCTACCTCAACCATATGTCAAATTTTGATAAAACTGTGCAAGTCTATTAGACATGTATAGGGTCCTCAAAGTTTCTTGCTTTACAACTTTAGTATGAACAGCAACAAGCTCTCTGACACAAAATTAACCCAAAAGCAGAGTACATATTATTTTATTTCTACAAGCGTATTAGGCTGCTTAGGCCTAGTCACTCGGGCATTCAGGTCTCTTCCCTCCATCAAACACTGATCAATTACCAGGAGAAATCCACTTAAATGCCTCCTTATGCCAAGAATAGACTCAAGACCTTTCGCTAGGAGCACAATGTCAATGCCATGCCTACTGAATGCAAAGTGTCTTCTTAGGTTTACTTCCCAACTGCCAAATATCTAAAATAGTTTACTAGAAAAGGCTTCTCCTGCATTACTTTTGCCCCGAGTATAAATAAATAAAACAATTATGCTAAAATATATCAAGAACAATTACTTAATACTGCATAAGCGATAAGAAAGGTTCATATAAAATACTTGATATCTGATGGAATAGAAAGACAAATAATTACCATGTTTGCAGGCTTATTTACAACAAGAACATGAGCATCTTCATACACTATATCCAGAGGAATGTCTTCCGGTTCTGCCCTCAAGGCTCGCAATTCAGAGACAATACAACTAACTTTATCCCCTTCCTTAATTCTATGGGAAACCTGCCATGATAAAATCCAAACATCAACTAAAAGCTTAAATGACAATATATACGAAAAATATAAATAAAAATAAGAGCTGAAGTATGAAAAAAAAAATCCTATGGGAGTCCAAAGACCTAGAAACATTAAGAATGATTGGAAATAGTTGTTTTCACTACTGAAAATTCCAAATGAAATGGCCATAGAATTTACTAGGGAAAAAAACATAAAGATGCGAGTGTCAGCAGTCCTTCATCAAAATCCTTTTAACATTATTGAGATCAATGTTTAAAATAGCGATAACGGTAATGTAACGTTTTGCCTCTGTTAGGTTATGTCACATATAGTGTAACGCATAGGTTATGCAATTTTCTATTTATTCAATTAAACATAAATATAAACTTGTATAAAATAATTTTAATAAATTGAAAAATAAATTTAAAATATCTAAAAAAAATATAAAATTATTTTGTAATACATAATCTATTCTACTTTTATATTAAGTTTTACAATAATTTTCACATTTATCTTCATAAATTATATTAAGTCTGCAACTCAGTCATCATTTAAACTAAAAAACAAAATTCTAACTTTTATTTCAATTTCAATTATTATCATTGTTGTAATTTATATTTTGTAATATTCAATTTATCTTATTTGTAATTGTTGATTTCAGTTCAGTTAAAAATTCAATACAATCAATAAGTAAGATATTTCAACAATCGGAGAGGATTATAACAAGCAAATAAGGAAATAATCGCAAATTAACAAGTTATCAATTTCACAAGCAATCCAACAAACTAACAACTAATCAAGTAAGAAAATTACAGTAATTCGCTAATAATCAAAATAATAATTAATAACAATATAGAAATTACTAAAAAAATAATTATAAATAACGTAACATAACGTAATTTAACATAACATTACGTAATATAATGTAAAATAATATAAAAAATGTACTATTATAGTGCTCTGAGTTATTTCCGGTTATTACGTAGCGCTGGAGTTCCGTTAGGTTACGTAACGTAATATAACAGGTTTCATAATGCATTATTTTTAACATTGATCAAGATCATATGACAGTCCTTTGTCGGGATCCACCTGCAGTCCATCATAGAGATCCTACAAACACCAGCAGCCCTTCATCAAGACACGAGCAAGCCAGGTGATTATATTTCAAAGTGTCCCTTACCTTGCTTTTCTCTCACTTTCACTGTTAGGGGAGAGAAAGGGGCAGAGAAAACTATTAAACCTTACTTTCCTTTATTTTCTGCAGTTTTCTATTTCTTTCTACTTTTCTTTCCAACTAAACAGGGGAAAATGACTTTCCCACTTCATTTCTTTTCTTTCTATTTATCCCAAACCAAACACAGCCCAAGGATCAATGTTTATAAGTATTTAGCCAAAAACCTCAAGTTTAGCTATCCATAATCTGTTAGTAGCTTTATGCTAATAGAACTTGTTGAAAAAATCAATAAATTGCTTGTTCACCTCCTGCTTCTGGCCACAATTCTCTAATGCATAAGTTGTTACAGTCCACAACTTACTAATTTATGTTATAGTATTTTTTATACTCTTTGTTGCTCATCCACCTCCTGGTTCCGTCTAAATGCCCTAGTATTTACCTTCACACTGGAATCGACGATAAGCCGGCGTTTTGGATAGTCAGTAACGGGATTAAAGGATGGAGTGTGAAAACTAATAGTTATGGAAAGGTTCTAGTCTTCTAGATGTGGATCTCTAGTAGCTTTTATTCTTGGGCAAATAAAATTTGTGATATTTCTGAAACTTTGATTTAATCTCTACCAAGTTAGGAAGAGGTAAAAAGGATATGCCCAAGAAATGGTTTTAGACAGAGGGAGAAGAATCAAGTTAACCAAGTAAGAAACAAAGGATGAATAGTCCTAAGAGCGAGTCATGTCATGTGGGCCATGCAATACACCTAGATGAGAGAAAGGATGGATGGGATACAACAATATAACATTAGGGTGGCTTTATGATACTCTATGAGAGCTAGGAATCAGCTAGAATCAAGCCCTGTTGGTCATGTAATGCACCAGGACAGGAGAAGGGTAGATGTGATACAATTATAGGTTGTTTACCAACAAACCAACACAGAAACGACGAAAATAACAGAACAAATAGCAAATAGCACATAAAAAATTTCTGTGACACGAATAGAAGTGCTATTTTCTAGTCTCTAACACCAATAAAACACGACTATGTCAATGGTAGGTTCACAAGTAACTCAATCACTATTGGCTAAGCAAAATCAATTACTACCCAAAATAAAAACTAATTAGGGAGTGGTCTCACCTACCATAGCAGTTTTACCTATTTATAGTACAAGATCTTGTAAATGAATTAGTTATTTCTAAATCTGACAACATAATTACCCAATGTTTAAAATAACGATAACGGTAACATAACATTTTACCTCCGTTAGGTTACATCTAGTATAGCATCACGCATAATGTGGGTTATATAATTTCCTATTTATTTAATAAAAATAAATATAAAACTATAATAATAAATTCTATAAATTCAAAAAAATTAAGATTTTAAAATATATAAAAAAATCTATAACACAGAACATATTCTTAGTTTCTAACCAGTTACAAAATTACTTTTAAATTTATCTTCGTAAATTATATTAAGCTTGCATAATTCCAATCACCACCAAAAAAGAAAATTTTCAAAATTATTAATTTTAGTTTTAATCATCATCAATGTTGTAATTTATATTTTGTAATGCTCTCATCTTATTTGTAATTCTTCATTTCAGTTCAACTAAGAGTGTAATAAAATGAACAAGTAAGAAAATTCTAGTAATCAACGAGGAATAATAACAATCAACCAAGCAACCAATCGTAAATTAGTAAGCTAGTAATTTCACAAATAATCAAGTATGCAAACACAAACAATCAAATAAATAAATTGTAGCAATCAACTAACAGTCAAAGGAAAGAACCAACGACACTCTGGAATTACTCAGAAAAATAACAGCAAATAACATATATAATATAACGTAACATTATGCAAATAATGTAAAATAACAAAAAAAACATACCGTTATGGTGCACTGAGTTATTTTCTAGTGTTAGATGGCATTGAGTTTGTATTAGGTATCATAACGCAATATAACGGCTTACATAACAGGTTGTTTTCAACATTGTAATTATTTTTGCCAACGAAGCTGCATGTCAGTGAAGCTGCACATGTCGGCGAAGTTGCATGTATCAGCAAGGCTACATGCATCAGCAAAGTTGTATGCATCAGCGAGGCTGCATGCATAGGCAAAGCTATGCCCTTCCGCACAGTAAAATATACGCTCTACGAGACTAACTCTAAAAACTCTAATAGTACGACTAGTCATTCAGTCGATAAACTTGAGCCAACATACAGAGAGGCTATTAAACTTTTAGGTTAGGGGCACCGCCCCACCCCCAGGGCAGGGGCAAATCACCTCCTGCACCCCCGAACGAGCAGTCCAAACACTTGAGCCAGGAGTAACTCACCAACGTTATTCGAAAGGGCAAAATTTGAGGAATTCATTTCCTGAATGTTACAAGTCCGAAGTCTTACATTGATTTGATCTACCTTTCGTCATCATTAACACGATTGGTCACAGACAACAGGACAGTCGCCCGAAAGTATCGAAGGTTGATATGCTTCCAAATAACATATTCATCAGACTCTGACTATATTCCTGGTATCAAAGGACTTATAGTCAAAAGAGAAGGTGTCTATATTGGCTCTCGAGCTAGAACTCACACAATGAGGGTAGCAATACCGATTAAATACAATTCACTTACCACTTCCCATCATGAATCATCATCAAATCACAATTATACCAATACTGCCTGCATATCAACTAGCATAGAAAGTTCAATTCAGCCACAGCATACAACTGTTTATATGGCCGACGATGATAATATAGATATCCTTTGGCGACTCAAAGCTCAGGAGCATAACTCGAAGCTACCTTGGACAAAATACAACTCAAGTTCCAACAGCTGTTGGACAAAAACAATCCAAGGCTACCAATAATACTTCCCTTAACAATTTACAAACCAAAGTAATTATGTCTCACCACTGGAAAACTCAGAGGGGCTCAATAATTTCTTCTCTTTTTAAAAGATAATTATCATCCTATCTTTTCTAGTGATTATTAAAATTGCGTATAACCATATTTTTTGCATGAATATATCACATCTATCCTTCAAATTCAGCTTTAGCCATCACATGGTAAGGTCGTAATGACAAAAGATCCCCTCTTAAGGTTAGAGGATATCTAGGTTAAGATTTATGGCTTTTCATAAGACGCAAGAAGACCAACAAGCCAACACAGGCCCGATGCAAAGTGCGACGAATAAACACTATAAATTATAAACATCACATGAAATGTAGTATCGGCACAACTAAAAAAATTTGTTTCAAGTTTCCAAAACAAGTGTAATACACGGGTAGAGCACAGCACAATACTTCATTGTCAATAACACATTGGATTTTTCTCTGCAAGTTTTTTACGCCCCCAATACTAATAATTCGCAAGTGCCACCGTATAAAGTGGTAAAACCTATTAACAAGTGTGCAAGAGGCCCATCCTTCGAACCCCACTTGCAACAACTAAAAGTTGGGTTGGACAGAGTCAGCCACTGCCTTTGTTCAAGAAAAAAGAAATACTAATAATTCATTTTCTCAACGTAAACCCATCCTCAAATCCCATCTCCTAACGATGACATTTATTAGTTCACCATCCATCCAAATTTCGTTGGGGAATTTAATAATACGGTATAAAAGTCCAACAGGTTCTACACAAAACCCAAATTGGATTGCTTAAAATGCTTGTTCACTTTAATCTTAGAAGGGGTAAAAAAAACCAATCAGTTTTTATGGTGGTCCGGTTTCTTCAGCACTCGGAAATTGAAGTAACACTCAAATAACTTCGTTCTTAATTCTTGAGCTCAAAATGACACAAAACTAGAACACCTATCCAGAATTAGCCAAATGCGAAGGTACCTTGTGGATGGTGATGCCATTGACGGCGACGAGGCCGGAACGGATGCTAGACTCCACCCGGGCGCGGCTCACGCCCTGGATCCGAGAAGCGATCCATGAGTCGATCCTGGCTTTCCCTGAACCGCTATCGACACTCGCCTCGAATCGAAGTCCGGCGTGGTTGCCCCTAACGGATTGCGGGCTCGGATCTGGATCCGGATCCGGATCCGAGTCGACTGTAGGAGACGAAGAGCAAAGGAGCTTAGAAACTTTAGTGTTTCGTCGGAGGAGTTTGAGCGGAGAAGAGAAGGGAGAGGTGGTGGAAACGGCGGTGAGAGAAAGCATCGTCGCTGGAGAAGCGAGGATTAGGAAATTGGAGGGGAACTTCTAAAGGGGCACAAGTTTTTTCCTAGTGAGCCCAGTGAAAGTTTAGAATTAGATAAAATTTCTTAGTGAGCCCAATTTTATTCCCAAAATACCCTTCCCTCATATTTCTGCATCTCACTTCGATCTTCCTCTCATCCTCTCCTCTCTTCTCCTTCCAACCCCTCCCCCCACCCCGCCGCAACCCACCTCCGCTCCCACCCAGCTCCGCCCGACCCGCCGCCACCCCCTCCGCTCCCAACCTGCTCCGCCCGACCCGCCGCCGCCCCCTCCCCCAAATTCTCCGCCCCAACGCGCTCCGCCCCCACAAATCCGTCCGCCCGACCCAATGCGCTCCGCCCGCACGGTCCAGCCGCCCCAATGCGCTCCGCCCCAGGCTCCGCCCGCCCCAACGCGCTCCGCGCCCACCCGCTGCTGCAACACCCCCTCCTTCCGCCTCCAGTGTCTGCTGCCACACCTCAAAATTTCTTCTCGTTTCAGAATTTTTGAGCTCCAATGTAAGTCTCTTTTTAATTTAAATTTAATTTTGTTTTATTTTGTTTATTCTTATATGCTCTTTAACTGTGTTGAAAACTGAAAACTTCTTGTATAGTTTGATAATAATTTACATTCGGGAAATTCTAAACGAGTACATTTTTTTTGTTAATTTTGTTTATTTAATATTTAGATTATAATTATGAAGAAAGTATAATATTGTAATCGTAGTTGTAAAATTTGCGAAACAAGTAATTATTTTCTAATTGTAGGTGTTAATATTAAAATTTATTAATTAATTTAGAAGTTTAAAATAAATAGGTAAAATATTATATTTGTAGCAAATTATACTTTATTACTACTTATTTGCTCATAGAAATTTTACTGTTTTGATAAAAAAATATCTATGAATGAAATATCTTTGTATTACATAGATGAATTCGACAGAATCTTCTCGCGTTCGACCAACTGTCTCGTTAAGGAGGAAGAAAGCAGTATCTCGACCACAAATCCAACGCCCGATACGAGAGAGAGAAATCGAAGTGGCCGTAGATACTGAATTAAATGTAAAAAGTCCTAATTTGATCAGATATGATAGTGCAAGACTAGAAGAAGGGAATACTGATGCAGGAGGCTCTCAAGATGATCTTCATGAGTCAAATTACCGAGATCCAGTTGATTTATCAGTACTGAAGAGTTTCAAGACGCACGTTGCTTTCTTCGTTTTAAAAGACAAAGAACCACCAGAAGAGTAAGCAGAGGAACAAAGATAAGATCAATCCACTCTTAATACACCCGATACGGTAATTATGTCTCGAATCAGAAGCAGACGTCAACCCCCGAGTAAGACAAGGAGACAGTGATTAGATTATATTAGTTGTGTATTGATATTGATGATGTTAGGAACTTCAAGTGGCCGATGTAATTGTTTTTTGCAAACATTTTGAATAATTTGTAGAATATATGGTTTTTGTTTGTAATGAACCCTATTAGTTGCTTGTTGTTCGATTAATATACACACTACGTTTGTATTTGATCTTATTTCTATTTGTATAAGATCTTGTTTGTTTTATACGTAGGGGACCTTGTTTATAATCTTCACTATTTCATTGTATCAGCTATTGTATCGTTGTTTCATTGAATCGGTGTATCAATGTATCATTGTATCATTATATCGGTGTATCAGGAGTATCATTGTATTTGTGTATCTGGAGTATCATTGTATTGATGTATCATTGTATCGGTGTATCGATGTATCAGTATATTATTGTGTCGGTGTATCAGTGTGACGGTGTATCAGTGTGTCTGTGAATTATTGTATCTTTTTTGCTTCATTCACTATATTTTGTGTAATAATGTATAATTAATTGTTAATATAAGTCATTAAAGTGACGCTAAATTGAGTAAACTAATGATTTATCAATTTATTACATAAATAGAGTGGGTGAGACAGCGGCGGAGAATCAGATCGGGTCAAGTCCCTGTTCGGACTGTCAGTCCGAACGAGGGGGCGCCGTTCGGACTTACAGTCCGAACAAAACTGGTCTGTTCGGACTCTAAGTCCGAACAGATCCAGTCTGTTCGGACTCTAAGTCCGAACAGACTAGTTTTGTTCGGACTTACAGTCCGAACAAAACTGGATTGTTCGGACTCTAAGTCCGAACGGGGTAATCGGAAGAGGGAAGAAGGGCAAAATGGGAAATTTTTTTAGAAGGCATAGTTGATATATACGGTAAATTTTAACTGGGCTCACTAGGAAAAAACTTGTGCCCCTTTAGAAGTTCCCAATTGGAGGAGTGAAATATCCATATTTTCGGAGGGGAATGAGACCCGATAACCCAACAACATGAATCCGGACAAGATTTGTAAATGGGAACTTCTAACGGGGCACAACTTTTTTACTAGTGAGCCCAGATTTACCAGTACCAGTGAGCCCAGTATCAATACAGTAAAGGGAAGAATTTCTTAGTGAGTACATTTTTATTTCCAAAATACCTTTCAGCTATATTTTCATCTCACTCTTCTCCTAACTTCCATCTCCACTCCCTCTAAACCTAAAATCCTCTCCTTTCTTCTCCTTCCAAACCCGCTGCTGCTGCCCTCCGTCCGCCGCCGCTGCCCCACACCCTCCAGTGCCACACCCCCCCACCTTCTGCCCCGACCCTCCACCGCCTTAGCCCTAGCCCAACACCCCCCCCACCCTCCGCCCCCACCCTCCGCTCCGCTGCCACCCTCCGCTGTCACCCCCCCACCCTCCGCCCCCACCCTCCGCTGCCACATCCCCCACCCGCCCCCACCCTCCACTGCCACACCCGGCTGCCACACTCCCCACCCGGCCCCACCCCTCCGCCCCCACCCTCCGCTGCCACACCCCCCACCCTCCACTGTCACACCCCACACCCTCCGCCCCCACCCTCTGCTCTGCTGCCACGCCCCCCAACCCTCCGCTGTCACATTTCCTCTCTCTTGATCTCAGATTTCTGAGCTCCACTGTAAGTCTCGTTTAATTTAATTTTAATTTTGTTTTATTTAATTTATTCTTATTTGCTCTGTAACTGTCCTGAAAACTGAAAACTTTTTGTTTGGTCTGATAATAATTTAGAATCGGGAAAATCTAAACGAGTACATTTTTTTGTTAATTTTGATTTTTAATATTTAGATTATAATTATGAAGAAAATATAATATTGTAATCGTAGTTGTAAAATATGCGAAAATTTAGTTATTTTCTAATTATAGATGTTAATATTAAAATTTATTAATTAATTTTGAAGTTGCGAAAATTTACTGCACTTGCGAAGATCAAAGCCGTGCTAACTGGTTGCACTCAGCCAGAAGAACCACCTGAAAAGCAAGCAGAGGAACCAAGTCAAGATCAATCCACTCCTAATGCACCCGATACGGTAAATTTGACTCAAACCAGAAGCAGACGTCAACCCCCGAGGAAGACAAGGAGACAGTGATCAATGTGTGAGATGTATAATGATATGGATGATGTAAGGAATTTCACGTCGCCGATGTAAACTTATTTTGCAAATATTTTGATGAATTTGTTGAATTTATGGTTTTTGTTTGTAATGAACCCTATTGGTCACTTTAAACACTATGTTTGTATTTTATCGTATTTCTTTAATTTGTATAAAATATTGTTTGTTTTATACGTAGGGAACCCTATTTATAATCTTCACTATTTCATTGTATCAGTAATTGTATCGTTGTTTCATTGTATGGGTGTATCCAAGTATCATTATATTACTATATCGGTATATCATGAGTATCATTGTATTTATGTATCAGCAGTATCATTGTATTTGTATATCATTGTATCATTGTTTGTCGGTGTATCATTGTATCGCAATAAACGATGTATCAGAGTATCAATGGGTTGGTGTATCAGTGTGTCAGTGTATAATTGTATGTTTTTTTTCTTCCTTCCCTATATTTCGATAATAATGTATAATTTGTTATTAATATAAGTTCATAAACTGACGTTAAATTCGGTTAACTAATGATACATCAATTTTTATAAGTAAATAGAGTCGATGAGGCAGTGGCCAAATCAAGCTCCTGTCCGGACTGTCAGTCCGAACAGGTCGGATTCGTTCGGACTGACAGTCCGAACGAACTTGATTTGTTCGGACTGTCAGTCCGAATGAACTTGATTTGTTCGGACTGACAGTCCGAACAAATGAAGACTGTTTGGACTGTCAGTCCGAACAGCCGAGAGTTGTTCGGACTGACAGTCCGAACGGAGTTAGTCCGTTCGGACTGTCAGTCCGAACGGCGGGAGGGACAGAAGAAACGAGAGAAGGGTAAGATGGAGATTTTTTTTAGAGGGCATAGTTGTTATATATTGGGAGTTTTAACTGGGCTCACTAGGAAAAAACTTGTGCCCATTTAGAAGTTCCCTTTGTAAGTGGATTTGGATATAGTAATAGGTTATTATGCGGAAATAGAAGCTCCTAACAGCTGGATTTTCTAAAGGGGCACACCATATTTCCTAGGTAATCCACTTTAAAACTTTCCCTATATAATAACTTTGACTGTCAAAATTTTGAACAATTTTACCCTTTCCTTCAACCTCATGTCCTCTCTGGTTCTCCCACATGATAGATGAGATTTTTTTAAGAGTTTAAAATCCAGTCAATTTGACTTGATTTTCTCTTCTAGTAAATCATTTGTTGTTTTAAAGGCGAATCATTATTTCATTTTCGTATATTATTTCGTTAGAAATCCTAAAAAAGAAGAATTTTTGAGTTGTGACGAAGTCGACGAAAATAGAGAATACAAACATATCGTTGGTTTCATTCGACAATTAAAATCCTCTGCAGGTAGATTCTATCATTCTCATATAATTATGTCCAAATATAACTTAGAATTTTGATTTAAATTGGTTAGAATTATGTTAGGTTTTTTTTTTTGGGTGTTCGTTTTTGTCTGGTGTAAAATCCCATAGAAGGACGTCGTTGTTCGGAAGTATAGTCTGAACAAGATACTTGTCCGGACTCAGAGTCCGGACAAGAATAATCTTGTCCTGAGTCCAGACTCACAGTCCGGATAGTGTATCTTGTCCGGACTCAAAGTCCGAACAAGAATAATCTTGTCCTAAGTCCGTATTCACAGTCCGGACAGTAGGGTTATGGCCGGGATTAGAGTCCGGACAGACCAAAATTTGGTTTTGAGTTATTTCTTACTAATTAATAAGTATTAATACGGTGAGAATGTTGGCACACAAGTTGATACTTCAACACAAAGCAACCAAATTGAGAATGAATTAGTTGTTGACTACAGTTCAGACTTTACAACAAGTTAGCTATGATAACATTACTAATTATTCATATTGAAGTTATAAATTTTCCATTAAAATTCTAACTTCTCTATTGTGACTTTAAATTCTTACAAATCGAGATGAACTTTGCCAGTGGGTGCGCGATATGGAAAGGAAGTCAGTGTTTGTCATCATAGTTTCAAAATCTGATACTGAAGGTCAATATAAGAGGGGGAGGATATGATTTGGTTGCGAACAAGGTGGATAACTAAGATTCAAGAAATTAAAGAATGATGAGGGCCACAGGGGTAACAAAAAATGCTGATGTCCCTTTCGGTTAAAGGATCAACGACATCAACAGGGGGCCCGAATATAAATTGACGGTTTTATCTTGTGTGCATAATCATCCCTAGTAGATTATCTCAAAGGACACTCGTACGTGGGAAGACTGTCTGAAAGTGGGACTAATACTATGATAGAAATGTCAAAGTGTCATGCAAGGCCGAAAGATATCTTGACGTCGTTAAAGTTGAAGGATCCAATGAATGCGTCGACAATGAAAACAATATATAATGCACGACATAAGTAAAGAGTCAATGAACAGGGCAGGAGAATGCAGATGCAAACAGTTGTTATTAAAAATTTCTGAATTTAAGTATATCGAGTGGCATCGAAATAATGACCAAATAAAATCGGTCACGGACCTCTTCTGGGCTCATCCCATTGGCGTTGAACTTCTTCGAGCACCTCCAAGTATTATTATCATGGATTGCACTTATAAAATAAATATGTACAAATATCCATTACTGGAGATAATTGGTGTAATATCAACTAATATGTCATTCTACGTTACTTTTGATTTTCTTGAAAGAGAGTGGGAAACTAATTATGCATGTGCACTCAATAAGTTGCGTGGACTGTTTGTAAACGAAGTGTATCCAAGTGTAATAGTTACACATAGAGATTTAGCGCTTATTAATGTAGTTGAACTTATATTTTCGGTGAGCTGGCATCTTCTTTGTATATGGCATATCAATAAGAATGTCTTAATGAATTACAAGAAATTGTTGAATTGATAGACTGAGTGAGAGAAATTTTTCTTAATGTGGAAGCTGATTATGTATTTGATACACTTGAGGAGTATAATGCAAATCTGAGCATCCTGACAAATGAATTCCGAGCCCAGCCAGAAGTAATTGACTACGTTACAAAGACATGGTTGAATCTGCATAAGGAGAAATTTGTTGCTTACTAGTAAATACGGTTGAATCACTTTGTACCCATAAGTAACATTTATCCCTTGACGAAATACAATGTCAAATCATAACATAAGCTTACCTAATTGACTTTTATTGTCAAAATTAGGTCACACTGACTTCACTTCATCCCATTCCTAACATTGCATTGAATTGGCAACGCCATCGAGATCCAGTGGCTCAAAGATGGGAGGTACCATATTTAGGTTAGATTGAACACTTCAAACAGATTGCGCCACCTTCGGTAGCAACACAGGATATTATTGAGCTATAATCGAAGTAGGCGGCATATGGACTTATGACATGTAATTTTGTTTTGAACATGTAATTATATATATATATATATATATATATATATATATATATATATATATATATATATATATATATATATATATAACAATATCTTTGTTAAATAGTCCAAAGTTTTTTGTACAAAACGTTGTGTATGTGGGGGGGGGGGGGGGTGGGCGGCTCCATTCTACGCTATCCAGGATGTACACTCGGACAGAGAATTTATTGTTCGGACTTCTAGTCCGAACGATATAAAATCATTCGAACTGGCAGTCTGGACAGTGGATGTTTGTCCAGACTGACAGTCTGGATGAAAATCAACACATCCGATCTGCCAGTCCGGACAATGGTCTAACCCATCCGGACTGGAAGTCTGGACAGTAGACCATTGTACAGACTTCCAGTCCGGATAAATTATTTTTTGTCCAGACTGGAAGTCTGGATAGCAGTCCACTGTTCAGACTTTCAGTCCGAGTAGTTAGTATTTTGTCCGGAGTGTATACCTCGGACAGTAGATTAAAAACCCTGAAATGAAGAGTGGTTACCATTATTAAGTTCATTACAATATCCAAGAAGAAGTTTATCACAATATCTTCAAATATCACAACATCAACCCTGAAATAACTTCATGTTAGTCTAGAAACTTTCAAATCATTACAATATCCATAAAAAAGTAAATACAAAAGAATTTTATCACAAAGTTTATGGTGATTACAAAACAACAAACATTTGTATCCATTGCCTCTAGATTCTAAATATTATTTATTGCCTTCTTGTCTTCCTTGGGGTTTGACACATGGTTTGAGTCGTTCTCATAGTATCGGGTGCATCCGGGGTGGCTTGTTCCTCAGGTTGCACCCTGAGGTGCTTTTGATGCAAAACATGATCTAGTCAATTAATCCACATCTCCTCGGTGTGGCTGTAGGTGACCAAATAGCTGTTAGATGTGAGATTCACATAGTGGGGAGAATGGTGGAGGTGACACATACTATTTGCAATCAATTGCTTGAGCACACACACATGGTGGTAAGGCTTGACCACATGCTGCATTTTCAGCGTACCTATAAAAAAAGGAAACTTCTTTGAAGTGATAGGATTCTCTGTAATCCCTGTACGGATTCCAAGTTACCTGCAAGTTTGGTAATTTGCAAAACTAAGTCAATTTTCCATATGTAACTAACATGTTAATTAATTACATAAACCACGCAACATGTTACCTAATTGGCTGTGAGTTGATCAAGTCTGAACCTAATTGTGCATACATGTGAATGAGAAACATTGGTGTCCCATCTACTCAACCACCAGCAAGCAAGTGGATCACCGACTTTAAAGGATCGATTCGAGACAGGCATGAATGTTGAGAAATGACTAAATATCCAAGTCTATAGTAATGTTAGATACCCAGACATCTGCACAACGTTTGCTCAAGAAATAAGTCCAAGCTGCCTATACAACCAAGCAAGAGCTCCAGCACCCCATGCGAACGTGTAAACATCTTCGAGGTCGTGAAGCAATGTCAAATACTCAATTGATACTCGTACCGTCTTGTCCCCAAAGAGCATGCATCCAAGAAGATACAGTAAATATGCCATTACAGCACACTGAATCCTATGTTCTGAGTTGGTGTCAACCACACCACTAAAATTCTCTCTTAGCCAATCTAGTCTAACTGATGCACCACTTTTCGTGTTTATCTCATTCCACGCTTTTGAGTAACTTACGCTCAAGGAATGAGCAATTGTGTCAGCAGCTTTACGTGACATTATTGCTTCTTGTTGGCACACAGACTTTTCTGTCATGGACATGCTGAGCAAGCAGGAAATATCGTCTAGTGTGATCATCTCACCGAATGACATATAAAGCGTGTTTATTTCAGGAGGCCACCTCTCAACAAATATAATTATTTTAACAGCACTAATGTATTGATAGAAATAGATAACCAAAAGATATAACGATAATCCACGTATTAATTCCAAAAATTGGGTGTTGGGCTGTGGAGTCCTCAATGACCATGAAGTTATTTTCTTCATGTGATTAATACATTGTAGTGGATCTTGCTCCTGTGTATATAATGTAGTCATGACATATGTACATACTATAATTGGTTATTGATTTTTAATGAAAAAAAGTTACCTCATCCTTTAAGATAAAGAAAGCAATGTGCATCTTGAAAACTCTTAAGCAATGACAAGTCAACTGGCCCTCAAAATATCAACCCTTCAAGATTGTTTTCAGAGTCTTCTAAATCATTGCTACTTTCATCTTGCCTTGCACTTTCATACCTTAGTAAATTAGGAATCTCTATATTTATTTAAGGAGGCACGACAACTTTGACTTCTCTATCTTGTATCAGTTTACGATCGGTGGCTGAGATACTGCTTTCTTCCTCCACAATGACGCAGTTGGTTGTACATAAGATGATTTTATCGGATCCATCTATGGAATACACAGATAATAGCATTAATATATATAATTTCATTTATAATTGGCATTTATCATAATAATGTATTCTCTATATATAAGTTAGTAGTTGCAGAGTTTAATTTGGTAACAAATATCAATTATTATCTAATTATGATGCTGCATTAGAATGTAAAATACAGAAATAAACGCACTCAAAACTTCTTTCACTAATCAACCAAGTTGACAATTGTGGAAAATTCAAGATATTAAAATTTACCATTAGCATCCAAGAATGAAAAATTCATGGAATCTTTAATCTTTTAGAACTAGCATCATATTAATTTCATTATTTCATTACAAAATAATCAAAGTATAAATTAAAATTTCAATCTTGAACTTTCAATCTTAAAGGATGGGAATACCCAAGAACCTACCATGCTTTGCTCCAAAAAAAGAGATAAAAATAGGAAAATAACTTACAAAATGAGGAAGAGGATTTCACCCACCTGTAGTCAAGCGGTAGCGGTGGCGAACGACCGGCGTTGGCTACAGGGGCAGCGGCGACGGGAAATCGGGAGAGAAGGAAGGGAGATAGGGTGAAGTTGGGTTTAGAGACTAGAAGAGAAAAAGGAAGGAGGCCAGCCCTAGAATTAAGAGAGATGGGGGAGAGAAGGAAGAGAGGTAGGGTGGAGTTGGGTTTAAAGAAGAGAAGAGAAAGGGGAAGGAGGGCAGTCCTTGGATTAGGAGAGGTAGGAGAGAGAAGGAACATAAGTGGGGGAGAGAAGGAAGGAAAGTGGGGGAGAGAAATGAAGTGAGAATAATTTTGGGTTTTTTGATGTGCTCACTAGGAAAAATCCTCTCTTTTCAAAAGAGATGGTGAGTTCACTAGGAAAACTGGGCTCACTAGAAAAAATGGTGTGCCTCTTTAGAAACTCCCCTAAGAGAACGTACTAAATGTTTAAGTGTGCCTCATTTATACATTTATTCAAATTCTTTATACTCCCGTCTATCCCTCTGCCCTTCTCGTCCCTCCGCCGAGTGCCACCTTGTCAGCTATCCACCCTTCCCTCTCGAGCATGCTAACCTCTCTCCTTACCTAGCCCTCTGAATCTCCCCTCTCCCTGTAATACCACACATCTCAAGATACGGATAGCGTGCAGCGACGTATCATAAACAATATGCCAAGCTTAAAAACACATGAATATAAATATATACAACTGCTACAAATATATATACATATGCACAGAATGAATAATAGGAAGACAATAAACAATTTTTATTTCAACAAAATATCAATTTGATCATGAAAGGATCCAAAAAATGATAAAGTTTATTACAATTATAAACTTCAAGTCTTTGAAATAATAAACTAAAATGGATAATACTGTCTGAAATAATAAAAGAAATGGATAAATATTTTCTAAGAAGAGTATTATAGTGAAAGCACCTACTAAGTGTCTGCTGACTTATTGAAATATCATTCAAGCTATGTTGGGTTCTCCTTCTCGGTATCTTACAAATTATCTGGGTGTGTCAAACTAGAGTCGTTAGAATTACCTAGAAAGTACTACAAGAGGAGAAATAATAATACAAAGGCATGCTATGTGTATATATAAATAAAATATGAAATTAAATTAAATAATAAAATCATGATAGTATCAACAAATCTAAATCTTGAAAAGAATGTGAAATATAGATTTAAATTATTTTGTCTTAGATAGAATAATAAATCAGCCAATGTAGTGAAAACATATCTTAAGGGGTGTTGAAATTTAACATGACAGTAAAAGTTATAAGAAACTATAAAATCATGAATGTATCACAAAATATAAATCTTTAGGAAGAAGTAAAATATCAGTTAAATTGCAGTTATCTTGAGAATGATAATAGTCAATGATATATTTATATATGCATATTATGAATAACATTGTAGTAAATATAAAAATAAGCATGCATGTAAAATATGATATCATATTATGTTTATTGTGAATTTATTTGAAACTGTCAGAAGTAGTGTGCTGCATGTTTTATGAGTATCCCATGCATAGAAGGGACCACGACCATGATTCCTAGTACTGCTCCCTGGACGTACTGCTGGTACTAATGAACATAAATACTGATGAGCCTAAGCTCCATGCACATAGCTCTATATAATGATGGTGATACAGTGATTACTCGGAACCTCTATGCTCAGATTCCTAAGTTTGGTTGTACAAGCTCAAGAATGTAAACCTCCTAAAATATATGTATAATTCTTTCTTCAAGTTCCCCCTTAACCCTATTATTTTATTAATGTCCTAATTATATTGTTTATTCTAACTAGCATATAAAAGACTATATAAAATTTAATATACGTGCACACACACACATTATCTCAGTCATTATTCATGCTCTAAATTCAAGGCCACATGACATCCACCAGACTATATTCGTTGTCTTCTTAGAGTCAAGAATATTTTATTATGAGTGTGTATATATCATATTCAAGTAAGATTATCATTTTCTAAGTTGCTGAGGGAGATGAAATCAGAGGAAACATAGGTTGTTGCTAGGCACAATAATAATTCAGTTTTAGATATTGCTCAATAGGCACACGAAAGAAATTAACACAACCTCATTGGCCGAAGTATGCTTTTGCCGTGACAATGATTATGCTAATTAAATAATGTAATCTGAATCAAATTTGAAATTAGTTAAGCCTATCACTTACAGGTTATACCTTTTTAACTTGTATATATATTATTTAGTTTCGCTTCCCAACACTATCTCCTATTGAGAAATTATAGTTTGAACTCCAAGAACACCTAAGCTAGACTAATAGTACTTTAATAAAAATTGTTCATGTACTAGCTATAAACAAAGGATGCATCATCCGTTAAAAAACAAAACCTTCCCTAGAAATGTGCTAGCAGAAATGGGAAAATGAGGAAGCACAGCAAAAAGGAAACAACCCTCCTCAGAATGGCATTAATTGATATCTAGCAATAAGTTTTATTGTATGAATAAGTTTTTTTTTTTTTCTTTTCTCGTTTCAGTTCATCTTTGCAAACATCCAGCTTCTGTCATATTATGTAAGTGTTCTCGGTTCAATTTGAATATACATCATTAAATCAAAAAAATAAAATTATATATATATATATATATATATATATATATATATATATATATATATATATATATATATATATATATATATATATATATATATATATATATATATATATGTAGCCTTTTAGACTACACATGATATATTCCGTACAACTGAAAGAAAACTGTGCACTACCAAAGATGATGATAAGCAACACCCATTGTAACATGCAAAATATTGACGTGCATCCATCAAAGTTAGGTCACTTATGTTTGCCATAAAAATAATTTAATTATTGAAAATCTCAACAAAAGACTACAATGACAACGGTTATCTGTTTACAGAAGATGAGAAATATGATTCCTCTTTTTTTAATGTCAGGTTTTGTAGTAGCCGTCGAAAACGATCCTGCTCTCCGTTGACACTCTGAACAAGTTCTTTAGTTGGCAAAATTAAAGCTCTTAGAGAACTCTGAATTTTAATACAAGTACTCAAATGGGGATGATCAAGTCTTTTGTGTGTGTTACCAACCCCTTTTTTAGCCCAGTCTTTGGCTATTTATAAGGGTACGGAGACTTTTAAATTTGTGTGATGGTCCAATTAATGGCCTCCTTGATTGAAGATTAATTCTTTGTTTAGATATTTGTAGCTTTATAGAAAAATAGATTTTTTAATGCTTTCTAATAATAATAATATGATCTTGCTAATTAGAACTATGAGTAGGTAATTTAGTTTAGTTTTAGGATGTAGATGAAACTAAAAATCAACCATGTAATTGCTTATTATCGTTTTCTTTCTAAAATAAAATAATAAAGATATGATTTTTATATAAAAATATTAAAAATATAATAACTCATAGATTAATACTTTGATAGGTTATATTTGAGTTAAATTTCTTTATAGTCTATACCTAGTTAGGGTTTGGAGTTTTTGATTTTTCATCTTTTTCATAGAATTATATCTTGATTTAGTTTGTTTTTATGAAAAGTAGTATATTTGATGAGTTATACTTGCACAATACTTGATAGCTCATACTTAAAACACTTTAATTAAAAGATTAAAATTAAGAGATCAGCTTTTATGATAGGAAGAAAATAATAAAAGTAATATTTGGTTGTAAACTAGTGGATTCTATATCATAAAATAATTAGAATAACTATCATTCATCTTAGAACCTTTAGTTAATTCATTAGGACTAAAGAATTAGTAAGAATGCAAAATACCTTATATTTTTGTGCGAACGACCTGTTTGCACTACAACAGACACTTTGTACTTGTACTAGATTTATCACATCAAGTTTTTGGCGCTATTGCTGGGAATCAATGGTGTTTTCTTTTTTCTTTTTCCTAACGTTTTACGGGTTAATAATATGTGTTAATTGTGCAGCGATTTGGAAGTTTAGATACAGGAAGTAAAAAGGGAGGAGAAAGGTCTCAGGCGTATACTACAAGATATAGAGAGCCAGGCTCCCTGATTTGGCCGCCAAACAACAGTAATTGCCACCATTTGGCGACAGTTCTGGTGAAGATCTTCCCCTTTTTCTCCCTGTTTCTGTATTTTGGGCCTCTGATTCTGTAAAAAATACAAAAAAAAATAGAAACTGTAGAATACCATATTTTTCTTTGATCATATTTCTTCCACAGTTTTATCTCACAACACCTCACATTAGTTTTAGGAAATTCACGCATCCACTCACGGTTGCTAGCTCATGTCATATTAGACTTATGATCAATTTGGTCGACTTGTGAGATCATATTTATTCATGGGAGATAAGATGGACTAATCGATCCCGATTCTTCTGGATCGATACTACCCGTTGCGCACATCCCGTCATGCATCAAACTTCCACATGCAATGGGCAAACACTCTAAACTAAAACTGTAGTACATCAACATGCTTCTTAAATTTACTGGTTCTAATTCTGAGGATGTATATCTCTTTATTAGTGAATTTTAAGAAGTGTGTATGATGATTAAATTGCAGTGATTGTTGGAGAATGCAATTAAGCTCTGTTTCATTCTATTCACTCTCAAAGATAACGCCAAGGAATAGTTGTACAGTATGCCTATTGATTCAATTACTACTTGGGATGAATTTGTTACAGTTTTTCTTAAGAAGTATTATTCTATGCACAAGACGACAAAAATTCGAAATCAAATTAATCAATTCCGTCAAGTATCGGGAGAAGCTTTCTGGAAATACTTGGAACGGTTCAAAAATTTGTTAGCTCAGTGTCCACACCATATAATAGAAAAGTGGCGGTTGTGTCAAATCGTGTACGAAGGACTTGATTATGCATCTAAAACTCTTCTTGAGTCCATGTGTGAGAGGGAGTTTATGAGAAAGAATGAGAATGAAGCATGAGATTTTCTTGAGGACCTATCATAGAAAACCATGCAGTGGGAGAGTCCCGCTAAGAAACACAATGCATCGATTTCTGTGCACAAGGGTGGGATCCAAAGTATCGACAGCTCTATAACTGCCGAAGCTAAGATTGCAGTCCTTATAAGAAGAATTGAGACATTGGAGATTCCTAACGCTCCACTAGTGGGTCAAGTAAATCAAATTCAAGTTCACACATACTTTAATTGAGGAACTCCGAATCATATTATGGAGGAGTATCTATTATTAATGAATCACATGGGTCCAACACTTGAGTAGGCTAACGCCTCATATCAACAACCTATGAATAATCCTTATACTCTTAGGTTAGAAGAATCACCCAAATCTCTCATGGGGTCAAGGACAATATCAGTTTGCCCCCAATCCTAATATGCAGCCTCCACCTAATGGTCAGTTTTCGAGACCTAAGTGGGTGTGTATCAATACCCAAATGCTACGAATTAAGGGAACAATCAGAATAGACTACCTACGCGTAATCAATCGTATCCACAATAAAAGTCTAACAATGATTATAATAGACGGTTAACAACACTTGGAAGGAATGTGGAGAACCTTTTCAAGATGACGTCGAATTTAGACACACAAATGCAAAATTTAATGAAAGTATCTACTGTTTTATATAACAAACCGACCAACAACTTCTTTCAAGTTCTCATGTGATCAAGAATATAGAGTAGCAGGTTGGATAGTTAGCCACACAACTGAGTGAGTGGGGGCCGGGTACATTTCCGAGCCAAACAATAATGAACCTTAACTCTAACTCATCCTAGTCTGTTTCATCCCATGTTCACTAATGCAATGTCATTCACGCGCTCAGATGTGGCAAGCAAGTAGACAATAATATAGTCATGCCCCCTAATCTCACTCCTATTCTGTAGGCTACACAATCTTTTGTATCTCTGTCTCCACGTCCATCTCCTCCATTACCATCACATGCTCATTCGGAAGAACCTATTCTTAAACCGAAAGCACCATATCCCAATCGGCTTAGAAAGCCTTCAACGCAAGCAGAGAAGATTCTTGAAATATTTCAGCAAGTGAAGGTTAATATTTCACTCCTTGATATTATACAACAGGTTTCCACTTATGCCAAATTTCTCAAGGATTTGTATATTAAAAAACGAGTAAGAAACATTCCTAATAAAGTTTTTCTTGCTATAAATATATCGCATATCCTCTCTAACTCTTTACTGTCAAATACAGAGATCCAGATTCTTCCACAATCTCATGCACCATTAGGAATACTACATTTGGCAGGGTATTGCTTGATCTAGGGGCAAGTGTTAAATTGCTTTCTTACATTGTTTAATTATCAACAACTGGGGTTAGGAAAACTTCAATCCATCAAGGTCATATTATAACTAGCTGATCGTTCGATCAAGAGACCACTTGGTATGGTTGAAGATGTGCTCATTAAGGTTGGCGAGTTCATCTTTCTTATAGATTTCATTATCTTAGAAACTGAGCCGATTTTCAATCCACAGAATCAAATTTCTGTTATCTTGGATAGACCATTCCTTACAATATCAAATGCATTAATTGATTGCAGGAGTGACCTCATGAAGCTATCATTTGGAAATATAAATATGGCATTAAACATATTTAATATGGATGAACACACAACGAGCTCTCACATTGAGGCAAATAGAATTCCTAGTTTGCACTCTTATTTTACCTCTTGTGCTAATGATGAACTTTCATTTGAGCAAATTTTTGAAGATAAGCTCATGTTATTAAATGAATTGGCATATACTAACTCTACGTATGATGATAATGTATAAGTGTGTCATTAATTTATCAACAAAGTTTTGAGGATTTGTTTGCAGAGGAGCTTGCATTACTTTGTGAGTTAGAAGATGCACCACACTTCACAGTTGGTTTACATGATCATGTTGCACCCTTCACACCTCACGATATTTCTACATGTATGTTTGTTATTAATGATGATTGGCAAGTTTATAATGAAGAATTCTTTAACCCAATTATTAATGATTATATGTGGATAAAGAAAAAGCAAGGATGGTATAAGAAGCAAAAAGGTAATTTCGTAACTTATAAGAGGATGATGAGACACAATAATGCAGCCACTTCATATTTAAAATGAACACACTATGAAAATGGAAAGTGATCTAGAGGTCACAATTGCTTTCCATGCATTAATAGGGTGACGATATTGAGATCGTAACTTTTCATAACGCTCATTATTTATATAATATTTGTACAATAGTTTATATATATTTTACTACTCTTGGTTTGTGTATGAGAGCATACACAAGTTTAGGTATGGGGGAGTGGGCTAGGAAATTTTTCCTCATTTTTTTAGTATTTTAAGTTTTTTTTCTAGGTTTTTTTATTTTTTTAGATTTTTTTGTTTCTTTATTTTACACTTTGGGTAGTTTTTAGGGTAATTAAAAAAAATCTAAAAAAAGTAAAAAAATTTAGAAAAAAATCTAAAAAAAATAAAAAATATTTTCTTCAATAAATCAATCTAATTACAAATATAAAATAAATTTAGATTTGAAGTTTGATAGGAGAGCAGATTAGATAATACACTTAGAAATTTATAAAAAAAGAAAACCCGAAAAATAAATACTGCTAATAGTAATTTTGAGGTAAGTATACATTTATTTTTTTTACTTCACAATAGTTTATTAGGTTAAGAAAAAAGATGATAATGATTGAGTAGTTTTCTCTTTCTAAACAAGAAAAAAAAAGAATAAAAAAAGGGATGAGCATGGTATTTAAGACAATAATCCTAAAAAAAGAAAAAAAGGGATGAGCCTGATATTTATGGCAATAATCCTAAAAAAAAAGAAGGTGAGTTTGGTATTTAAGGCAATAATTCTTTAGAAATGAAAAAAAAGAGTATGATCCAAGTAATATGGTAGTTTGCACCTAAGCAAGCGTGAATATTCGCATGAAAGGTGAAATATTCCCAAAAAAAAGGAAAAAGTATTTAGAGAGAAAAGATGAATCATGAGTTAGAGTTTGAGCTCAAAAACAAAATAGACTATCACACGTGTACGTAGATATATGGAGGCAATGAATTATCTATTAGTGGATATTGAAATATAGAATTTAAATTTTTGATTAAAATGATAACTATATTTGATATGATACTGGACTTGAAAACTGATAATCTAAATGCGTTTTGAGTTTGCATATTAGTGAGATTAATTGTAGAAAATATCAAAAAATTATATTTTTTGTATAAAACTTTTATTTTTCTTGATTTTTGGTTATCCTTATTTTTCTTTTTTTTATTCCTTAATCTATCTTCTTCACAAAATTTGTGGGTATATTCACTGCAAACTCTCATGAGACATCACTCGTCCAGTAGGGTAACTTAGAGATTTAATGGTTTGTTGCACATACTAAGTGCAATTGCTAATTCTGCGAAAGTGAGTTACAATTTTTTCTTTTTCTTTTTAGATTTAGGTTTTCCTCAAGAACTAGAAAAAAATAGGTGTGGGCTTGTGATTAATATCATATTTAATATTTTTTCTTCCATATTTTATCTATTTTTATATATAAAAAATTGCTACTCAGATATATTTAGTGTGTTTTTATAGGTAACAAAGGATTCGCAAGAAAAATAAGAAGAAGATGCAAATTTGTCAAGAATATGAGTAAAGAAAGTTAATTAAGCTGAAAACAGAAACTCAAGTGCAGCAACAGAAATTTAAAGAGTATTTTCGGCCAAGATAAAGCTTGAACTGAAAATATTTATAGATAAATTTGTAGAGCTTGGAATTATTTTCGAAACGAGTCCAAGAATAGATCAATCCGAGTTTATATGCAAACGTTATGGCTATTTTACTGAAGTACTGCAGAATGGAAAATCCGATTTAGCGGGCTATGGGTGTGCTGAACTTAATTTTGAGTTTTGGAGCCAAAAATTAGTATTATATGCCATCTTATCTCAATCATTAGTTTTTAATACCTATAGATTGAATTAGAATTATATATCTTGAGATTAGTTTGTATTGGTTTAGAATTATATTTTTTGTATTGAGTTTGAGTAAGAGTAGGATTTTGTTTAGATTATAAATTCCCCACGAATCCTTGTAAATAGGGAGAGATTTTTAAATGTAAGTTTGTACTCTCTTTAATTAGTAAAGATTAGGATTTTACTGAAGGGGTGACGGTTGCCGTATTGCACTCCGGAGGTGATGCCATTATTTTCAAGTTCTTTCTAGTAAGTAGAAATATTTTATTTACTTTTAAGATAGATTTAATTGCTTTCTAATTTAGATATTTAGTAGCTTTATAGAAAAATAGATTTTTTAATGCTTTCTAATAATAATAATATGATCTTGCTAATTAGAACTGTGAATAGGTAATTTAGTTTAGTTTTAGGATGTAGATGAAACTAGAAATCAACCATGTAATTGCTTATTATCGTTTTCTTTCTAAAATAAAATAATAAAGATATGATTTTTATATAAAAATATTAAAATATAATAACTCATAGATTAATACTTTGATAGGTTAAATTTCTTGATAGTCTATACTTAGTTAGGGTTTGGAATTGTTGATTTTCATCTTTTTTATAGAATTATCTAATGATTTAGTTTGTTTTATGACAAGTAGTATTTTTGATGAGTTATACTTGCACACCACTTGATAGCTCATACTTAGAGCACTTTAACTAAAAGATTAAAATTAAGTGATTAGTTTTTATGATAGAAAGAAAATAATAAAAGTAATACTTGGTTGTGAACTAGTGAATTCTATATCCAAGACTAATGAGAATAACTCTCATTTATTTTAGAAGCATTAGTTAATTCGTTAGGACTAAAGAATTAGTAAGAACACAAAATACCTTAGATCTTCATGGGAACGACCTGTTTGCACTGCAACTAACACTATACACTTGCAGTAGATTTATCACATTGGCTACACATTTCCAATGGCGTTGAATCCTCTCCTCAATTCTAAGGTATTGGGTGGATAAATCTTGGATATTCAGCTCACCAGCATGACAACTCTTCTAGAGTAAGCTTCGAGTTAGAAAGGTTGTTGGTCTATTGTAGCAAACGGTGGTCAGTCACTCTCACCTCAGATAAGTAGCCTTGGTCCGAGGATTCAGTTTCTATTAAAGATTGAGCCACTGCCTTTTGTTCTTCCAAGTGAGCCTAAGCTCTTCCTTCAGACTCTCATGAGGTATTGAAATTCTTGCTTCTACCTTGCTTGAAGGAAGGCTGCAAAATGAATTCCTCCAATTGGCAATGGCCACCAAGAAATCCACAACTAAAGCCCCCATTGGTTGTGATTCTTCCAAACTTATCAAGTTTGTAGTGCTCAACATAGAAGATAAGAGTATGTCTCTCAAAACTTCAATGGAAGTATGCTTGTCAGTCATCACATTGTCCACGCAGTTCTTCAGAGTTTCATTAAAAATGGTCTCTAGATTTCTGAGCAAACTGGCACGGATGGCCATCACCGATGCAGATTGGATCACTTGCCATTCAGACTTCAGTGGAAATAAAACTCCCATCATCAGATCGTTTAGGTTGAAACGTAAAAGCAAGTCAAAGGAAGAGACAATTTAAGAAACTGAAACACTAGCTTGGGAAAGTACATAATCCACTATTAAAGGTGTAATATCCGCTACTGGAGATGCAAGGTCAACGTGGCAAAGACCCCGGGAGCAGCAAGAGTTGTGGACATTGATTATGCTTGAAAAATGTAATTATTTTAGTTTATTTTATGCAAATATAATCCAATTTTGGTGATTAATATAGGAAATTAATGAAAAATTATTTTTATTAATCAAATTCCTCACTGTGATGTTTTTCTAGTATTTTTGCAGGGTCTTATATGTAAAAAAAATCAAAGTATCGAACCGTATCTCAAATATTATCTCAGAATTGTGAATTTATAGGAATGACTGTCGACAACCAGCAGATACCTGTCGACAGCGGTCGACTATATGAAGAACCAAAGAGTTGTTGTCGATGGACCTGTCAAAGGGTTGCAGCTATAGATTGGGTTTTCTAAGGATTTTTGTGATAATTTAGAGTATTCTTATAAATAGGATTCCTATTAGGCTTTTGTAAAGTTATAAATAACCAATGTAACTCAGATTTTGTAAGGCTGATGAACATTTTGAAAGAGAGAGTTTTATAGTTTTAGATTTAAAATTTAGTTTTTGTACTCGTTGATAAAATCAATAAAAGAATTCTTTTTCTCTTTATTTATGGCTATGATAAGTATGAGTGACTAAATTCTTTAGTTGGTTCAGATGGAATAACTAACCCTAGGTGATTTATTGGTATCTATTCTTCTATACTTATTGATTTTAATCGATTTATGTGAAATTGATATCTTTGATTCTTCGTTATCTTTGAAGGGATTAATATATAATTTTGAGTCTTTAATATTTTATTATTTGACGATATATTTATTATTTAGATTTTGATATACCGTAGACTCTTTATGCATGGTGTATGTTTAGATTTTGAATATTTATTTTTGTTATTCATATTGCATACTTGGATAAACTCAAAATTCATATAGGATCAACTGAGAGAAATTATTCAAAATATCAAGTTTGTAACTTTATATATTTTGTACTTCATTGATTTATTTTTCGATTGTAAGAAGACCACATGATAATTGAAATAAAAAATTATAAATATATCTATTAAATTATCCTATAGGAAAATTATATCCATCGGACTAATAATTTTAATTAAAATAAATTTATATCCTTGTTATTTTAGTTTTAGTTTTAGTTAATAAAAATCTGATCTTTATTTTCTTTTAGCTCCCAAATTTATTCTTAGTGTCACACAATAATAAAACAATCATTTTAAGAACGATTTTGAGTTACTACTCTTATACTACTTGTTGATCTCTTACACTTGGGAGTGTATGATTTTGATCGTTGTCAAGTTTTTTGTGCCATTTTTGGGATTATATTATTGTGTTATACTTTAATATAGATTACAGTTCTTACATCATTAATTTTATGATTTTGAATTTGTATGACCAGTTGGAAGATAACTTCAAATGGTAGACTTATTCGATCGTACTCAAACACACACACTCCCAATCCACCAAATACTTCACTACATGAGCGCTAATAATAATAACAATATGAATAATAATAATAACAAAGGATTGTAGATGATAATACAGATAATAAGCATAGCCATCATGGAGGTAATGGGAGGACTTTACGAGATTATCTACAACCTGATAGGACTGTCCAACCTTCATGTATTGCATTTCTTTTGAATATGGAATACTACGAGATTAAATCTGGAGTAGTTTAATTTTTATCTAAATTCCAAGGGATGGATTTAGAGAGCCTATATTTGCACATTCCAGAATTCGAAGAAATTTACTCTATCATTAATCTTCAAAATATTACTGCAAAACAATTTAAGCTTAAGCTCATTCCATTCTCTCTAAAGAATAAAGTAAAGACATAACTATATTATTTACGTCCCAATTCAATAAAAAGATGGGATGAGATCTAAAGAGAAATCTTAAAGAAATTTTTTCCTTCATATCAAACAAATTATATACGAAAGCAAATGCTTAACTTTCGATAGAAAAAAGATGAACTATGGTTCGAGCATTGGGATAGATTTAAAGATTTTCTACTCTCATGTTCACATCATGGTTTCAAGATATGAAAGACTGTAAATACTTTCTATTAAGAGCTAAATACTGTAATCAGGTAATTTGTAGAAACTGTATGCAATGGTAAATTCTTGAACAAAGATGCTGAGGAAGAATGAGACTATTTTGATTCGCTTGCAGAAAATTCACAAGCTTAGGAAAGTGAGGAAACTTCGGATAAACACCAATTAAAAGAGAAATCTAAGAATAGAGGCAAACTTCTTAAATTGGAGGAAATCGAAGATATAATTGCATGATTAATTTCCATCACTAAGAAATTTGAAGATTTGTTTGGAAAGAAAATTGAAACAGTTAACGCAATAGAAAAAGTCTCAGAAGTTTGTGATATTTATGGATTACAAGGACATGTGACTCGTGAATATCCAACATTTTCTACTTTTAAAGAAATATTGAATGAATAAACTAATACCTTTAATACTGCTCCTCAACCAGCTAATAATCTATATTCACAAATAGATAATCCTGGTTGGAGGAATCATCCAAATATTCAATGGAAGCATAACCCTCAATAATAATTTAATAATCAAAATAAGCTACCTACTAATCCACCTCAACAATGACGTCCAACCTACTAATCAATCTTCGGTGTGCCAACCACTACCAAAGAGAAAATTTGAGGATAATTTCTTACTGATACAATAGAGAATGGATCAGATGATCCAACTGCAATAGTAGTTTATTTAGCCGCAGCAAACGATCAACACCTAGAATGCGACAGCCTTTACTACTATTTGCTCACAGATATTCCATCTTAAGTCTGCATTACAAACGAGGGAAAAGGTAAACTACAATCTCAATCAGAGGTCAGTACTTTAGATAAAGTTGAAGGTATAGATACTATTATTTCTTCAATTAATAATGATATATTAGAGATAACTACTACAATAAATTTGAGAAGTGGTAAAGTTCTTGATGAGATAGTTTCAAAAGGAAATAAGAAGGACAAATGGGCAATGATTCAAAAGAAACAATCTAACGATGATAATTCTAAAGAACCCTCTACCGTAGATTATAAACCACCTGTACTATTTCCTCAAAGATTTTAGTATAAAAATAATAATACATATTATGATGATATTTAAGAGATTTTCAAATAGGTACAGATCAATATACATCGACTGGAAGCAATTAAACAAGTCCCCTCATATTGAAAATTCTTGAAGGACTTGTACACTATCAAAATACGTCATAACGTACAGAAAAAACATTTCTCACAGAGCAGGTAAGTGCATTGTTCCGTTCTGACATACCTCTTAAATACAAGGATTCTGAATGTCATACTATTTCTTGTGTGATAGGTCAACATAATATAGAAAAAGCTTTGCTAGAGTTGAGGGCTAGTATAAATCTTTTACCATTTTCAGTTTACAAGCACCTAAATCTAGGGAAACTTAAACCTACACCGGTACATTACAGTTAGCCGATAGGTTGGAAAAGCTTCCTAAAGGTATTGTGGAAGATGTTCTAGTGCAGATCAAGAACTTTTAGTTTCCTGTGGATTTTATAGTTATCAATATTGCACCTGTAAAAAATTCACGTTTTCATATTCCAGTTATCCTTTGACGTCCACTCTTAGCTACGGCTAACGTAGTTATAAATTGCAGAAATGGTGTGGTGAAATTTTTATTCAAAAAATGACTCTTGAACTTAATATTTTAATATTTACAAATAACCGAATATAGATAATGATGAATTGCAAGACATTAATTATATTGAACAAATCCATGATTAAGGAGATGTTGTATCATTGTGCATGACTCGACCTTTGGATTCGCACTAATAATGAACGATGATTTCCTTGATTATCTCAAATCTGAATATATCACTGAAATTAAAAAATATTTAACTAATGCTCAATGTTCGAATGTCATGGGATGAATCCCAACGAAGGAAGTGTATAAAGAGTTACCTCAAATTATAAAGAAGTTGATACCATCTGACATCCAAGCATCGTACTTGAGCCAAAACCACTACATAACTATCTCAAGTATGTATTTTTGGGACCTAAGGAAACTTTCTCAGTGATCATATCAGAGCATCTTGATAGAGTCAAGAAGAGCAATTACTATCGATATTGCTATAGTATAAAGAAGCTCTTAGATATAATATGGAGGACATCAAAGCTATGGACCTCCTTAGTTGTACACATCACATTATTTTGGGGATGGAGCCAAGCTTATTAGGCAAATGCAACAAAGGCTCAACCCTGCCATGAAGTGGTTAAAGTTGAAGTGATGAAATTTCTTGACGCTGACATCATCTATCCAATCGCTGATAGTAAGTGGGTAAGTTCAGCTCAAATTGTACCAAAGAATAGTGGGGTAGCAGTAATAAAAATGAGGATGGAGAGATGGTACCCACTTATACTACTACGGGTTAGTGTATGTGCATCGATTATCGAAAGTTAAACCGAGTAACATGCAAATGTCACTTTCTGCTGCCATTTCTTGACCAAGTATTTGAAAGAGTTGATGGGCATGAGTTTTACTATTTTCTTGATGGTTATTCTGGCTATTATTAGATTGAAATTTCTTTAAAGGACCAGAAAAATACAACTTTTACCTATCCTTTTGGTACTTTTGCTTTTATAAAAATGCCAACGTACCTGCAATATTTCAAAGGTCTATGATAAGTATTTTTGGTGATATGATTGAAGATTATATAGAGGTATTCATGAATGATTTCTCTGTAGTTGGAAACAATTTTGAATCTTGTTTGACTAATTTAGCATCTGTGCTTGAAAGGTGTCAAAAGAAAAATATACTCCTAAATTAGGAAAAATGCCACTTCATGGTCACAAAAGGTATTGTGTTGGGCCATATAGTTTCATCTAAAGGGATGGAAGTAGGTAAGCTTAATATTGAGTCTATTTCCAAAATACCGATACCCAAAATTGTGAAAAACATATGTTCATTCTTAGGACATATAGGTTTCTGTAGAAGGTTCATAAAAGATTTCATTACTATTGTTAGACCTCTTTCTCACCTTCTTGGGCAAGATGTGAAGTTTGAATAGACGCAGGTATGTCAAAAAACTTTTGAAACCCTCAAGGAGATGCTCGTCACTGCGCTAATAATGCAATCTCTTGATTTGTCACTTCCATTCGAAATCGTGTGCGATGTAAGTGATTATGTAATTGGAGTTGTACTAGGGCAACAAAGAGATAAAAAGCCCTTTGTGGTCTACTATGCTAGCAAGATTTTCAATGATGCTCAGACGAATTATACCACAACAGAGGAGGAGCTTCTAGTTGTAGTTTTTGATCTTGATAAATTTCGTTTATATATTTTGGGCTCATGTATAGTTATTTTTATAGATTACTCAGTGCTCAAATATCTTTTGTCAAAGAAAGATGCAAAGCCGCGACTAATACGATAAATACTGCTGCTCCAAGAGTTTGATCTTAAAATTAAAGACAAAAAAGGAGTAGAAAATATGGTTGCAGACCACCTCTCTTGACTAACTTTTGAAAATAATAAGTTACCAATTAGGGACTTGTTCCTTAATGAGCAGCTTTTTTCAATCCAAACAACTCCTTGGTATGCTGACATTATTAATTTTCTTATTGCAGGTAAAATGCTAAATCACTGGAGTGCACAAGACAAAAGATAATTCTTATATGAGCTATGTCATTTTTTTTTGATGACCCTTACTTATTTAAATATTGCTCAGATCAAATTATTAGGGATTATGTGTTTGATGATGACATTCAAAGTATAATTGTTTTCTGTCATATAGAAGTATGTGAGGGTTACTTTTCATCTAAAAAGACAGTAGTCAAAATACTCCAACGTGGTTTCTATTGGCCTATTATTTTTAGAGACATACATGAATTTTGCAAACAATACAAGTTATGTCAGAAACTAGGAGCATTAATCAGAAAGAATGATATACCTTTAACATCTATACTTATAGTTGAGATATTCAATTATTGGGACATTGACTTCATGAGACCGTTTCTTATTTCTAACAGATATTTTTTTATCCTTGTATTGGTTGATTATGTCTCTAAATGGGTAGAAACTGCAGTATGTAGAAAAAATAATCAGTAAACTATTATTAATTTTTAAAGAAACATATATAGTGTAGATTTTGAGTTCCTAAAAATATAATAAGTGATGGAGGTTTTCATTTCTGTAACAAAACCTATGAAAATTTAATGAAGAAGTATCATATCATGCACAATATTTCTACGTCTTATCACCCACAGTCAAATGGATAAGTCGAACTAACTAATAGGAAAATCAAGCAAATACTAGAGAAAATGGTTAATCCATCTCACAAATATTGATCGTTTAGAATAGCCGATGCTTTATGGGCTTACCGTACAACATACAAAACATCCTTAGGTATGTCTTCATATAAAATGGTCTATAGAAAAACTTGTCATTTGCTTGTAGAGATAGAGCATAAGGTGTACCAGGCGATTAAATTAGTGAATCTAGATCTCAATTTAGCTAGCCCATTATGAAAGCGACAAATAAACAAGTTGGAAGATATAAGACGTGATGCATATGACAATTCACACATTTCAAAGGAGAAAATAAGAATATGACATGATAACCATATCACACACCATGTTTTTCATCCTTTTGACAAATTATACGTTTAATGTTTTCATCTATTTCCAGGAAAATTGCATTTACTGTGGATAGAATGTTTATAGTTAAAATTGTGTATCCAGATGGCGCAATCGGTCATACGTTCAAAGTAAATGAGAAACGATTAAAGCACTATGTGGATTTTCAAAGCACTCGGAGGAATCTCACAATCTAGCGGATCCACCGACATCTTATTAATACGAGTTGAACAGAGACACAATATATGTTATTGTATATTATGTACTAGCAATTTTATTTTGTAGTTGTTACATCATGAGTACCGAAGCAGGGTAATTTCTTAGCACTCTCTTTTAAATTTTATTTGTCCTTGATTAGTTAAATTGATTTATCGATCCATTGAGGACAATGAGCATTTTAAGTTGGGAGATTAGTTATAAAAATAACTTAGTTTTGATACCCATGATGATTTCAATGATTTTATTTTAATTTTTTTCTTTCTTTTGCTTTTTCTTAAAAATTTTCTAAATTTTTAAATTTTTAAAACAAAAATCTTCATAGATATTAACTTTAGAATTACAAACTAACTTTTAGTATAGAATTAATTTTAGAACTAGTAATTAACAACTAGATATTAGGAATAACATTAGTCTAGGAAATAAGGATTTTTAAAAAAATGACTTGACAACAGTTCTCAATAGAGGACCAATATCGAAGCCGCTGTCGAAACAACTATCAATAGTGGGTCCTTGTAAAGCAAAAAAAAATTATTCCTGAGAGCGACTATTGAAGTCACTATCGAAGCAGCTGTCAACAGCCATTGACAGAGAGCTCCAGTTATAAATAGATTTTTGAGTTTCTTTTTCTCCACAAACAAATCTTAGCCTTCTTTCTATAGTATCCTAAAGCCAAAATTCTTTCTTTCGATAGCCAAAACCATCTCCGCCCAATTTTTTTTTCAAATTTTCATTAATCTTTAAGCAAGAAGTTCTCCTCTTTGATTTCTCTGTGATTTGTTCTATGTAGAAGTAGATTTTTGTCTCAAAAATCTAGATCTACGATTTATATAAACGAATTTAAGTAAAACAAATTTAGATCTTTACTTCTTAATACATTTTTGGCTCATGTCATAATATGTGACAATATTTTATACTGGTTGTCATAGGCCTACCAACACACTCCTCTTTAATTCTAGTTTGGGACATGCAGTGATCTTTAAGCATAGCAAAGGCAGTGAAAGGATCTACGATTTATAAAGAAATATTATTTACAGAAAATAAATGTAATAGAGATGTGCATGCTTCGTTGGATATGTAGCAATACTAAGAGAGATAAAGTGAGAAATAAAGATATTCGTGCTAAGGTTGATATAGTCTCATCAAGAAGAAGATGCGAGAAAATCACTTGCAATAGTTTGATCATGTGCAACATTGTCTACAAATGCACGAGTTTGACGAGGGAAGCTTATCAATATAGAACAAGTTAAAAGAGTAAAAAGAAGACCGAAAAAATATAGATGGAGGTGATACAAAAAGATATGGATTCTAGAGGTTTAAACGAGGACATATTATTTGATAGGAATGAATGGAGAAGGATTATTAATGTGATCGATCTGGCATGATTCTCTTTTGGTTCATATAGCCTACCCCAAGTACTTGGGATAAAAAGCTTAGAAGTTGTGGTTGTTGTTATTGTTGTTGTTGTTTACTTCTTAATAGATTTGGGTTAGTTTATAAAATTTATAAAGATTTTTGATGAATTCCATGGAATACTTGAAATTATATGCTAAAATCAAGGGTAAAAAAAAATAAAAATCTTAACTTTTTAACATAATACTTCGTAGGTTGCTTGAATAAATGTCATATGTCAAATTCATGCAATAATAATAAAATTAAAGTAGAGTTTGATAATTTTTGAAAGAGGGATTGGGAAAATATAAAATTATGTAATTAAATTTAATTTAAAAAAAGAGGGCAAAAAAAAAGGAAATTAAATAAAAAATAGAATAATCATATATAACATGTGTTTAAATTCATGCATAATTTTTGGAGAAATAATAATATTAAGTTAAGTTGTATTTCTTTTATTAATTTTTACAGAATGGGACCAAGGAAGCATAAAGTTTCTAATAGGCCGAGAGTAAAATCCTCTAGTCCTTCTTCTCTATAGAGAACAAGAGCTGTAAAAGCAAATAAGAAAATTTTGGAGAAGTATGAAAACTTTAAACTTTGGCCCGAATATGCAGTCAGTTACGAAAAGTTAAATGAGAATTTGGCATTTAGAGCACAGATGCAGGCTGTAGAATTAGAAGCATATACGAGGTATACACACACACCGGCATATAATGAGATCGTGCATGAGTTATATGATAATTTGCAACTGGCGCTTGGTGATCAACATAGATACTTCATAGTAAGAGGCAGGGAAGTGCCATTTTTGAGGCAAGAAATTTTGAGGGCAATTACTGTACCTAATGTGCCTAAGGAGAACCTATCTTTGTATAAATTGTGAATGATATACCAAGTGACTCTTGTCAATTCAAAGAGCTCTGCGAGAACCTCAACGGTGTTGCATTCAATTAGAGTTTTTCGAAAGTGGACTATGTTAGAAAGGAGTACGTCTTGGTAAGTTTGTTTATTAAATATAACATCCTACCATCATCTGCAATAACGAAACTATATTCAAGGTACGTGGTATTATTGAACATGATTTTGGAAAGGCATTCATTCGATGTCGCATCTATCATGTACTTTGTGATAGTTCAATGTATAGGTCAAGCCCATAAGTGTATCCAACATATGAGAATGGCAAAGCCAAAGTTAGTTCTGCCATCTCTGATAATAAAAATTTGTATGAACAATAGAGTCCATTCATCACGAGATGACACATTTGAACCTCCTATGTAACCATTTATGGATACCACCATGCGAAAAAGCATGAGTGTTCGACACACCAAGCAGGAACAACATGTATAACAATAGCAACAAGATGCTACTACCCTACCTGCCAATCATAGAGAATAAGATCAGGAACATGGAGAGCAAGGGGAAAGAACAAGGAGATGCAACTACTGCGGCGGCTTGACCAAAAGAATAAACACTTCAAATGCTAAATGAGTCGATCATAAGGATGACAGACGCATTCACAACAAGATTGCAAGTCATTGAAGAACGACAAGCCCGATTTGCGCATCGTTAACAATGTCACTATTCACTTCTCACTAAACTATTTAGAAGTATGGCTAGAGAGAACTTCCACGTTTCTCCCGATGAAGATGAAGAGATGAGCTAGGGGACCACAGGGTCAAAGATGCAAGTGACAAAAAAGTTAGATAAACTTCATCAGAGGCGTCATTGATATCTAAGGGTGTGAGTTTTTTTAGAGAACCAGCAAAGCCAGATATATTCTAACCTTTACCTCTTACATTATTTCTTAATGTATTATTTTCATAGTTATATTCTTGATACACTAAGAATATTGCATAGTTTAAATTAGGGGGTAGGATAGATATATTATACATTACTGTATCATAACTAATTAACATTGTTTTAAAAATTCAAAATTTTTTATTTTTTTGAAGTAAAAAGTAATATTAGAAGTACTTTACATTATATATTTATGAGAATGATATCTTATTTTTGTTGCTTATATGATAGTAGTTCTTATATAGTCTTAATTGAGATTTTAAATCCGATAATAAAATATATGGATACTTAAGATTGGAATCGAGTATGCACTCTGAACATTTACACGATGAGTTGATGACAAAGAGAAAACTTAAAAGAAGACTTGACTTATATATATATATATATATATATATATATATATATATATATATATATATATATATGAAAAGGGTTCCTATAAATTTGATTGGAGTTTGAAACTTGACAAGGCTTATACACATGCTCATAAGAGTGTATTGGAGAGGATAATTGAAAGTAAAGATACGATTTAAATGATCAAGATATATACATAAGAGTACTAGATTATAAGTGATTTATTAAGGTTGACATTTTCATAAATATCTATTTATGTATCTCTAATTGAGTTTGATATGGAAAAATAAAAAGCAAAATAATAAAATAAATAATAATAGTATAGATAGTTAATAGTAGGATACTAACATTTTTATTTTCTTTATTTTACACTTATCCTTATTTATATTTATTTCTTGATCTTAAATATTTCTTGATGTTTGTAGGTAACATCACTGGAAATACTCATGAGACAACACTTGTCCACTACTGTAACTTAGGAGTTTAACGACTTGTTGCATGTGGTAAGTGTAATTGTGATTTCTACGAAAGTGAGTTAGGATTTAATTTTCTTTTTAGTTAGTCTTTAGTCTATTTTTTTTGTTTATAAATTTGCTAGGGACTAGCAAGGAGTAGCAAAACTCAAGTTGGGGGGTGTGATTATACTTGAAAAGTGTAATTAGTTTTGTTTAATTTATGTAAACATAATCCAATTTTGTTGATTAATATAAGAAATTAATGAAAATTTATTTTTATTAAACAAATTCTTCACTACGATATTTTCCTAGTATTTTCTGGTGTTTTTGCAGTGTTTTATATGCAAGGAAATCGAAGTATCAAATCATATCTCAAATATCAGCTCAAAACTGTGAATTTACAGGAGTGGCTGTTGGCAGCCTAGAGATAGTTGTCGACAGCGATCGATTGTATGAAGAATCCGAGAGTTACCGTCGATGGACCTGTGGAAGGGAGTCGCTACGGATTGGATTTTCTAAGGATTTTTTTTGAGAATTTAGAGTTTCATTGTAAATAGAATTCCTATTAGGGTTTTATAAAGTTATAAATAGCCAAAGTAACTCAGATTTTGTAAGGGTGATGAACATTTTGAAAGAAAGAGTTTTATAGTTTTAGATTTAAAATTTAGTTTTTGTATTTGTTCATAGAAGTCAATAAAAGAATTCTTTTTTTTTCTGTATTCATGATTATAATGAGTATGAGTGGCTAAATTCTTGAGTTGGTTTAGATAGAATAACAAACCCTAGGTGATTAAACGGTATGTATTTTTCTATGTTTAATAATTTTAATTGATATATGTGAAATTGATATCTTTAATTCTCCGTTATCTTTGATGGAGTTAAGATATGATTTGAGTCTTTGATGTTTTATTGTTTGATAATATATTCGTTATTTAGTTTTTGACATACTATAGACTTTTTAGGCATGGTGTATACTTAGATTTTGAATATGTATTTTTGTTATTCATGTTTCATATTTAGATAAACTCAAAATTCATATAAGATCAGCTGGGAGAAGTTATTCAAAGTATTAAGTTTGCAACTTCATATATTTTGTACTTCATTGATTTATTTTCCAGTTATAGAAAGACTATGTAATCTATGCAATTGAGATAAAAAAAATATAAATATATCCAGTAAATTATCCTATGGGGAAGTTACATCCATCTGACCAACAATTTTAATTAAAGTAAATTTATATCTTTGTTAATTTAGTTTTAGTTTTTAGTTAATTAAAATCTGATCTTTATTTTTCTTTAGTTCTGGAATTTATTCTTAGTATCACACAATAACAAAACGATCCTCGAGAGAACGATCTTGGATTACTATTCTTATTCTACTTATCGATCTCTTACACTTAAGAGTGTATGATTTATATCACAGTCAGACACATCATTAGAGTTGAAATATCCAGTGCAGAAACTGAATCCATAGTCATGTCCGCATTATTCTGAGGTTCAGTAGAATATCTAAAAGAAAGAGAACGTCAAGACTGCAACATGTTCAACAAAGTACAAACGGATACCCTCATAAGGGAGGAAAATCTTGTAATCAAAAATTGAGAAAGACGTAGTGAATTATCGATCTGGGTATAGTCAAAGGGCAGCAGTATTCACCACTCGCGAAAGAAGCGAAATATATAATGGTACAAAGTTTGGCGAAGCAGCACAAGTAAAGGTCATAAGGAATTAATATCTGGAGTTTTGGTCGTTGTGTATATGTCAACAGGCCCTTAAGTAGGTAAATCCTATTGTTCTGCTGGAATGTTTGAGGGATCAACTTGACCATTATCATCACTTTCGCTATCATCGATCGTGATAGTCTTCCCTTTATCAAAAATGGGGGCTGAAGCTGCTTGGCCTCCTTCTCTCAAGTTGCCTTCATCGACTTGCGTCAGCTCTTTGATCGCTTCATCAGGTTCAGAAGACTCTTGAGGAGGACTGTCGACTTGTGCGATGGGAGCATCATGGGCAGTAAGAAGAACACCTAATGAGGGTTGAGGACCATCACCATTTACAGCCTCACCTGCATCCCCGACGACTGCAGATGTGTTCTTGTTCACACTAGCCTAAGCTCCATCGTATAAGCAAGCCATAAGGTTTGCAACCTGAAGATTGAAAGAGTCAAGGAAAAATGGCAAGGGATCTAAAGTTTTGGAATTTAAGAGAGCAATCACCTTCTCTCTTGAAACCACATTAGTTCATGCAACTTCTGCTAAAGCTTCATCCATGCTTCGTTGGTTGGCTGCAGCAATTCTTCCCAATGCTGCAGTTATGGATGACATATAAGATGCTAATGAACTCGACCTAACGCATGCGTTACTTGCTTCTTGCTTGGCTGTGGCGGTGGTAAAACAACAATACCAGCCATCGGAGTCTGTGATAGAAAAGTTGAAGGAATAGGGGACGGCGAAGTGAGAATAACACCTCCGGTAGTTTGTGTCACATCACTAGTAGAGACTATTGGTGTGACATCGGAAGCAACAGGGATAGGGGCTGGATTATTGGAATTATTAACTCTCACCTTCTTCTTTCGAGTGGCGAAGTGCATTAGGGGTGCATCATCAGAATCCTCCTTAGATGCATCGCTCTCACCCTCCCCTACAAACGAAACCGCAACAATGAATGAAGCTTTCCCTTTTGGTTCCTCATCCTACTCTTCATCTTCCCTAGAGGAGACATCTTCATCAATCAGTCCAAGATGGGATACAATGGCCATGTATTCCTTAAACCTGGAATTTTTTGAATGCTTGGGCTTGACAGTAGTCTCAGCGTAATGCCTATGAATATGCGTCAGCCCTGTATGATAGAGATCATACTCTGGCTCAGTTGTATTATTTCACTATACCACTGGCAAAAAGCCAAAATAGTCAACAGGTGGAGGGTCCTTAGTTGGCATTCGAAAAGTAATGCCAGTTAAAGACATAATAAAATACCTGCAAGCTTTGGCACCATCGATTAATCCTTATAAGGGTTACCCACGTACAGTTGGTCATAACCGAATTGCCTGGCAAACTGACTTGGAAAGTACGGAGCCAATTCACAGGCATCACCATTGCGATACACCAAATGTGAAGAGCGGATACCTTACAGCTACCCAAAAATCTCAGCAGGCAAAGAACCCATGTTACAAAAGACATCCCTAAGAACCGAAAGAATCTATAGACGTTGTACTGGTCTACAGCCTTCCTTGTTATCACTACAAACTAGTGTTTCCACCACCTCCTTTCGAAGTGACAAAGAGTGGGAAGATTCTGCTAGTCAGTATCGACCCCAACGATCATCAACCCTTTGCAGTGGGTTGCCAACCATGCCATCAAATAAGCATATGACATCTTAACTCGAGGGCTCTACTTTTACCCTCTAATAAAATGTTGGCAAAAAGCCCTTAATCCCCATGGATTCTATAGATCATAGCCGGGAGTAAGTCCAAAGATCGCCGCTAGCCAAGAAAATGGCAGGGTAAAGATTCTTCAAAGTCAGATACTCTCTAGGCGCGGAAAGAATTACACACCTCTTTAGCCATAAAGCCAAGTAGTTGACTAAAACCGCACCAGGTATCAAGCTAATGCTGGCCCAATGATGATAACTAAGAAGGATATTACTTGCAGTAAAACCTTCCTCATCTTCATGAAGCACTCTCTCAGGAATGGTTAATTATTCCAAATGTTTCTTCAGTTTCTCGATCAGGGGTGGACCATTGACAGCAATTGGCCCTTGCCCATCGAGATTGACAAAGAAATATTTTGCCAATTTCTTGTGCTAGACAAAAGCTCTTTTCAACCCTATCACATCGATACTAAGGTGGAAATGATAAACTAATTCCCACAACATCATATAAGCTGAAGAATTTTGGTTCTTAAGCACCTTCAGTTCTTGTAGTATTGGAACATATTCTTCATAAGGATGATCCCCCATCAGCAGTCCTGATATAATCCATATCTCATGGAGCCCAATATCAAGCTCGCCATAGTTGTGAAGAGAGTACCAGTAGATGGCGCATACAACTCCAGCAAAGCAAAGAACTATGTAGGATTGTTGTTATTCCATATTAGATAGCCTGTATGGCTCGGTACAAACCCAGCTCACGCAACCGGGCCGTGTACTTATCCAAAATAAAGCCAGTAAGGTGTTCCCACCAATCAGTTTTACTAGAGTTAATTTACCCCAAAGTATGAAAATTTGCTGTCAGGTAGTTACTTCTTGATCTGATTAGTTTATTCTTGAAACTTCTAATCATCACCAGTTCCTCAGTCATTGGTATATCTCGTTAGTTACTCTTGGAAGTAAGCCCATCACCTTGCTCAAGGGACTGTTCTGAATGAAGTCACATCCCTCTTAGGTGAAGCACCCAACCAGGAGGGAATCTTGCCTTGGTGTGACATCCCATTTCATCAACTGCTCCTCTATACAAGTCTTGAAGTATAACATAGAGTGATGGCACTCCAAGGGAGAAAGAGCATATACTACCCCTTTTCGGTTATAATACTAAGGAGTTGGCTCAATACCTTGGGTACCTTCAAATTTAACTGTGTGACTAAAGATAAACTTGGAATTATGTAGTCTTCCTCCGTTAGACCTAACAATCTAATGGTGGCAATAATCTGGCATAGAGTATTGGGATTACTTTGTTGAATCAAGTTGATCCTATCTGTATTATCGGGGTCCTTATTTAAAGATATATCCCCTTTGAACTGTAATCTACTATTGCTACTCGAGCCAGTAAAAGCCTAACAGGTTGTTGCGCTAAAAACGTTTCCCCAACTTAGCAAACTTTAAAAATAAAAGATTAGCAATGATGGCAAAAAGAAGAAATTGATATCAACAAAAGAAAAAAAAAATTCTTACTAGCAGATGGGGAAAAACCATGACCATCTGTGTGTTGGCCACTTTCTTGCCTTTGGAGGTTCCTTTCGGTGCCATGAAAGCTGAAGATTAAAGTTTTAAAAAAAAAAAAAATCCAAAAGGTTGAAAAAGAACGATGGCAAAGAAATTCCAACACAAAGTAAAGAGAAAACATAATTGTCGTTCAGGATTCTTATACTTTCTGGGTAAAATTTAAAAGATCATCTCTCATGGCAGCCGAGATGACCACATTAAATGCGAAATAGTTTTTTAAAGATGCAATGACTGTTATTTCCCGTCAAAAGAGGAATGATAGATCAGAGGACTTCTTCCCAAACCAACAACAATTATTTGAAGCTTGGAGAAGAGATGTGGCCCACCAAAACAGAACTTTAAACAAAATAGAACTTTAAACATTCACAATCTCAATAATAAATTCTGTAAGAATTGGAAGTTATGAGATTCAAAGTATTTCAAAAAGTAATAAATTTCATACCTTTTGAAAACTTTAAAGGGGGTCTTGTAGGAGGTAAAATTTGCCCATAACTAAAATAAGACCAACTAAAGAAAAGTGACTCATCGTCATGCCAAGTTGGCAAAGTTACAAGTTAGAATAATGACCATCCTAGCCATACAAAAGATCTCAACCACACTAGAAAGAATTTTAGCTCAACTTCACCAAACCAAGGAATCCCAATTTTGCCAAATGAAGCAATATTCCACGCCAACCGGGACAAGCCTAAAAGAGTCAAAAGCTTCAAGAGACAAAGTTCATATAGTCAATGAAGACATCCCATCCTTGCTAGACTGAAAGAAAAATAAACACCCAAGATAGTCATAACAAATGGCTAAAATCAACTTTGCCGAAGAAAGTAAGCCGATCTCACCAACCAAAGGAGTCAGCTCCGCCAATAAAGACATCCCATCCTTATTGGCGGTCGATTATAAAAACTAATCAAATTATGATGCAGTTCCACCACGTTCTCTTGGATCAAATCGTGATGAAGTTACACCATGATCTTTCGCAAATCAATGTATAGTTATAATCGTTCAAGCTATAAAACCACTCCGAGTACGTGGATAAAGGGGATCGAAAAATTAATTCCAAAAAGATCTACAGTGATAATTCTAGTTCAACAAAGATCTTTTATCAAAAAGTCAACGAAAGTAAAAAAAAAAAAAAACTCTGATCATACTTCTATCATCACACTCCCTAAAAATCTCAATTGTAATTCTCTAGATTATTAAAAGAACATTTTGAGTGTTGCAATTGCCAAAATTCCAAATAAAAATTTTATTTTGTTTTCGCAATGGCTGCATTCTCTACTGATGTTGCAAACAATAGAAACACTCAGCTTTGAGGGTGATGATTTCTTAGTGCTCAAACATACGTCCTTGAAAATCCAATTAAGTATCAAGTGTTTAAATCTTTTCCAATCGCCAACATAAAATGTGTTTTGATGGAGATGATACATGGTTAAGTATTGTGAATGATATTGAATTTTGATCTATTGAAATATTTGGATTTAGTGTTAAGACAACACTAATGTAGTTTGGATATTATTAAATTTTAGACTAGTGTGCTACTTATGCACTATTTGAGATATTAACAAATATTGGATATTATCTAATTTTTGAATTAAAATACTATGGATATTTTGTTATATTACTATCTAAATTGTGTACTTGAAATATATGATCTGTGTAATGTTGTTGTCAATGCATAATTTAAATACTCAATTCAGTTAGGTTCTTGACAAAATTTCCATTAACTTTGTTCCTAGTAAAATTATACTAATTTAAACATGATTTGCATAGAAAGGTATTTTTGTTTTTTATATGTTTATGGAATAAATAAAAATCCATAAGAAACTAAACTCCCAAGTAGATAATTGAAACTCCAAAACCCATTGTAAGAACACTCTAAAACACATACCACCAAAACACTCCAAAACACATACTTTAAAAACACTCCAAAACACTTTGCCTTTGACATCCAAGCACAACCTTAGGAAACTCACACATTTATCCACATACGTTAGTTTATGCCACATTGGACTTATGATCAATTTAGTCGACTCGTGAGATTATATTCAATCATTAATGAAATGATAGACCAATCGATTCTGATCTTTAGGATCATTATTACTTGTTGCACTCATTACTATAGTCATGCATCAAACTTCCACAAGCTGCAATAATAACTATGAGCTAAAACTGCAATATATATTCATGCTTCCTACATTCACAAGATTTGATTCTTAGGATGATACCTATTTATTAGTGAATTTCAGAAAGTATGTATAATGATTAAATTACAACACTTATTGGAGGACACAATAAAGCTCCGCTTCATCTCGTTTGCATTAAAAAATAATGCTAAGAAATGGTTATATAGCATACCTACTAATTCTATCACTTCTTGGGATGAATTTATAACAGTATTTCTTAAGAAGTACTATTCCACACATAAGACAATAAAGATAAGAAATGCCATCAATCAATCACGTCAAGTGCAGGGAGAACACTTCTGGAAATATCTGAAATGATTCAAGGATCTATTAGTGCAATATTCCCATCATGCAATAGAAAAGTAGCGGTTGTATCAATTCGTATGTGAAAGACTCGATTACACTTCTTAAGTCTATGTGTCAAGGGGAGTTTATGATGAGAAAACAAGGATGAAGCATGAGAGTTCTTAGAAGACTTAGCATTGAAAACTATCCAGTGGGATAGTCCACCTAAGAAGCCCAACATACTAACTTCTATGAATAAGAGAAGAATCCATAGCGTCGACAACTCTATAATTACCGAACCTAAGATTGAGGTTCTTATGAGGAGAATTGAGGTGCTGGAAACTCCTCTGCAGTTAAGTCAAATGAATCAATTGCAAACTCCTACATGCTTTAATTGCAGAACTCCAAATTACGTAATGGACGAGTGTCCACTTCCAGTGAATCCTATGGGTTTGGTATCTAAGAAGCTAACGCTTTTATACCAAAGATCCATGAATAGTCCATACACTCTTACATACAATCCAGTTTGGAGAAACCACTATAATTTTTCTTGGAATTGGGGGCAATATCAGGAAGCCCCCAACTCTCACATGTAGCCTCCAACCACTGGTCAGTTTCCAATACCAAATGTGGGTGTCTATCAACACCCAAATATTACGAGCCATGGGAACAACCAGATTAGACCATCTGCACCTAATAACTCTTATCCACAATAAGGGTCTAATAATGATCATGAAAAGCGTCTGTCATCACTTGAGAAGAACATCGAGAAACTACACAAAGCTTCGTCCAATCATGACATGCACATATAAAATCTTATGAAAGTGTTAATTGACTTCATTCAAATAACTGACCAGCATCTACTTGTAAATTCTTAGTCGATTAAAAATTTAGAGAAGCAGGTTGGACAACTAGTGAGTTAAATGAGTGAACATGGCAAGGGTTCCTTTGCTAGTCAACTGTTAACAAACTCTAATGTCAGTTACTCTAAAACCATCCAGTCACATGTCAGCCAAGTCAATGTCATTCACATGCTTTGATCTGACAAGCAGTTTGACAATCATATAGTCATGCCAGCTGATTCCACTCTTATCGCACCGTAGGCTACATTCCCTAATTCCACTATAATTCCATCATCACCTTATATTCCACCATCATCATGACCATTCCACACATCATATGCTAGAATGACAGAGGAGCTTAACTCCTCAACATCTGATCCTCCTATTGACCATATTCCTAAGCATAAGGCTCCCTATTCAAATCGTTTTGAAGAAAAATTATCCTTAAGTCAAATATTATCCTTAAGTCAAAGATCCTTGAATTATATAAGTAAAGATCAATGTTTCTCTTCTCGATACAATCTATTAAATACCTACTTATGCAGAATTCTTAAAGGGCTTATGCACGAAGAAGAGGACAACAAATGTTCCAAGAATGTCTTTCTAGCTGCTAACATCTCTAGTGTACTTTCTCAGTCAGTACCTATGAAGTACAAAGACCCTGCAAGTCCTACTGTCCACTGCACTATATGAAGTACAGTGATTGAAAGGGCCTTGCTGGATTTAGAAGTAAGTATCAACTTGCTACTTTATTCAGTGTACCAGTAGTTAGGTGTGGGCGATTTGAGACCTACCAAGATTATATTGAAGCTAGCCGATAGGTTTGTGAAGAAGCATATGAGAGAGATTGAGGACATGTTGATTAAAATTGAGGCATTCATTTTCCCAATCAACTTCATAGTTCTTGAGACTCAACCTGTGGTGAATCCACAACACCATATCCTAATTATTCTGGGACAATCATTCGTGACCACTTTCAATGCTGTTATTAATTGCCAGAGTAGATTGATGAGGCTTTCCTTAAAAAATATAACACTTGAGTTGAATATATTTTATCTAGGGTGCTAACCAACTGTTCCACATAACAAGCATCTAGATGTTAATATGATCCAAAGGTTATCCAGTGAGCAACTTGAGAAGGAATTCTTAGATGAACTAGATAGTTTAGTTGATGAGAGTTTATTCTCGGATACACTTGATGAGTCATCTAACTATGTGTCTTTCACACGATGGGAACTTCCACTAGAGCCATTGACTACTAACCCATGAGTTCAGTTACAACGATCGATTGATTTTCCACCTGAGCTTGAGATGAAGACCTATTCGAGTTATCTCAAGTATGCTTTTTTAGGTTAACACAGCACATTACTACTCATTATCTCTACATGTTTAACTGAGACTCAGGAGGAAGTACTTCTTTCAATGTTGAAAGCGCAAGGGAAGCCATAGGCTGGACTATGACCGATACCAAGGGGATTTGTCCATGCATAGTGTATCATAGAATACATTTATTGGATAACACATGACCTATAAGAGAGCTTCAACGTAAGTTGAATCCGGTAATGATGGAAGCTCTGAAAAAGGATATTCTTAAACGCCTTATAACAATGGGATCATCTATTCAATCTCTAATAGCATATGGGTGAGCCCAGTTCAAGTAGTACCTAAGAAATCTGGAATCACTATAGTAAAGAACAATGCCAAACAAGCTTATCCCAATGCGCATGCAGTTGAATAAATTATAGGAAGCTTAATGCTGCAACTAGGAAGAGTCACTTCCTCTTACCTTTTATCGATCAGATGCTAGAACACTTGGTTGGACACAAGTTCTACTATTTCTTTGATGGATACTCCAGTTATAACCAAATTCCCTTCGCTCTTGAGGATCAAGAGAAAACTACATTCAGTTGTCCTTTTGGCATATAGATGCATGCCCTTTAGATTATACAATGCATCTACCACATTCCAAAGGTATATGGTAACTATTTTATCCTATATGGTTAAACGATTCTTAGATATATTCTTAGATATCTTCATGGATGACTTCTCCATCTTTGGATATTCATTTAAAGAGTGTCTACACAACTTAGAGCTAATTCTCATGCATTTTCGTGACAAGTATTTAATACTCAATTAGGAAAAATATCATTTTATGGTACAGAATGGCATTGTGTTAGGGCATATCATCTCGAAGAACGTCATCGAGATTAACAAGGTCAAGGTGGGCCTAATCATGATCCTTCCACCTTCATAATCAGTGAAAGATATACGATCTTTTCTTGGCCATGCTAGATTTTATAAACGATTCATCAAAGAATTCAGCAAAATTGCTAAGCCTTTGCCATATCTACTGGCCAAGGATGTACTATTCAATTTTACACATATCTATCTTAGAGCGTTTGAGTAGCTCAAAAAGATACTTAGCACCACTCCTATTATTTATGCACTAGACTAGAGTCTACCTTTTGAGCTTTTGTATTATGCATCTAATTATACTATTGGTGCAGTTCTCAGACAATGTATTGATAAGTAGCCACATGTGATCTATTATCCAAGTAGGACCCTAAATGATACTTAGTTAAACTACTCTACCACAGAAAAAGAACTACTGGAAGCAATTTTTATTCTTGAAAAGTTTTGTTTCTACTTGATTGGATCACAGATTATAATATGTGCTTACCATGCTGCTTTGAAATATCTGTTGACTAAGAAAGACATAAAAGTAAGGCTCATTCGATAGATCCTCTTATTATAAGAGTTTGATTTTAAGATACTATACAAGAAGGATGCTGATAATCTAGTAGCTAATCACTTGTTTTACCAGCCCAACGCTCCATGTATTGCTCACCCATAAATGAATAATTTCCTATGAACAATTGCTTATATTAACTCGTGAATCTCGGTTTGCTGACATTGCAAACTTCTTATGACCAAAGAGATTCCATCTCATCGGTTCAAGTAGGACCAATATAGATTTTTGTCCCAAATAAAATTATTTTATTAGGATGATCCTTATTCATTTAAATATTGTCCAGACTGGATTATGTGACGATGCATACATGATGATGAGATACAAAATATTCTCTCTTTTTGTCATGATTTTGCTTGTGGAGGATACTTTGGTCCTAGGAAAATAGCCAAAAAAATATTGCAGAATGGATTTTATTAGCCAACTCTGTTTAAAAACACTATGGAATATTGCAAAATATGCACATGATGCCAATATGTAGGCAAGCTTACATGGGATATTATGATACCTCTGCAACCTCTCCTTAAGATTGAAATATTTAATGTGTGGGGAATAGATTTCATGGGACCATTACCTAACTTGTTTAGAAACTAGCATATATTGGCACAGAGGATTACATTTCCAAATGGATTGAGACAGTTGCCACTAAATCAAATGACAACAAAGTTGTTATTAAGATCTTGAAAGAGAGTATCTTTTTTTGATTTGATATTTTTTGAGCTATCATTAGTAATAATGGTAGTCATTTCACTAATCAGTTATTTAAAGCACTTATGAAGAAATATTCCATTACCCACAAGTTAACTATATCATATTATCTACAAACTAGTGGGAGGGTGGAACTTTCCAATTGCCAAATCAAGCTAATATTGGAGAAAACTTTGCAACGCAATAGGAAAAATTGGTCGTGTAAATTAGCAAATGCACTATGGACTTACTGTATCGCTTATAAGATCAATCTAAGCATATCTCTATATTGTCTAATTTTTGGCAAAGCGTGTCATTTGTTGGTTGAGCTTGAGCACAAGGCTTTTTGGGTTATTGAATTTCTAAACTTTGAATTAGAAAAAACCGGTGAGCAGTTGAGGCTGCAACTGAATGAACATGACGTGATCAGGAAGGATGCTTACAAAAGTGCTAAGATTTATAAAAGGAAGACTAAAATATGTCATGATAAAGTGATTATTCTCAAGTCATTTATACCTGAATATTAAGTTTTATTATATAATTTGAGGCTACATATGTGCCCTAGGAAATTGAGGTTTACATGGAGTGGACCGTATGTAGTACGAACTATGCACCATCATGATACCATTGATATCAAGAATCCTAAGAATGGCAACATATTTAAGGTGAATGGGTAATGACCAAAGCCGTTCTTGTAATCTTGAATGCAGTATAATATTGAGGTTGTGACACTTCATAATCCAATCTAAACATAAATGCATTGTATAGTAGACATTGTTGTATATTTTGTACATAAAATAAATTTATAAAGAGCTCCAGGGTTAAAAGCAAAGTTTTAAGGGGTTGCAGCTAAAAGCAAATTTATAAAGCCACTCATTATATTGTAATACTCCGAAATTTCAGGCTACTCGTATCTCTATTTTGGGTCCGAACATGCCAAATTATGCTAGCAGATGTCAATTTGAACACTGAAATAGTTTTCGGTAAACGTAACTTTAAATACGCAACTCTAAATAACATTTAGTTTTCATGGTTATTAATTTTCTAATATTTATGATTTTCAGAAATTTCTCCGAAAATTTTATTTCTCTCAATCTGAACATTTGAATTGATAAATATATAATTTTCTAGAGCTTCTCTTATTGAGCACTACATCTATATTAGTTTGTAGTATTCAAAAAATATTTCTCGAAATAGTAAATAATAAAATATTAAATAAATTAAAATTTCTTTGTACGTACCCAATCTTCTATACTCTTCTCTAAGGGCACACCCCAAAATTACTCAAAGGGAGGCTTGGTGTGGCACTTTTGATTGGGTTCGTGTCTTTACATGGAGATTTAGATAAGTTCATACATAATTAAATTAATTAAAACTATGAATATCCATGTGAAGCATTTCATCATCCACTCTCTAAACACAGAAAGAAAATCAAATTTTCACCCCACTTCACTGAAGACACATCTGAATCTAAGAGGGATTTAGGGGAGCGAGGTTCGATCAACGGCACGATAATAGCGTTGTAAGTAACATTTCGATTTCTTCCTCCTTCTCCATTGAAAAATTATTATATATTTTTGGGTGTATATTATTTATTTTATAGTCATATTTAGTTTATGTCTTGGACCCTTGTCTTGGATTATTAATTTTTTATAATCTCTTGGAAAATTTTGTGCAAAAGAAAATAATACAAATAAAATATAAAATAAATAAATAAATAATAAGAGAGAAAAACAAAAATAGAAAAATTACATGGGCTGCAGTGGACAATAAGAAACTTAAGGATATGGGCTGGATTGACAAAAAGTAATAAATAGAATAAGTGGGCCTAAGCAGAAAAACATAAGTAGAAAAATAAAAATAGGCTACAGTGGGCCTTAGTAGAAAACAAAAGTAGAAAATAAAATGGGTTGCAATGGGGCTTGGTAAAAAAAAAAGAAGAGTGGAAGAAAATTAACTAGGCTGCAGTGGGCCTCAATAGAAAATAGAAGGAGAAAATAAAAATGGGCTACAGTAAACCTTAGTAGCAAAAAAGGAGAAAATTAATTGGGCCACAATGTCTCAGTAGAAAATAAAAAGAGAAAAATAAATATGCCTTATAAAAAAAGAAAATAATAAGAGCTCATAAGAAGTATTAATGTGAAGTTCTAGCGTATTGGTTTTCATGTATATTCAAGGTATATTTTGCTCTTGTTGAGTTGATAATCTTTATTCGTTTATGTTGGAAGATCCTTGAGCCTGTGATTAAGTTATTATATATATATATATATATATATATATATATATATATAGAGAGAGAGAGAGAGAGAGAGAGAGAGAGAGAGAGAGAGAGAGAGAGAGAGAGAGAGAGAGAGAGCGAGAGAGAGAGAGAGAGAGTGGAAACGGGAAAAAGAAAAACTATGTTATAGGAGGGGCTCCCTCCTATGACGCTTAGGTGGACCAATAAGATATTTGCATGTAGATTGACCATATGGGCTGTCTTAAAAAAAAAAAAAAAATCCTCCACCTAATGCTTTTTGTCAAAAAGCCCCTCCGCATGCAATCATTATATTGGTCTACCTAAGCGTCATAGGAGGGAGCTCCTCCTATGACATAGTTTTTCCCATTTCCTTATATATATATATATAAGTTCTAGAATTTAAAATAAATAAATAAATAAGCATACACTTTGTGTAGGAAATATTCTCAAGTATTTAACTCATCAATTAATTAAAATTTGTATATCACCCTGTTATGGATATGTCTTGTTATGCCCGATTAAAGTTATGTATCGCTCAAACTTACCAAAAATCAAATGAAATATAACAATATTGCATATACATGATCCAATAATGAAATTTTAATGATATCATGAATGATAGAACTGGATATGTATATTTGAATAAACGAACATGTATCATGAACTCAAGGATGGAAAAAAGTTATATAATGGATAAGAGTCATATTGTATAAAGATTATTGTAATATTAAGCCCAAGAATTTTTTACTGCAGTGGCCTGGGTGATACCGGATCACCGAGTGATAATTAATACCTAGTGTGGTATATCCATTACTGTAATCAATCTATAGGGTGTTAACGATAATACATAGTAGTATGACATGGTTCAGCACCATCTGATTGAGGTCGAGACTCGAATATGTATGGGCATTTATACGATAATGGAGAATAGTACTATTTTATCCGTTTATATAGTTTCTATAACTAATTTGGATGATGACTAAGACCAATATAATACATGATTAAGATACATAGAGTAATAGTTCATTATGTTTGTTTATTTATTTAATTAATTATTTATTTATACTTGTTTACATGCTTAATTTTATATGTTCATGACCAATATTGACATGAGCATGCCACATACACTGATACTCTTGTATTATGATAGTATATATTTTTCTCTCCTCAAAGTATTACTTACTGAGTTTAATCCCTTAGATTCTAAATCTAGGTATTGAGAAAGCGTAGGGAGAACCTCCACCAGTCAAAATTCCTATTTCGTTGATCAAGTCGAATGTTAGTAAGAGGTGAATCTACTATCATAATCTTATATATATTGTTTATATTTCATTTTGTTGGGTACTATTCCGTCTTTTTATTCTTTTGTTGTATATATCTAGAACAGTGTGTTCTTTCATATAATCAATCTTGTATTTTATAAATGTACATTTAGTTCAGGCATATGTTTTATTCATTTGTTGAGGTAGTAGTTATGCTTATTCCAAGATCCTGTGACTATTGAATAATTTAGTTTAATTTTAAGTAGTATACTTCGTTTTGGAAAGCAGCTAAAAAATGAGTGCATTACATATATACCACCCTCATAATCTCCCCACCTTCCCCATCTCCTCCAAACCCCTCTCCTTTAGATCCAAAGCCGCAAGAAGCTCCTCCTCCAGATCCAGTGTGCTCAAGAGACCCCCCCACCTCTTCACGACTCTACAACAAAAGACCGGGGCCCACTGCTACTCAGTGTGCCACCAAATAGCGGCACATGCCACTAAATAGAGATCTTTTTAAAGTTTTTTCCTAAAACTTTAGGGAAGTACGATCTCTCATCCCTCTATATTCTCCGCAAATTTAGGATTAATATCTATAGTCATGACTAGATTCACTGTAGAGAAATATTTTCAGGATTTTTTGTGGCATTTGCGATATATTCTGCATCGTAATCAAAGCATTTAGGTGGGTTTGTTTAATTTACCAACCCACATCCTTCTATGTTCTTGATCTTGTTGAGGAATTTTATGTCAGATTTGCAAAACCCAATTTTCCGGATGATCACAAATCATTTAAACTAAAATGATGAGGTCAAACACTTACAGTGTATGCAGAAACCACTGCAACCATCGGTATTCTTCTCCACAACGGGAATCAAAGCCGTTTGCGATTAAGGTGTATCTCACAAAGATGTGTCCTAATTACAAATTAACACGAGATAGGGGATCAACAGTAAGATATTATATCGCAATATTCATGCCACTTGTCGCTGGATCAATCAGAATGTAATAGGAATTACACATATGCCATCATTTTATACACCCATATTACATATTGTTGATTACATTATGAACCAAGATCACAACTTTTACATATGTACATAATTAATTGACACAACAATTGATGCGGTCAAGGACTAGTTTTTCTTTATCGTGTTTAATTATACAACTATCCCCCGCGTTTATGTCTGATGTGGACTTTGATGCCTATGCACCCTTGCGTGACAAAATAGGAAGAGAACATGTCTTATGGTGACATATCATGTAGCTGTTCTATAAGATTGGAATAAACACATCACTGATGAAGAAGTTTACACTACTGATCCTACCTTAGAGGAGGAGGATAATGCTTTTTTTGACCGAGACCTTTCTGGGGATTCTAAGGAACAAGTACATATTATTTGGAATAGTCTTGCGAAAATTTAGCGATGATTAAAATATATCGATCGCAGCGAGAGTACGAGTGCACGTACACAACATGCACCTTGTGACACCATTCGAAGATAGAGAGGCCGACAACAATGAATCATGTATGAGAACATATACGAGTTTAGGTGTGAGGGAGGAGTTAGGAGTTTTTTAATATTTTCTTTCTAAGATTTTTATTATTTTTGTTTTATTTAAGTTTTTAGAATTTTTGGATTTCTTTATTTTTCATTTGGGGTAGTTCTTAGGTTATTTAAAAATATAAAAAAATTGTTTTCCTTATAAAGAGATTTAAAAAGTTAATTTTCTGTAATAAATCAAGCTAATCACAAATGAAGGAATAAATTTAGATTTGAGATCTGATAGGAAATAAGATTAGATGATACACATAGAAACTTATGAAAAAAATTAAAATTTGAAAAATAATACCACTAATAATAATTTTGATGTAATTATACATTTAGTTTTTCACTTCATAATGGTTTATTAGGTCAAGGATGAAAAATTAATAATTGAGTAGTCTTTTCTCTGTAAAAGAAAAATATAAAATAAAGTATAAAGAGGTGAGTTTTGCATTTAGGCAATGATCCTTTATAAATAAATAAATTTCTTAAGAGTTACTAAATAGTTGAATATTTGAGCCTAATTAAGTGTGAATATTTGTAGAAACAGTATTTTTAAGAAATTGAATATGATCCGAATAATTGAGCATTTTCGCCTAAGTAGGCGTAAATATTTGCATGAAAGGTAAAATATTCATAAGAAAAGAGTAAAAAATAATAAAAATATAAATATAAATTTAGAGAGAAAAATGAATCACGAGTTAGAGTTGAGTCCAAAACCGAAATAAACCATCATACATACACATAAATGTATAGGAACCAAATAATTATTTATTAGTGGGTATTGAAAGATAAGATTTAAAATTTTTATTAAAATGATAAGTGTATTTGACAAAAAACTTAATTTGAAAAATCAATGTTTAAATGCATTATTAGATTTGTAGATTAGTCTGATTAACTGCAGAAAATATCAAAAAGATTTTCCTTTCTTTTGACTATCAAATTTTATTTTACTTGATTTTTTTATCATTATTTTCTTTTATTTATTCCTTCATTTCTTTTCTTTGTGAATTTTGTTGGTATACTTACTGCAAGCCCTCACAAGACATAACTCGTCTACTATAAGAACCTAGGAGTTTAACGGTATATTACACGTGCTAAGTACAATCATAATTCCTGTGAAAGTGAGTTAAGACTATATTATTTTTTTATATTTAGGTTTTGCTCAAGGACTAACAAAAAATAAATGTGGGGTGTGATGAGTTCCTTATATTACATATTTATATACCTCATTTTATGTATTGTTATATATAAATAATACTACTCGGGTATGTTTAGTTACTATTTATAGGTTATGACTATTGCAATAAGGATTGGCATGAATTAGTAGAAGATCAGAAAAACCGAGTCTAAAAGGAGCGAAAATGATAAAGTTACAAAATCAAAAGGTTAAAACCATCAAATTGGAAATATATCATACACATTAGAAGAGGAGAAAGATCACGCATTATTGTAAAGAAGAAGACCAGATGCTCTGGGATTGCCTCTAAACAGCGACAGTAACCACTATTTGGTAGCAGAATGGAGCCCACTAGTTTCCAGGTTTTTATGCTGACTAAGACGCGGATTAGAAGTTTATTTAGAAGACTTGACCACTACTATTTGATGGTCAATGTCACTATTTAGTGGCAAAACTAATGAGTCTGTATCTAAAATTTTTATTAGGGCTCCGTTGTAACTTTGTTGTTTTATAGTCGTAACTGGATTAGGATTTTGAAGTCCAGATGTTATATATATTGGTCGTATCCTTATAAACTAGGATTTCCTATAGTTTTTATGAAATTAATAAAAATTGGAGATTAAACCCTAGGGAGTGATGACCACCATACCAGAGCTCTAAGTTGCTATTCTTCACAATAATTGTAGTTAAATTTATTTATTTGTTTTAGTAGTTAATTTTTATCGCTTTCTAGCATGGATTTTACAGGTTTTGTAGTGGAAGATTAGATTTTTAATTGTTATTATAAATAAAAATAATATCTTGATTATTAAAAATATGAGTAATTAGTTTTTCTTATCTCCAGAATATAGATAAAACTAGAGTAACAACCACAACATGCTTTTTATATATCATTTTCCTATAGAAACTATAAAGACATGATTTTTCTATGATAAAATTAAAAGTATTCACTTCGTTTTAACTTACTTTTGATAGCCTATATTTAGATAGGATCTATAATTACTTCTTTAAATTTTGCTTATTAAAATCTCTATAGATCTAATTTAATTTTTATGTAAGTCACTACCTTTGATGATTTATTCTTACATAACACTTGATAGGTCATACTTAGAGTGATTCAATAAAAATTGATTTTAAATATCTTCTTTTAGATATGATCATGATTGTTCATGTTAAAAAGATGGGAAAGAGAGAATAAATTTAGTATTCTGTTGTGAAGCTAGTAGATTCGTTGTTTTAGGCTATTCTAGATTAAATAAAAAATTTCTTTTTTATCATGATCATCATAGTTAACTTGCTAGGATAATAGAAATAAAATTGCAAAGCACCCGAGATCCTTTTGGGAATGACTTGTACAAAGCTACAACTATACTATATACTTGTAGTAGATAATTCATATCACTTACCCATTATATGCACTCCAAGAATCTTAGCAAATTTTGACTTTTTTGCAGTCAAACATTGGAGAGAAAATTAGTTTTATCTAACAGACATAAGAGTACTTAAACTAGTTTTCAACTTTATTTTGGAATCAAGAAGATCTTTATTTCTCTTTAAAACTGAACTTTGTCTTCTTCCAGAAATGCAATCGTAGACATAGAATTCAACTTGTACTCCTCAAGCTCCCTAATCTTTTCACTTTCTGATGGTTACTTGAGTTATGCTTCTTTCTAATCCTTTTCAGATGTTTGATCTTTGTAGTGAGATTTGTGTTTTGTTTCTTCAAGGTAGGCAACTGTGACGCACCAAAACCATGCACTAGTAGGTCCAAGATTGTGTGTTCCAATAATAGATAGGATATCATTTTCAAGCTCTCTCTCATTATTAGAGTGAATGAGGCCATTACACTATACAATTATAGGCATGAGATATGAAAGCATATATAAATTATGTATATACCACTGGTCTGCCACAACATCACAGGCATGAATGTAGCAATATCAAAAAATAGATATACAGACATGATAAGTAGTATGTATAAAAATGTTGCTCATGTAGAGTCAAGTATAGTATTAGAACATAACAACATAAATACTGGATATATACTAAAGTGTCCTTAAGCCACAAACATAATTAAGAAATAGGATATATATGCATATATAAGGTAAAATGATATATATATACAGAAATGATAAAAATCCTATAAAAAGTAATCTATTGGTGCTGGACCTGCTCGTGGAAGTAGGGATCCTTGAGAGATGGTTCCTTCTCCTATTCGGGCATCGTGGTCACGACTACTAGATTTGGGGTGTAATGATCCCTGGGTCAGAACCTAAATAAAAATACAAATCCAATGTTGTGCAATGCAATAGGAATCATAAAAAAGTGTGCGTGTGGCATACTATAGGAAGCAATGTAAAAAATTGTATGCATATGAATCGTGAAGTATATGGGCATACTATAGGAAGCAATGTAAAAATTGTATGCATATGAATCATGAAGTATACGGTATGCATAAAAAATATGAAGTATAAAGTACATGGTATATATAATATAATATGATTATGCATATGAATCCTAAAGTATAAGGTATGCATAATGTAGTATTAATCATGAAGTTCATGTTAAATATAATATAACATGATCATGAAAATAGATGCACATTCTCTCCTATTAGTTTGGAACTGAATGATAGGAGTATTTATGTGTTTTAAGAGTATACCATGCATATCCGATACCACAGCCTCATGTACCGGTCTCCACATGAACCCAAAGCCACTCTACTAAGCAAAAAAGAAACCAATGGTGTCAGTATACAGATTAGTGAATGCATCCAAATATGATAAGAAACTCCACAATACGTATTTCATTCCACCATTTATTACTCCCATACCCACAATGTAGTATATGCTAGGTATCAAGGTATCAATATGTCATACATAGATGGATTCATGTATCAATACTCATATATGTATTCTAGGCTCGGTAACATGTTAATACTTCACGAGATGATGTGGGATTCTAGAGGTCCTCGCCATGGATTCTATAGATAGCTCCCACGGATTTAAGAGACGGCCTCCATTTTTTGTGGCACTTTATTCTGAGTATCACTTAGTTCTATGTGACACTTAGCTCGGCACACCAAACATGAATGTAGGTATGAAACAACATCCATAATGATACTGATAAGTACAAGAGTTATAAAATATATTTACTTACATGAAGCATTATTTCTGAGCAAGAAAACCATGTACAGATAAGAACAATAGTAATTAAACATATATGTATATTATATCTTACATCGAGTGCTATATGCATAAATATAGTAAGTATACCTAAACATGAGCTAAAATAAGTCTGAACTTACCCATATACAGGTATGATGAAGAGTATTTGAACATGGGTATGTGTGTAACATATCACAAATTAAGCGGTATAAGCACGGACACACCTATATTACTACAATTTGATGGACATGTCAGACTTCCAGATCTTAATTAACTAGCGTAAAAATAGAGATGAGGCTGATTTTTAAAAAAATATAGAAAATTCAATTATCTTTTCAATAAATCTTAAATGAGATTAATTGGAATTTTAGTATAAAAGTTATGGTTATTTTACCATATATTTGCTACTACTAAACTGCTGCAGCAACAATTGAACTTCGATATTTGATTTGACCATGAATAGAATAAATCTAGAGTCTAATATTTGAATTAGTTTTAGTTAATTTAATTATCTTTCCAATGAAACTTGAATGAGCTTAATTAGAGATTTATAACAATATTTATGGCCATTTTATCATTAACATGCTATTGTTGAGCTATAGACCTGGTATAACAACAATGATAAAATTCCCAGGTATTCTTGGATAAGAAATGGTTGAATTAGGATTCACTCTTGTTGGAAAAATTATATTTTAGCAAATTATCTTTCTAATGATACTGAAATAAGGTCAATCAGAGTTAAGATAGAAAAGTTATAGTAGTTCTAAAATAAACTGTTGTATAGCTCTAGACCTTGATACAATATGTACACATATAATATGTATGACATTATACATGCAATAAAACTCAAGATAAATACAAATTTGACCATGTATAATCTTAAAATTGGGTTAATAATACATCTATTATTATATATGAGGAGATTGCATTAAGAAATCATAAATTTAAAATATTTGAGAGTGATTCTCGCCATTTCATGAGCCCAAATCGGAAAAGAATCAATATTGATAAAATTTTCCTCAAAAAGTTGGGAAATTCCCTAAGAATCAAATTAGAATGAAGGAAAGATGTTGAGAAGATGTCCTTATATTGGTAGAGAAGATTAAAGTTTGAAGAGGTTAAACTAAAAAAAAAAAAAGATTCATGTAGCCATTTAGTGGTTTTTTAGCTCACTCTCAAGCTAAATATTTGGCAAATTATTTGAGAAAATATAATAAGAAATTAGAGTTTGAGCTCTAAAGAGAAAAGAGGAGAAGCATGAGAGGAATATGTCTAATTTTTTCAGATTTTTCTGAATTTATTTATTTGAGGGATTAAATAGCTGCTAGAAATGGGTATACTACAATGTTAATTAGAGTTTGAGCTCTAAAGACAAAAGAGGAGAAGCATGAGAGGAATATGTCTAATTTTTTCAGATTTTTCTGAATTTATTTATTTGAGGGATTAAATAGCTGCTAGAAATGGGTATACTACAATGTTAAAACCCTTGAAATTTATGTTAATTACAAAGTTGTCATTGGGTAAAGTTCAATCTAAAATTGGTCAAGGAAGTCTGTTAGACTTTTAGAGATAAATCTAAGGTAGCAAAATGCTTAAAATTAGAATTATTGTTTTAATTGATTATTTTAATCGGGTATTTGTCCAAAAATCACTGATCCAGAAATAAGTCAAGAAAATTATGAAAAAAAATCCAAAATATTAAGATAAAAGATCTATTATCTATATAATTTGAAATTGAAAATTTTAAAAAAATATTACTTAATTTACTCAATATCTATCTGTATTAGTGTTCGAGCTCACAAACTGATACAAATGAGAATAAACCGATACATGAGCTTAAGGATTAGAGTTATTACAACAACACTCCATATAATTTTGTTGTATGCTTCTTGAAGATTTTAGCATCATTTAGTTCATAAGTTTCGTCATCAATATTTGTATTTTCTGAAACATACAAGAAGAATTAGCATAACTAATTGAAACAGTAAAAAATAATAAAATTATTTGAATTATTACTAGATCCCTTATCAGCAGAATGTTTGATCCCATTTAACATACATAAGTTTACCCTTTTTCTTTTACTAGATGGCATACTCAAGAGTATAATGGTCATACCAAGAGCACTCATAACAGTGAACTCCGGTTGACTTCTAATTTTGCTTCTTTTTGTCACCTTTAATTTCCACTTTATTGACTTGAGTTTTATTTTTGGAAACAAATTTTTTATTGTTAGAGGTGATTGAACCATTAGCCAAATATTACTTTAAAATATATTTTTTTATAATGCTTGACAAAACTTGAAACTACCTCATAGTTAATTTCAGAATCAATATCTATATCAGTATTTACAGTTTCAATATTCAACATAAGGCCCTTATATTTCTTTTTCTTGTGGTAATTTGCCTTGTAAGTTTGCATATTTCCTACTAATTCATCCATTTTTAGTGTGCCTATATCTTTTCTTTCTTCTTTGGTAGTGATGGTTGGTTGAAATTTTTCTGGAAGAGATAGATAATCTTCTAGATTAAAAAATATGTTAACTATATTATTTAGCTACTATAAAAGTCATCAAAGGACTTGTTATTTTTCATAATTAGGTTCTCAAAGTATTTCAAAATTTAAATCATACACTTTAATGGTTGTCATTCCCTCATGTATGGTTTTTAATATGTTTCACGCTTCCTTTGCACTCTTGCACATACTTATTATCATAAACTTGGTTGTAATTCATGCCATTAAAATCATATATAGGACTTTAATGTTCCACTAAGAAAGTTCTTGTTTAATGGGTGATGAATCACTTTCAGACTTTAATTTTGTATCTTTATCTATTGGGAATTCCTAACCATTACTAACAGATGACCATACCTTCAAACTTAAAGACACTATGATTGCTCTCATTTAGGTTTCCAATAGGAATAATTATGCACCTTGAACAATGGTAACCTACAAGTAGATGTCCTTCTCTAGGTATGTCTACCATAATAACTAGATCTTACTCAAGATAGAGTATACCTGCTCTATTACCAATTGAAAAAGTACGAAAACTATGAAAGTGTGTGTAAAGATGGATATCAAACACCAACAATCAACCACAATCAATATATAATGCAAGAACAGGGTAAATCTCACTTAATGAAACAAATTGAGCAAAGAGATTTTTAACATGGAAACACAAGCTTGGAAAACTCACAAAAGAACTGCACTATGATCAAAAGTCAATTGCAATGATTTGACTAAACCTCTAAATAGCCATGACTGAATCAATAGCCTAAGATTTAGCTCTTTGCTACACAATCACAAATAGAGCACTACATCTAGTTACTTCAAAACTAGCAACAACTATACTTTCACAAGCCGATCTACAAAAATAAAAAATAATGAAAATAAAAGTGAGTAAACGTTGCCATATAAGCATCATATGACCTCATTTATAGGGTGGTGATGTTGATGGACATATATCCCTAAAATCACGAACGAGGATTAAGATTGAGTTTTATGGGGAGTGTGATGATGGAAGTATGATCAGAGCGATCTTTTTTACTTCATTTCACCGTTCGACAAAGAGTTTGGATTTGTAAGAGGAAAAGTTTTTGGATTCAAAAGGACCAAGCCACACGAGGTGAATAGTCTCGTGCATGTGAGGCTGATAGCCCTGCGCGGGGCTAATAGCTGCGTGCGGGGATAATAGTCTTGCGTGCATGGAGCTGATTCATATTTCAAAGAGGATTTCCTTTTCAATTTTTACCAGAAATTTAAATCCAATCATATCCAATTACTCCTAATTGAAGATTTCAAATCCAACTGAAAAACATGGTCAGAGATTGAATTGTGATGGAATTTTATCCTTATCTTCTAAAGAAACTCCTAAAACTATAAATAGGGGATCAAGAGGATAATTTAGGGGGAAGAGGAAGAGAAAAAGAAGAGAGAACTTTGGAGACTATTGGCAAGTTGATTTGCTGCATGAGGCACGCTGACTAGCAGCAAGAAACTGTCGACCAGTAGCTGCTCTTCACTACTTTTTCACGTTCAAGATGAATCCAAGTATCAGATCGTCAATGGAGTACGAGGTCGACGATCCATATATTTTCCATAAAATTGATTTTATTGAAAATCTCAATAAAATATTACAATGAGAATAGTTTCCCATTTACAGAAAATGAAGAATCTAGTTTTCCTCTTTGTTTAGTATCAGATTCTGTTGTGGCCATGGAAGACGATTCTGCTTTTCATTGACGCTCCAAACATGAGTTCTTCAGTTAGCAACTTTGGCAAAGCTTTTAGATGCAAAGACTTGAGATTCTTAACACAAGTGCTCAAGTGGAGATAATCTAACCCCTTTTTTAACCCAGCCTTTGGCTATTTATGAAGGTCTGGAGACCTTTGAATTGGTGTAACTGTCCAATCAATGGTTCCTAGATTTGATAATTAATTTTTTATTTTTAATCCGCTGGATTTGTATTAAATTTCTAGGATTTGTAACTGTCATCTTAAATCATCTGGATTTGTAATTGAAACGCGCATCTCTGCCTTTAAATCCACATTTTAACTCCTTGTAGCTTGTGTAGCATGTCCAGACCCACATTTGGTTGTCAATAAAAAATGATTTTCACCTCCTAAGGCTTTAGAATGTAAACATAACCCTCTGGGGTTCGTTTTTTGGCTATACTTAGCTCCAAACATGGGTTTAGAATGTTGATCTTTCAGTAATTGATGATCTGTGTTTTAGCTCCTAATAATATGTCTTATTTGATTAGACCCACATTTGGATACAAATGAGAATAGTTTTTAACCTTGAGATTTTAAAGTGAAAATGCGACCCTTTGGGGTTTACGTTTTAATTATATTTAGCTCTAATTATCAGCTTAGAAGATAGTTCAGAACGTGGATGTCTCTATAATTAATGATCCACGTGGTACCTTCTCAACTAGACCTACATTTGTATTGAAACATGGTTAGTTTTAACCTTACAAGGTTCTGTGATCAAAACGCGATCCTGCATTTGAAACTTTTGAAATGCAGGTTAGAACCGCGTCTTAGTTAAAATGCAACCCTAAGAGTCCACGTGGATTTCTCTAGATGAGGATTCATATTTGAGGATAAAAAGAAATAACCTTATATTTTTAATATTTTAAAGACAAAATGCGACTCTGAGGGGCCTACGTTTAATGTTTTACTTAGCTCCAAATATGAGCTTTTGTTAGTTTTTACTTAGTTTAAGATGCGGATCTCTCTGTATGAGGATCCACATTTTTTAGCTTCTTAACCATTTTTTAACCCTTCAGTGATTCGTGTTTATTTACTTTAAGGGAATCTATTATATCTTAATATTATAGAGGCAAAACGTGATGCTAATAGGGTCTTGTTTTAGCCTTTCATGGCTCAAAATGCAGATCTCTCTCTTTTAGATAATCCGCGTGTTAGCCATTTTTGGCTTAAACTTTGAATCCCTCTTTTCTTTCTTTTCTTTTTTTTACAAAAATTTTGCCAACAAAGCCCTCCAAAGTTTTCAAAATTCCGTAATTTTGAAGGTATTAGGACATACTTGGGATTTCTTTGTGCTTTGATGAAACTTGTCATTCATTCAAAGGTAATTGTTAATTTGATGAACATACTGACTTTGATCATCAGAGGAATTATTAACTTGATAGATCTATGACTCATTTTTATATTGTTCAGAGGTGATTATTAACTTGACAATATAAAGTCTATATTCAAACATCCAAATATGTCTGTGACGAATGAATAGTTTTCTTGTGCAGAATAAAAGTAGTTATTATCTTTTCTGGACATGGATGGTTTTAGCGATTCAGTGACTTGTAGTATAACAACTTTTGAATTACCAGAGGTAATTTTTAACGTAGTAAAGTTTGGAAAGATGAATTTAATTTTGTCAGTGGTAATTTTTAACTTGACAAATTTGGCGGAAATGAATTTAGATTTGTCAGAGGTAATTTTTAAACTTAATAAATTTTGGTGGAAATGAATTTGATTTTGTCAAAGTTAATCATTAACTTGACAAATTTTGGAGTAATAGAATTTTGATTTTATCAGAGGTAATTTTTAACTTGATAAATTTTAGTGGAAAATGGATTTTGATGGAAATGAATTTTATTTTATCAGAGGTATTTTTTATCTTGAAAAATTTTGAAGGAAAATAGATTTTGGTTTTGTCAGATATAATCCTTAACTTGACAAATTTAGTGAAAATTTTTTGTTTCGTTAGAGATAATAATTAACTTGACAAATTTGTTGGAATTTTTTGGTTTTATCAAAGATAAATATTAACTTGACAAATTTGGTGAAAATTTTTGTTTTATAATAGGCAATTTTTAACTTGACAAATTTGGAGGAAATAAATTTTGATTTTGTCAGAGGTAATTTTTAACTTGATAAATTTTGGTTAAAAATTGTCAGAGATATTTTTTAACTTGACAAATTTCGGAGGAAATGAATTTGGATTTGTTAGAGATAATTTTTAACTTGACAAATTTAAGTAGAAATGAAATTTGATTGATTTTTTTCCGTTGGGGAAATTGATGAAATAACAGGTAACAAGAAACCGACTGCACCGTTGTAGAATTTTCTTTGTAGTTGAATTGCCCTAGAGGAACTCTGTCTTACAAAGTTCTGGTGGAGTTGGTCATAAATGAGTTTCCTTGTAGGTGAACTCCATTTGATTGGTGGACAAATTAGTCTTGTTTTGGAGATAATAGTATCAAGAATTAAACACATTCATTAATCACTTTAGGTTCCTCTTATGCTTTGGCATTTAAGCGAACCAAGGATCAAGTCATAGTGTTGAATTTTTCTTTTGTTCAGGAAAAAATCAAGTATATGTATCAAATGATTTGATACTCTTATGATCTCTTTTCCAAGATACCGGTCGGGGATACACCAAATAGCTTGTAGCAAGTAAGTGTGTCATTCTTTGACATGTTCTTCGGAAGGAGTACTATAAAAAGTTTCTATATGAAATCTTTTTATTACCTCATTTCTAGATAGTAAAAAAAATGCATCATTCTTTGTCGCATTCTTTGGAAGGAGTACTACAAGAAGAGAAGGATGATGGGTACTTCTGTGATGGATTTCTTGAATATTATATTAAGAGTGATATTTCTTCAGAAATTTTTCATTGATCAATATCATTATCTTGTAGCCATTCGGTTTTGCCAATCAGTACGTGCCATTTGAATAGACTACATTAATAACAAAAGATCCTTCCCATTTTGGCTAAAACTTTCCTTTGGACTTTTGATTAGTTATGATTGGTCTTCTTACTGAAAAGACCAAATCACCTTTCTTGAAAGTTCTTTTCTTAACCTTTTTATTAAAGATTTTGGAGATTCGAGCTTGATAAATTTCAATACTCTATTGTGATTCGAGAAGCTTGTCATCGAAAACTTCCAATTCTAGAAGTTTTTGTCGATGTTTCTCCTTCTGTGTTATTTTAGTTGCTAATGTTACTAATAATGACGGAATCTGGATCTCCCAATGAAATATTGCTTCGGATCCATATAGCAAAGAAAAAGGTGTAGCATTTGTAGGTGTCCTGATAGTTATTCGGTATGCTTAGAGACATTCTCCAAGATTTTCATCCCAATCCTATTTGTTGGATGAAACAAACTTTTTAAGCAGCTTCACAATGGTCTTGTTGAAGGTTTCTGCTAAATCATTGGCTGCAGGATTGTATAAAGATGAAGCTACACTTTCGATCCTGCATTTGTTGAAAAACCTGAAGAATAACTAACTTACAGATTGAGGTCTGTTGTCATGAACAATTCTTCTAGATACCCCGAAGCAATTTATGACATGATGTTTGATAAATTTGATCACATCTAACATATTTACTTTGGTTAGGGGAATGGTTTCAATCCATTTTGAGAAATAATCGGTTATGGCTAATATGAACCTGTGACCCCTTATCGATGGTGGTGAAATCGACCTGATAATGTCAATTCCCCACATTTCAAAGGGCCATGATGTAGCCATTAGATGGAGATAATCTGGTGGCTGATGTATGAAGTCGGTATGTATTTGATAGACTCTGCATTTTCTAGCATAAGCAGCCGCATTTATTATCATCTTGGACCAATAATATCCAATTCTTCGGAGTCTATCCTAGAGTTTTGGTACTGATTGATGTGCTCCGCAGATGCCACTATGAGCTTCTTCAAGTGATTCATGAGCTTCTTTCTTACAGAGGTAGCGAAGCATAGGTCCATCATATGACTTTCTGTATATTGTCTAAACTTCGGCATTATAATAAAATCAAACAACATTCTTTCAAATTGTTGCTACTTCTGTAGGATCTTCTGATAATATTCCATAAAGAACATTGTCTATATAAGAAAATTGCCAATCTCTTAGTTCGAAATCTAACTCAAGAGCATGTACTTCATATGCTTCTTGTTTTTTGCTTGAATTTAACTCCACTTCTAGTTCATTTTTCAGGCAAAATAAATCTTTGCTTCCCACTATTATGCATTTGCTGGAGTTTTTAAGCAATGCTAAAGTGGTCGCCAAAGAAGCTAATGAGTCTGCATGACTGTTCTAATGGCGCGATACATGATTGATGTAGAAGCCGCTAAAGTTGTCAGCTATTTTCATGACTACTTAGTAATAGGGCAATAGATTTTCATTCTTAATTTCATATTCTCCCTTGACTTAGTTGATAATGAATTGAGAATCGCCATATACCTTTAAATATTTTGCCCCTAGTAGTTTGGCTATTTTTAGGCCATAGCAACATTATTAGAGCATGGTTCTGTTAACGAATATGCTTGAGAAATGATGTAGTTATGAGAAGAGACAAAGACAATCCCTACTCCTGCTACCATCTTTCCTTTGGGTCCCATTCCGGAAAAAGTTGCCAGACTTCTTCTATAGTGGCATTTGCTTCAGCAGTCTTCTGTGGAATGCCATCTTTTGAAGTTGGTTTTTCTTCAACTATTTCGTCAGGGATGTCTTCATATAGTTTTGAAAATACTAGGATTGAGTGCTCAGCTAAGAAATCAGATATAGCTTGACCCTTAATTTATTTTTATGGTATGAAGTGCATGTCGTATTGCGATAGCAGGATAGCTCAATTAGACAGTCTTGAATTAATGATCCTAGTTTGGTTATTAAAATTCTCAATAAATTAACTCTCAATATAACGTGGATGATCTGCCTTATCAGATAGTATCACATTTTCTATACTACAAATACCAAAACTAGGCATTCTTTTCCCACTGGGTTATATCGATGTTCAGCTTTGACCATCATTCTACTTAAATAGTAGATGATTTGTTTATATCCAAGTTCATTCTTTTGGGCTAACATGGCTCCAAAAGAATGGTTCATGGCTTTCACATATAATAGGAAAGGTATTCCTGACATTGGAGCTACAAGGACTGGTGCCTTTATAAGGTATTCTTTGATTTCTTCGAAAGCCCATTGACAAGTATTATCCCAGACAAATGATACTCTTTTCTTCATCAATCATTTGAATGATTGACATTTCCTAGATAAGTTTGATATGAACCTATGTATGTATACCAATCTTCCTTGTAGTTCTGTCAAATCTTTGAGATTTCTAGGTGATGGCATATCTTGAATTGCTTTAATGTTGTCTGGATCAAGACGACATTCCTGGAAAGTGACTACAAATCAAAGAAACTTTTCACTGGAAACTCCCATAAAATATTTAGTTGGATTCATCTTAAGCTAATGTTTCTGCATGAGATTGAACACCACCCTTAAATCATAAAGATGATTGTCTTTGCTTTTTATTTTGATAGCTAAATCATCCACATAGTATTCCACAGTCTTTCGGAGATGCTCTTAGAATATGGTATTCATGGCGCATTGATATGTGGCGCCAGCGATCTTAGGTCAAAAGGCATAACTGTATAACAGTACATTCTCAGTAGTATTCGAAAAGATGTATGCTTATTGTCGTTGGGATAAACTTAATCTTAATTTCATAGTCATAAGTATTGTCAATTATGACATCTATGATTAGCAATGAAAATTCATCTTCCGTGCATGTTTCGTTCAAATCTCTAAAATCAATGCAGACTCTAATTTTTCATTCTTCTTAGTCACAAGGACTATATTTTGCAACCTAATCAGGGTGTTGCTCTTCGTGAATGAAGCCTGATTCAATTAAATTTTTGATTTCAACTTCAATGGCTTCCATTATTTCAAGACAGAACCTTCGTTATTGTTGTTTAATGGGTTTCATGCTTGGTCGAATATTTAACTTGTGCATTGCTACTTTTTGATCTAATCTTGACATGTCTTCATAATTCCAGGCAAAAATATCAATGTATTCTCAAATAAGAGAAATCATTTCTTCTTTTTCTTCAGAATATAAATTTTTACTTATAAATATGAGTTTAGAATTAGTTTCGTTACCCATATTTATTTGGATCACTTTATCTTCAGTGGGAGATTCACGCTGTTCAAACTTCCATTTTATGTTTAGATGTTTTGCCTAGGAATCATCCGTGATTGATGACAATTCTTCATCTTCTTCTTTTTGGTCTACAGAGACTATATTGATGAAGACTTCTTGAAAAATGATTCCAATACTTACATTTGAATTCCAACATAATAATTCAGATGACTGACTATATCGGAGTTCTTTGAAATTTGTTTTTGAAAGGATTTTAGGAGTGGTAATATATCCTAACCCCTACCAGTTTTATCATAAAAATATGACATTTTTTCTTTTGGAACAAAAGGTTGAAACATAGTTCTTCTTTTATTTTTTCAAAATTTAACCCCTGCCTTCAGTCAGGTTATATCCCATCTTTTTCATTATTTTATGGGTATTCTTATTGTAATAGAAGAACTCGGGATTTTCCTGCTCTTCTTCAGAGTTTAAATATTTTTCTTTATTATTATTTTTTTCTCAAATAATATAGGTCTTTGTCCTTTATATTTGGGAGGAATTTCAAAGATCGCTTCACTTGCATATCTATCATCATCACTTTGTATATTAAAGGTTGAACGAATGGGTTCTTGGAATGATACTAAGGAGTATATTTTATCTAGGTGATTACTAACTACATCAGTACTAAAACTTGAGGGTTTAAAATCAATACCATATGAATAAGCAAACTCTATATTCTCATTAATTGCCCATTCGCCATCAAGATTGGTGGTGTCATTTACATCGAGCCCTTCAAGACTTATTACAATTGGTTCCACACCCCAATTTTCATCGTCGGATCTTGAATCTTCGGATCCTGACTCAATGTCAGCCTATTTACCACTATCTGATTCCTCTAGGACAGGTTGTTGTGCTACTTCAAATATGTCTTGATAAAGCAGCGCATCGGTAAAATAGTTCTCAACCCATTTGAAGGGTTGTTTTTCTACCACTAAAGTTTTCACATTCCCCTCTTTATCCACATACTTCATACACTTGTGAAGTGTAGAAGGGATAATAAGATTGAGATGGATCCATGGCCTTCCAAGTAGTAGGTTGTAAGACGTGTCAGCATGTATTACATAGCATGTAACTTCCATCTTCAAATCACCGATCCGACATTTCAATTTTACCTTGTCCAAGTGTTTATAACCATTAGCATTGAACCTAAAAATGCTTATGTAGGTTGATTCCAGTCTATTCATTGGGACCCTAAGATACCGCAACACCCTCCTTGGCATAATGCTCAAAGTAGATCCACGATCGACTTGAATTTAGTCAATCTCCGTTGACCATATGTAACCTTTGTAATATAAAGGTCGGTGATGCTTATTATTCTTCACTTGCATATCCTCTGGGAAAAAGGTTATGCAAGGTATCTTCTTAGAAGTCTGATGACATACTGCATAAACTTCTTCTTCTTCTACTGCTTTTGGGATTTGGGTCATAAACACTTAGGAATCTTTCAGAGCATCCCTTAAGGCTTCCCTGGTTTGCTTGTAGGAATGTGATGTGATAAATTACTGCAAGCGCATAGTATCGGTGTAGCGCTGTACAGGTCGTCCCACAGGGATCTAAGGTGTTTTTGCATTTCTTACTCTTTCCTTAGTCTAACGGACTAACTAAAGATTCTAGTTTGAAGTTGAGTTAATCTAAATAACTTAGGATCTAAAATCCACTAATTTCCAACCATATTCTTGCTTCTATTATCTTTGTCTATCATAAAAATTTGATCTTTTTAGTTTAATCTTTATTCAAAGTGCCCTAAGTATGAGCTATCAAGTGGTGTGCAAGTATAGCTCATCAAAGATACTACTTTTATAAAAACAAACTAAATTTTTAGATAATTCAATGAAAAAGATAAAATCAACAACCCCAAACCCTAACTAAGCATAGGCTATCAAGAAACCTAATTCAAGTATAACCTATCAAAGTCTTAATCTTCGAGTTCTTGTATTTTAATCTTTTTTATAGAAAAATCATATCTTTATTATTTTATTTAAAAAAAAATACTAGAGAGCAATTACATGGTGGATCCTAACTTCATCTACATCCTAGAGCTATACTAATTAGCTACACATGATTCTAGAAAGCAATAAAATCTAATCTAGAAAGCAAATAAATCTATACTAGAAAGTAATTAAATATATCTAAAAAGCAAGTAAAGATTAGAAAGCAATGGCTTACCTCTGGAGCACGGTGTTGTGGCCACCATCTTTTCAGCAAAACCTTAATTTTATTAATGAAATACGAGTACAAAATAAATCCTAATCTACATTAACTACTGCATAAAACCCTAGAATACAAGGATACGACCAATATATAGGCTTCGAAAATCCAAACTCGTAGTTTTGCCCGCTTTAGAAACTTTTCAGACTTTGATTTCCTATTCCAACTTTGATTTCATGCCATCTCCTTGTACGAATAAATTCCTGAAAAATACACTAACAATACCCGAGTAGTATTATTTATATACAAAAATAGGTAATATGAAGGCTATAAATATGCAATATATGGCACTTATCAGAATGTTAGCCAATTGTGCCGACACATCAAATCGGAAAGGTTTTTTGGAGCTTTCCATTGTTTTTTTTTTCTTTATTCTTAAGAGATTTATCAAACTTACACTCTTTTTGTTTGCTCTTCTCTGGAAGCTAAGATTTATAATCTTCCAAGTAGTTTCTTCCTGAACGAGTTCCAGACGGTTGTTGATCTTCATTGACAACTAACGATTCTTTGAGCTCCTCTTCTGAATCTGTAAGAGGATAAACTGTTATGTCATCTTCAGGAACAACAGTAAGAGCATTGGAGGTGCATGCTTTTTCCTTAGACTTTTTTTTTGGATGAACTTGAGATCCACTGTTCATCCTTGAGAAGATCTGGATATACCTACATTATCTCCCCTTTTGGCATCCCGAAGAGAGATAATTCTTTCATTTACTATTGATAAGGATCGTAATTCACAATCCTCATAGTACCTTTGGGAATTGGGGTCACTTCATTTTGAATGGTTGATTCTATCCAATTTGAACTTTTCCAAACTTGACAGAAACCATATTTGCTATTACTTTCTTCTGCTCTGGTAACAGCTTGATGACATTAGTGTCCACTAGGGTTTGAATTTTGTCCTTTAGGATGAACAGTTCGTAGTAGGATAGTTAATGATCCTATGATACACGCAGTAATTGGGATTATTAACCTTTCCTACTTCTTCAGGGCGCTTAGCCTTTAGCAATTTTAGCATATGCCTCTTCATGGGCATATTGAAATTAGTGATTGTGTGCTCATCCTTGAAGAATATTGTTTTTGAGGAGCTTTGATGGAGGAGGAGTCCTTATAGGAGGAGGTTTAGTAGGGCCTGCAGCATCTATTGCCATCATCTCTTTCCCTTTAGGTTAAGACAATTGAGGTATTCTAGAATTATTTCTTTTTTTATCTTCTTCCTTCTTAAGCCTCAAGCCGTTGTGCAATTTCTTTAGTTTCTTTGGCTTGTGTTGATAGTTCTTTTAAGTAGTGGACTTCACAACCCCTATTCTGGTAAGAACTTTAGTAGAGAGATTATGCCTGGAGGTTTTCACTAAAGTCTTTTGTGGTATCCCATGTGGACATCTCAAAGAATCATTTTTGAATCTTTTAATAAAATCTCGAGCCGAATCCCCCTTCTTTTGCTTTGTAGCAAGTAGTATTGGTATCGAGATCTCCATGTCATATTCGTAGAATCTAGTCTAGAAGGCCTTTTCCATATTGTTATACGAGTTGACGGTTCTCGGCTCAAATCTTTGGAACCATTCAAATGCTAGACACTTAAGGGTACAAACGAAAACCCATATGATGATGGGGTCATTCTCAACCAAATGCTCTGTTTGTGATTTGAAATAGTAAAGGTGTTTATTTGATGACCATTTACCATCAAAAGACTTGAGCTTCAGAGTCTTGTTATTTTCTGAGAATGATATACTTTTCCATTCCGTTGGATATGGTCTAACGACCTCCAGCTCTTATAGATCGCTCTTATGAACCAGAGCATTGAGCTAGTTCTGAAAGCTCTCCATCACGGTAGAATGTGGATTGCCTTCATGTTCTAAATTCTCTGATTGATGGTGAGAGTGTTCAGAACGATTGTCTTCTTCTTCTTCATATTCTTCACCACCAGTGGTCATAGCAGGAGTACGAGATTCATTCTCTTTTCTCTTCCCCTGGTCCTTCCTCGAGATGTGAAAACTTTTGGAAGAAGATTATCCCTTGTTCTTCTTTTGTTCTTTGATCAAGAATTGAAGAATTTTCCTGATCTCGCTTATGGACTCATTGTTTCTGAATGATCTTATCATACTCATCCATTCTCTTCATAAACTCTTTAGGATTTTCCTGCACCATGTGTGCAGAGATAAAATCCTCAAGGAACAAGTCAGAATTTTGAGATTTTGTAATGGCAGAGTTTATTGTTTCATCTTCATCAAAGGAGATTTTGGTCATCTTTCGGTAATCCAATGGTGTTGTTACTCCCGTTTGAAGTCGGGTGTTTCGAAAAATACCTTGAATATCACTGAACACACTCTTTAGACAAGAAGAGTATCAAAATCTGATTAATCTGATTGAGGACTTTCCTCATTCTGATGAAGGTAGAATGATTGAAACTGAAGGACCATGAGCCTTAGAGGCTAAATTTTCTTTAGAAATGTGAATCTTAGGGTCGCATTTTTCTGTTGAGACGCGGATTTGAGATTCACATCTAAGTTCTGAAATGCGAGTCTGAGATCCATGTGTTGCTTCTGAAATGCGGGTCTGAGATCCATGTTTGGTTTCAAAAACACGACCCTGAGGCCCATGTTTAGTCTAAAAAAAGTGACCCTGAGGTCCACATTTGGCTTGTGAAATGCAGATGTAAATTTTGCGTTTATAGTCAAATATGTATTTGGTGGGCGAACGATGTTTCTTGCAAAAAAAAAAAAACGCGAATGAACTCATCCTCGTATTGGTCCTGTTTCTTGTTAGGGACGACAACTTCACTTTTTGGTCTCCATACACGAATTGGAGTTTCGTGTGGCTGTGGTTCAATAGTAGTTCTTTCTTTCACAGCTATGTGGAAAGCGCAAGTCTTGCTTCTTCTAAGGCTCCTCTTTATGGTGTGGGTGAGAGGAAACTTTTCTTTAGAATTATCTCCTTGGAGATCGGAGAATGGTCATTTTTCATTGTGATTGTCGGGATCCCGATCCATCCCCTTCGAATCAATGTGGGTCGTAGGTAAGACAAAGACAGAGCCTTGTGCTTTTGGAGAAACAATTTCCCCTTTGAGACTAGATTGGTCTAGAGAGTCCTTGGGCAAATCGCCTTAAACTATAATCTTTAAAGCCTCATTATAGGCTAAGTTGGTAGAGACCATGCGGCATCTCTGCAAGGATCTTCGGCTCATGGAGCTAGAGTAGAGGAATTTCTCGTACTTCTTTTTGTTCGCAGCAGAATTTCTTCGCTTTCCTTCCATTGAATTAGCTTAAATTACAACGAAAGAGAATAAAAAAAAGAAAGAACAAACGAGAGGATTTATATGTAAATCGCTTTCTTTTACAATGTTTTGTGGGATCTGTGGCGATGGGATCTATCAAGCAGCTCCTTTGAATGATCTGACGTCTAGTTCTTCTCTCTTGAAGATGATGGCCAATTGTAGACGATCTTCTCTGGTCTTTCACGAACTCAAGGCTCTATGCGTAACTTGAATTCTCCAAGATGCCAAAAAAAAGAAGAAAAGAAGACATCTAGGGCTTCCCCAAGAGGGTATTTATAGCCTTAAGATCATATGAGAGTTTCTATCTAAATAGAATTTGCTCTCATCAACGATTCCAATCAAATATCTTAGTTTTGATTTAAATCTCTTGATTTATAGTTCTAATCTGATTTAATTTGGGTATTTGGATAAGCCCAAATCTTAATCTCAATCAATTTGAGATTCTGGTTATCTGCTCACGCGGAGATAATCTCATCAAAACGTGGAGCTAAAGAACCAGAACGCGGAACTAACGCGGAACTAACGCGTTACAGAGTTAGCTCCGCGTTCTGTTGTCGAAAACTCTATTTACTTAGAAATTTTCACTGCCAACAGAACCCCCTCCAAAGTTTTCAAAATGGCTTAGAACTTAGCAAATTTTGAAATACTTTGGATCTTTAAATGCAGAGTTAAAATACCAAGTTTATCTCGCATTTTGTTCACTTGCGCGGAGCTAAATAGCTTCGCATTCTAGTGAGTAACTGCTCATTAATTGCTCAGTAATTACTCCGAACCTTGAGCCGAATACCAAGAGGCGGGTTCTCTCTTTTAAATAGAGGCTTTAGACCTTCTTCCTCTTCATTTCATCCAAAGAATCCAGAAATCTGGAGCTCCGGCGACTGGGCGACTCATGCGAAGGAGCGGTCATTTGATCGGACTTCGTTCGATTTTCCATAGATTTTTATCACTAAGATGTCATCTAAGAAGAGTACGGCATCGCGCGTTTCCTCACCATCGGCGGTCAACGTTAGCAGCGGAGGCGGCGGCCGAGGCAGTGGCCACAATGGTGAGCCAATCCATGCTGCACCAATTGGAGGTAGAAATTCCCAACTTTTAGACTCCTTAGATCAATTTTGGAGTGTTTTGGCTCGGTTTTAATCGGTCAATCATTTCTTTTACCGACGAGATCACCGTTTTCCGGCCGTAAGGCTTGAGAAGAAAGGAGAAGACAGAGAAAAACTCTGGTCTTTTTCTACGCGAAGTTATCGCGTTATTCTCGCATTTGAAACACGAGGCTATTTTAACTAGCAGTCGCGTTTTAACGCGAGGCTATTTTGACTAGCAGTCGCGTTTCAACGCAAGGCTATTTTGACTAGCAGTCGCGTTTCAACGCGAGGCTATTTTGACTAGCAGTCGGCTATTTCCTCAACTGCGCGCGGAGTTTATCCTTAACTCCGCTTTTTCATACTTGGAAGATTTTTCGAGTTTTGTAAAATTTTTTCTAACTCTTAATTCTTCTTTTGCAGTGAAGTATTTGGATCAGATCCTTTTTGAAGAGGAGTGCGTGTGGCTCTTCCGATCTTCATCGGCAAAAGTAACTCTAAGGAAGCCAGAAGCATATGCTTTACAATATATTTGCAGGTTTCAAGCTCTGGTTCCAAAAGATAAACTTTTGAAGGAGTTACAAGAACTCTGCGGCAGCTCTTTAAGTTTTCTTGAGGACCATTTCTGTTAGATGACAATCTCTGTTGCTTTTCAAAGCAATAGAGATGATTATCTAAGGGCTTGTAGCATATCGAATCCAACTTGTGCATCTTCATTAGGATTCTTATAGCAGTATCTTCAGATGATCTACTAAGAACTTTAAACAGATCATAGCAGATATTTGCAGAAGAGATCTTTTGCATGTGAACCAGGGAATTTCAACACTCCATGGAGGAAACTCGTTGTCGGGTTATTGATGAGTCGATGAATAGGTTGAAGCTTTTGGGAGAGCTATAACTCCCTTTTCTTCTGTAATCTTTTGCTTCATGAATAAATATAATTCTTTTTTCTCTTTATCTGTTGGCTTCAAGAATTTTGCTTGCTCAACAAATAGATGGTTCATAGTTTTGGTAAAATAATCTAAGGCTCATTTGAGTAACTTAGATTTGTTAGTACATGAAATGATCAGATAAGGATCATTTTAACCTAGACAGAGGCACATAATTGCACATGCCTTAGTTTGATGGAGGCAGTTCAAGGCTCTCATGCGTAATTTGAACTGCACATACCAAGATGATCGGGTCAGGAACACCAGATTTCGGCAGAGGCGTCTAATTGCGCATGCCTAGTCCAAGTGCTCTCACGCGTAATTTGAACGGAGATGGGAATAATCCAAATCATACTTTCAGAGGTAGGAATTTAACATGACAGAGTTTATGGAATTTTTAGCAAACCCCCAGCTATTAACGGATTTGATTAGCCTTTACCAATCGCCGTTTGCGTTGGGCTAGCTATGCTATTCCCCTCAGTATGGTGAGTTGTTGAGAAAATGACTTCCTCTCCCCCTTGCCTTTAATCAGCATTGTGTAGTTAATTTCATACTTTTACCCCCAGTATGATAGGGTTGGCGAGGAACTTGATCTCCTCTTTTCGTCGCTTTAACAGCATTGGGCAAAAAAAAATTTTATTTATAGCACCCAATTAGCCATTCCAATGGCTATTGAAAATAGCAGAAGCATGATGTTTATCATCGTCAATATTTTCGGCACCCCCAGCCAAATTCGGCTGTTAACCAATGAGAACGATTTTATCACTGCTGTGGTTCGGAGCGTACCCAAGGGGCCAGCTTGCAAGTGCGAGTTGCCCGTGCTTGGTATCGATATAGGCTTTCCTACTGGTACATGGATCGCTCTGGCAGGGAACTCATTGATTCCTACTACTAAAGTTGCTATATTTGCAGAAACTTTCTTCTGTTCCTCTTTAAGTGTGAGAATCCTAGCTTCTATCAATGCCTGAATTTGGTTCTTAAGAGGATAGTAATCCTTAGTTGGGTGCCCGATATTCCGATGGTACAGGCAATAGTTAGGGTCGTTGGTTTTATCAGCGTCTTCCGGTTTTCCATTTTCAGGAAGTTTTATCAAACCCTTTCTGAGGAGGAGATGGAATAGAGTACCTGTCTGCTCTGTATTGAACTTATAAGTTCTATCTTGTCGGGGCCTATTTTGATCTGCACCTCTCGAATTCTGAGGTCTTGGCTTCGGATCTGCAGCTGACGCCATTACAGCTGGATATGGCATGTTATTGGTAGAGTTTCTCGTGATACGAGATTTCTCAATCCGGCGAATTATATCTTCCGCCTGCTCTCCCTGCCTCAGCAAATCTTTCCAAGTTTTGGACTCTACAGCTCCCATTTTTATCAGCACGCCGGTCCTGAAATTATACTTGCAGGTTTCTACCAGGGTTTCCTGGGTCATGCCTTGTCGACAATACACGGACTTTTCCCTGAAGCGTTCTATAAAGTTTTTTACCATTTCTTCTTCACCTTGCTTTGTTGCAAGGAGGGAATGAACCGATATTTTGGTATCATCCTAAAAAAAACGTGCCAAGAACTACTTCTCGACATCATACCAAGCATTTATGGTCCCCGGAAGCAACTGCATAAACCATGTAAAGGCAGGCCCTCGCAGGGTGCTCGCAAATACTTTAGTCATTACGGGATCATTTCCCATTAGATGACCTGCCTTCGATAAAAAGTAATATAAGTGCTGGCTTGGGGACCCCTTCCCATCATATGACACCAATTTGAGGGGTTTATATTTTTCTGGATAAGGGGCGAAGTCCCACTCAGGCGGATATGACCTTGAAACCCCCGATTCATTTAGCTCTTTTTTGTGCAGTAGCGCATCAAGTTGCTTTTGTAATTTTTCCATTCTCTCTTCATGAGGATCGTGGAAGGAAAAATTGTCATCTTCATCGTGTACTGAACGAGGCTTTTCTTCTTTATTTTCTTCATTTGTTCTAGGCGGTGTTTCCTCATTTCCTTTGGGTGGTAGTCCCGAGGAAGAATTATTAGTCTTATCATCGACTATCTTTTGAGTGTTCTCGACCACTCTTAGGAGCATTAATTTGAGGTCTTCGATAGCTTTTTGTTGGCTTTGAATTATTTGTTTCTAGCTTCCATCCTCTGGTCGATATCTTCGGATTTATCCACCATATGTGATGCGAGCCTCCTTGGTCGGGAAGAAATGTATGGATGTGAAGAGGCTATGGCTGAATTGTCGGAGTCATCGTCGTAGGAACCTTTTGCAAGTCTCCTATAATCTCGAGGAGCGACAATACCTGACTTGAATCGAGTAAGATGGCGAGGTTGTTCATCATCTGCATCTGACTCGTATCTTTTTCCCATGGCCTTCTTACCTTTACTGACCATATTTGAAGTCACCGGCTTTACCTCTTTTTCCCTGATTTGATATCTCATATTATTCTTCCTCCTTTTCGGAGTATGGGACTCAGTTATTCTATTGAATAAAGAAATTCTTTTCTTACCACAGCAGCAACTATTCAGTATAGCTGATATTATTTGCTCGCAATGACATGTCGAATGTGACTGAGTTTGACTCGTTTTCTTTTTACTCGTCAAATAATCTCTGAGATCAAGTATTTTAGAAAATAGAGAATCTTCAGTTACATTTTGGACATGGGGCCCACTTGGCTGATGGAGGAGTCCAGGAGCCTGCTGTAACCCCCCATGACTGGTGGCGTTATCTGCGCTATACTTATCAGCTTTTATTCTATATAATGGCTAGTTTACGCGGAGCTGGCAGTTAGCTTCACGTTTTAGAACATTTACGTGGGGCTGGGACATAGCCTCGCGTTTTATGCTAGCCTCGCGTTTTACGCTGACTGGACGTTTTTGCAGAAGTTTAACTTCTGTTTGTTTAGCCTCGCGTGAAGGAGTATCCTCACATGCTGGCATTATTTTGCGATTAACGCAAGAATCCTTGGCTTGGCTTTTAACGCTTGGCTCAAGTTTTTGTTCAAGTTCAATAGCCTCGTATGGGGAGTTTTTACTACATGCTGGCTTATGCTCGTGTTTTACGTGAGTTTTGGCACTTTGGCCAGTTTCATAACTAAATTCAGTAACCTCGCGTGGAGACAATCCATCACACGCTGGCCTGAAGTTAGCTTCGCGATTTACGCGAATTTTGGTACTCTGATTAATTTCAGAGTTAAGTTCCGTAGCCTCGCGTGGAGAAAATCCATCACACGCTGGTTTAGCTTCGCGATTAATGCGAATTTTGGTACTCTGATTTATTTCAGAGTTAAGTTTAGTAGCCTCGCATGAAAGAAATCCATCACACGCTGGCTTATCCTCGCGATTTACGCGAGTTTCACCGATCTTGCGATTAACGCAAGTCAATTCACAAGGGGTAGCCTCGCATTTGAATACGCTAGCCTCGCGTTTTACGCTGGCTTGACGTTTTTGCAGAAGTTTATCTTCTGGAATCTTAGCCCCGCGTGGAAGAAAATTCTTGCATGCTGGCTTACTCTTGCGATTAAACCAAGTCACAACTTCGCGTTTAGCGCGATTTTTGAGATTAATTACAATTTGCCAATCATCTTAGCGATTTACGCGGAGCTGAGGAATCTTGCGTTTATCGCAAGTATTACTGGCTTCGCGTTTCTCGCTATGCCCAGTATTAGCCTCGCGTGGAGAATCACACGCTGGCTGTAAGGAATTTTTATCCTCGCGTTTCTCGCAAGTGTCAGAAATTTTACGATTAACGCAAATCTTATTGGCTTCGCATTTCTCGCTAAGCTCAGCAGCAGCCTCGCATAGAGAATCACATGCTGGCTTTAAGGAGTCTTTATCCTCGCGTTTATCGCGAGTGTCAAAAGTCTTGTGTTTCTCGCAAGTGCTACTGGCTATACTTTTATCGCTAAGCCCAGTAGTAGCCTCACATGGAAAATCACATACTGGCTTTAAGGAATCTTTATCCTCGCGTTTATCGCGAGTGTCAAAAGTCTTACGTTTCTCGCAAGTACTACTAGTTTTGCGTTTATTGCTAAGTCCAGTAATAGCCTCGCGTGGAGAATCACACGCTGGCTTTAGGGAATTTTTATCCTCGCGTTCCTCGCGAGTATCAAAAATTTTGCGATTAACGCAAATCTTACTGGCTTCGCGTTTCTCGCTAAGCTCAGTAATAGCCTCGCGTGGAGAATTACACGCTGGCTTTTCCTTGCGATCAACGCAAGTTGCAACTTCGCGTTTAACGCGATAATGATTTTTCTCGCGATTAGCGCGAGCCAGTTTGTGAGGGACCATAGCCTCGCGTTCTATGACGTTAGCCTCGCGTCCAAGGCGGGCTTTGAGGGCTTTTCGCCTTGCTCTCCGATTTCTATTTCGGAGTTGGGTTCTGGTCAATCCAGTTCCCAGGCCTTCTTCGGCAGTAGAGGGGCCATCCTCTGCTAGGATTTCCTGCCCAAACACCGGCTCTATGGCCGCGGTCTCCAAGTATCTCCGTTCATCGGTGGATACATTTTTACCCGTTGCTCGGGTATTGGAGCGCACGCGACGATAGTGTCGTGTTTCGTCCAGATTACCTGATTCAGAGGAGAGGTACTCCTCGTACTTCTGCTGGTCGATTTCAATGACCAGCATGTCTACGTCGGATCCGATCATATCGACGTCCGATTACGCCACAATCTCTTCATTAGTTTAAGAGACGGCTCCCACTGTGGTCGCCAGTTTGTTCGCAGCATAATTTCTTCGCTTTCCTTCCATTGAATTAGCTTAAATTACAATGAAAGTGAACAAGAAAAAGAAAGAACAAACGAGAGGATTTTACATCTCAATCTCTCTCTTTTACAATATTGTGTGGGATCTATGGCGATGGGATCTGTCAAGCAGCTCCTTTGGACGATCTGACGTCGAGCTCTTCTCTCTTGAAGATGACGGCCGACTGTAGACGATCTTCTCTGGTCTTTCACGAACTCAAGGCTCTATGCGTAACTTGAATTCTCCAAGATGCCCAAAAAAATAAGAAAAGAAGACCTCTAGGGCTTCCCCAAGAGGGTATTTATAGTCTTAGGATCATATGAGAGTTTCTATCTAAATAGAATTTGCTCTCATCAAGGATTCCAATCAAATATCTTAGTTTTGATTTAAATCTCTTGATTTAGAGTTCTAATCGGATTTAATTTGGGTATTTGGATAAGCCCAAATCTTAATCTCAATCAATTTGAGATTTTGGTTATCTGCTCACGCGGAGATAATCTCATCAAAATGCGGAGCTAAAGAACCAGAACGCGGAACTAACGCGGAGCTATTGAATAGCTCCGCGTTTCATTCAAACACGAGGCTAATATAGCCAAAACGCGGAGCTACAGAGTTAGCTCCGCGTTCTGTTGTGGAAAACTCTATTTACTGAGAAATTTTCACTGCTAACACTTTTGATCGAACTCGATGACGAGTGACTCAACCACGATGCTGCTGGGACTTAGTCGGATTGCGCTACGGCCGTTTCATCAGAGATGTAGAGGTTCCTAACGGAGTCACCAATCTTTTGTTTGTTAGAAAATTAATTTTATTAAAAATCTCAATAAAAGATTATAATGAGAATAGTTGTCCATTTACAAAAGACGAGGAATCTAGTTTACCTCTTTATGTAGTGTCAAGTTCTGTTGTAGCCATGGAGAACTATCCAGCTCTCTGTTGACGCTCCGAATATGAGTTCTTTAGTTGGCAGGTTTTGCAAAACTTTTAGTTGCAAAGGACTCTGGATTCTTAATACAAGTACTCAAGTGGAGATAATCCAACTCCTTTTTTAGCCCAGCCTTTAGTTATTTATAGAGATATGGAGACCTTTGAATTGGTGTAATAGTCCAATCAATGGCCTCCTCGATTTGAGAATTAATTTTTTAATTTTAATCCGCTAGATTTGTAAACCCCCAGAATTTATAATTGACATCTTAAATCCTTTAAATTTGTAACTGAAAAGTAGATCTCAGCCTTTAGATCCATGTTTTAGCTCCTTCAGCTTGCGTGGCATGCCCAGACCCACATTTGGATGCCAATGAAAATGATTGTCACTTCCTGAGACTTTGGAATGAAAACGCGACCCTCTGATATTTGCATTTTGGTTATACTTAGCTCCAAATATGTGCTTAGAATGCAGATCTCTCTGTAATTGATGATCTATATTGTATCTGACTTGATTAGACCCGTATTTGGATACAAATAAGAATAGTTTTTATCCTTTGAGATTTTGGAGTGAAAATGTGACCCTCTAGGATTCACATTTTAATTATATTTAGCTCTAATCATGAGCTTAGAAGATAGTTAACAACACGGATATCTCTATAATTGATGATCCACTATTAGCTTTTTAACTAGACCTGTGTTTGTATTAAAATGGGATTAGATTTAACCTTAGAAGATTCTGTGATCAAAATGTGACCCTGTGTTTGAAACTTTTGAAATGCGGGTTAGATCCGCGTTGTAGTTAAAATGTGACTCTAAGAGTCCATGTGGATCTCTCTGGACGCGAATCCGCATTCGAGGATAAAAAAATAACCTATGTTTTTAAGGTTTTGAAGATAAAATGCGACCTTGAGGGGCCAAGGTTTAATCTTTTACTTACCTCCAAATATGAGCTTTTGTTAGGTTTTACTTAGCTTAAGATGCAAATCTCTCTGGATGAGGATATGCGTTTTATAGCTCCTTAGTCATTTTTAAGGTTTCAGTGACTCGCATTTGTTTACTTTTGGGGAGATCATTCATCTCTCGATATTATAGAGGCAAAACGTGACCCTATGAGAGTCATATTTTAGACTTTCTTGGCTCGAAATGTGAATCTCTCTCTATTAGATGATCCATGTGTTAGCCATTTTTGGTTTAAACTGTGAATCCCTCTTTTTTTTTCTTTCTTTTTTTACAAAAATTTCACCAACACCATAGCCACTTTAAGGACCACATTTTCTGTAAAAGAAAGTGATAAACTTATAAATCCTCTCGTTTGATTTTCCTTTGCTTATTTCTATTGTACTTTTAGATTATTGTAATCGTAAATCAATGGCAATGAAAATAAGCGCAAATTTTGTGAGAAACAAATTGGTGACCACAGTGGGAGAAGTTTTCTACACCAACGAGAACATCGTGGCCCAATCTGATGATAAGAAAATTAGTAGTCTGTGGAGATGTTGGTTGTAGCAGTCGATCAACAAAAATGTGAGGAATACTTGTCCTCTTGATCGATAAGTCCGGCCAAAATACGGCTCCATCGCCGCTTGGAAACCCTAAGTATGAATTTGAATGACAAGGGGACTCTCATTGAATAGGAGCACCTTGGATCTTTGGGTTTGAAACAGGAAGGAGTCCAAGCAGTGGATTCAAATGACAAGGTGATTTCCGTTAAATAGGATCTCCTTGAATTTTCAAGTTTGGAACAAGAAGAGACCCAAATAACGAATTCGAATGACAAAGAGACTCCCATTGAATAGGAGCCCTTTGGATCTTAGGATTACAAAAATTTGGAAATGGAAATATCTCTTCCCATCATGGCTGCACAGGATGCCAAATAGAAGCTAAGATCCAGCCTGTTCTGAACTTAGATTCGCAACCGGAATTGTCAAGCATGACGATGGATGCTTAAAAACCAAGTCCACAATGAATCTGTATTCAAACGCTAGGCTAATCAGCCCAGCATAGCTTTGCGCGAGGCTATTTATAAATACGAGACTATTTCTAAATGCAAGGCTAATCAGCCCTGCGCAGAAAACTCTAAACGCGAGGCTACTCAGCCCCGCGTACAAAAAGTAAATGTAATGCTACTCAACCCTGCATGAAAAGTCCATAACACAAAATTGAGCCTTAGCTCCGTGAAGCATGCACAAAGACCATAACAGAATGCCAACTAAGGCAAGGATTCCATAATTCTGTGCCCGCAAAATTCTATAAACACAACAGGAGGTCTCACAGAGGCTGGAACGAAAAACAAACTTACTCCAAAAGCATGGTCCACTCAACTCCTATAGATTAGGTTACAAATTTGCGAGAATTCATCACTAACAAGAGGATCATGGCACAATCCCGTCCACTATACCAATGTGAGCAAATAATTTCTGCAGTACTTACCATTTGCAGTTGTGGTCCACTTAGTCCCTCAATTTTTAGTCAGATGACCAAACTAAAGAACAATACACCTAAAAGAAGGCATTTTTTCAAAGATGGAGTGTTATTACCGACAAAGAACCTTTTTTTATAACTTCAAACATGGTGAGCAAAGGAAAGAAGTCACGTAGCGACAGGCATTCATCTAACGTAGAAGCACATCATTATACACAGCTTAGGTCAGAGATTTTAGCACCACAAAAGTATAAGAGGTTGATTGGGGGTTTGGATGAAGAAGACGAAGGAGATAGCGATCATTTAGCTAAATCAACACCTTAGTCATATGAGTCTTTCCGATTTGAAGAAACAATGGTTTATATGACAGGGAGTTCCAGTGAAATGAATCAAAGGCTGGAAGCTCAAGAATGGCTAATTCAAGAAGAACAGAAGGGTCTCAACGAGCTCCGGATGCTGCTCTTAAAGGTAGTGGAGAATTCACAAAAGAATTCGAAAGACAAGATAGAGAAATCCTCCGACGAACCACTAAAGAATGACAGCAAGGCAACCTGTGGAAATTCAGGAAAGGAAGAGGATTTTAATCTTGTTATAGACCAACATGCAGAAAAGATCCAAGACCAGTTGAAATTTCTGATGCACAGAAAAGATCTACTAGAAGTTGGAGTCACTAGTCTATATTCAGTGGAGTGGGAATCAGCTCCTTTCCCTGAAAAGTTCAAGTCTCAAAAGTTAGAGTCTTTTAAAGGAAAAAGGCTTTCCCAAGTAGCACCTATACTACTTCTTATCACAAACAGGTCATCTTATGGAGAATGATCCTATAATGACCTTGATCCTTGCAAATATCTTGAGAAGGCTTGTATTTACATAGTTTATACAGTTTCCTCCAGGAACTATTAAATCATGGTCTGATATGGAGAAGAAATTCCTGCACTGCTTCTTTGAGGATGACACGGAAGTCTTGGTCCACACTTTCCTTGTAAACAAATAGAAAGATGATGAGATTGTGAAAAGTTTTGTAGAATATTTTCGAGAGATGTCACTGCGATGTCTGCATGGCATGTCGCAAGAAACACTAGTAGAAATCTGAAAACACAATCTCCAAACCAACATATTTATTAAGATGGGAGCGGTAGAGTCCAAAATCTAAAAGGATCTGGTCAAATAAGGGGAGCAAACGGAGGATATAATACAACATATTGATGAACATTGCGCTTAGAGGAGAATGTGCACAAACCGGCCATAGCCACAATCATCCTGCCCTAAGAGAAAAAAGCAATGAATATAAGACCCACTGCAAACTAAAAGCTACAGAATAATCGAGATTCATCTAGATCGCAACGGACATACAATTTCAAAGATGAACAAGCAATCATGTCACCTACTAAATAAAAAGGGAATGCTCAAGTTGCCCAAAAATCAAAAGCCAGAGGATGTTGGGAAAATAGATGATCCTAAGTATTGCCTCTACCATCAAAACATTGGACACCCCATTAAGAATTGCTATATCTGAAAAGATAGAATTCAAGCACTCATCGATGTAAAGGTGATCTAGTTGAGACCTGAATAAAAAAAACGTATCTACAAATGTGGCAAAAATTACTATGGGATCCTTGAAAATTCTGGCTAGTGCAGCTCCAATCCCTGAGGAAAAATTGGTAATAAAGAACTACGACCCATGTAATTTGAAGCAAAAGGGACTCTCTCTGATTTCTACTAAGAAAGAAAAAATCATGTGGGTACACCTAGACTTGCTGAAAGATGAACAATGGACTTCCTCAGTCAATTCAAGAAAATCAAGGGAAATACTCGATCGACGCTAGCATATTAGAGATTGAACCTACCGGGGTCCTTAACGAGCACGGACAACCAACAATAGAAAGGGAGTATGCTTCAAACCACAGTTGCAACTGAGTCATCCTCATTCATTAGCAGTCGGATCTGGCTGGGGTTGCTGAAGATGTTGACAATGATAAGTATCTTGATGGTTCTACTGCTCTCAGTAGCCATTGGAAATTTTTATATGATTATTGGGATTTTGATGGCAAAAAGAGTTCTATAGATTAAAATTTTGAGTCAGAAAAAAAGAAAAATAGAAAACAAAAAAAAGAAGAAGAAAAAAACAAAAAAACAAAAAAAACAGAGACATATATAAATATATACATATATATATATGTAATAATTTTGTTGCCCAATGCCGCCAAGGTAGTAGAAAGAAACTTAAAATTTCTCATCAACACTATCATATTGAGGGTAAGAGTATGAAATCAACACTCCAAAGCTCAAGAAACAATGGGAAGAGGAAAATTTTGGCATTTAAGCCCAAACGAAACCTTGATAGCTCACTATGCTAAGGGAAATAGCATGGCTAGTCTAACGCAAATGCCAATAAAGTCAAGAGAAGAAGAAATCGTATCCTCGACAACTTATTATGATGAGGTAAAAAGCATGAGCTGCTCAATGCCAATAAAGTAAAGATAAGATGAAATCAAAATCCTCGTCAACCCTAATGTACTGAGGGTAAGAGTATGAAATCAATAGCCCAAAGCTTAAGAAGCAATGGGAAGAGGGAATATTTGGTATTTAAGCTCAAATAAAATCTGCAACAACTCATCATACTGAGGTGAAAAGCATAAACTGTTCAATGCCAATAAAGCAAAGAGAAAAGGAAATCAAAATCCTCATCAACCCTATCATACTAGGGGTAAGAGTATGAAATCAACAGTCCAAAACTCAAGAAGCAATGGAAAAAAGAAATATTTGGCATTTAAGCTTAAAGAAAATCCTCGACAACTCATCATGCTGAGATAAAAAGCAAGAACTGTTCAATGCCATAAAGCAAAGAGGAGGAAATTAAAATCCTTGCCAGGCCTATCATACTGGGGATAAAAGTATGAAATCAATAGCCCAAAGCTCAAGAAGCAACAAGAAGAGAAAATATTTGTATTTAAGCCCAAACAAAATTCTATACAATTCATCATGTTGAGAGGAATAGCATTACTACAAGAAAATGGGTTTTTAGTTATGATATCTTAGTGACAAGTATTAAAATTATCACTGAAATTGAGTATTTGTGACAAAAATTAAAAATTATCACAAATATTATGTTTTCAGTGACGGAGATAAATAATCGTCACAAAAATATAATTTTTTGTGATAGTCGATAAAAGCTTGTTACCAAAACATAGTTTTCAGTGATGAGAACGAAATATCGCTACTAAAATATAAATGTTTTAGTGACGACGACTAAAACTTATCACTAAAAAATAGTTTTCAATGACGCTAACTAAAACTTGTTACAAAACTTTAATATTTTAGTGACAACAATGAAAAATTATCACTAAATATAATTTCAGTAATGAAGACTACAAATCATCACTGAAAAGTAAATTTTTTTTATGACATCTAAAAAAATTGTCACTAAAACTGAGTATTCACTAACAGAAACTTTATGTCGTCACTAAAACATAAATAGTTTTTGTGACAATGAAAAAACGCGTCACTAAAACTGAGTATTCAGTAAGAAAATTATAGTTCGTCACTAAAACATAAATTTTTTCTGTGATATGTACAATAATTGTCACTAAAACTAAGTGTTCAGTGAAGAAAACAAAATACTATCACTAAAACATAAATTATTTTTGTGACAATTTAAGAACTTGTCACGAAACAAATTGTTCAGTGATGAAAACTAAATATTGTCATTAAAACATAAAATGTTTTAGTAGCAACAAATAAAATTGTCACTAAAAATAAGTTTTCAGTGACGAAAATTAAATATTATAACTAATACACAAATTTTAAGTTACAACAAAATAGAGTTGCCGCTAACACATGAAAATCAATTAAAACTATTTTGAATGGTCACATATAATTTTTTGTGAGGGATTATACTATCATAAAATTTATTTTTATTTTTTATTTTTATATAAAATTATCAATGTACAACAATAATGAGACTTCAATTATTTATTTATTTTTTTACACCTAATCTTGATCGTCTATCTATATCCTATGATACAATAATTCGTTGATCCATTATAAAAATAATACAAATAGAATTACATTGTTTAATCTAATGTATATATATTTAACCTAACATTATCTCGGTCATCTATCCAGATACTATATGATAAAATAAGTCCTTAATCTATTTAATTGGAATAAAAATAGAATTATAATTCTTAACATAATCTATATATTTAACATAAATCCTATCTCAGCCATCTATTCTAATCCTATGATAAAATAATACTCAATCTATTATAATTATAATACAAATAGAATTATAATTATAATACAAATATAATTATTATCATTATATAAAACCTAATCAGTCACAACAAATTCCACTTAAACTTCGTGGTATCTGATCGACCTTCCCACGTTCGGTCCCTCTCACAAAAATCCGCTCTCCCTGTACCTATTATCCCTCAGATTCACAAGACCTCTCTCCCTCAGATCCGCAGGGAGCGGCCACCTGCGCGCTCTCCCTCTGGCCCCCACCACCCCTCACCACCGCCGCACCCCGACCCCCTCCTTCACCCACTCCAACCCAAACCCTAACCCTAGCCTCCTCTTCCTCTCCTTTGACATTGACTCCTCCGCCTCCCTCCACTCCTCCTCCTTCTCTGCCCCTGTCATCTCCTCCTTCGCCTCCATCGGCGGCGGCGACCTCTCCTTCAATGACGAACCCTCGCTCCTCGAGGAGCTTGGAATCAACAATCGCCAGATCTGGAGAAAGACCACCTCCATCCTCAATCCCTTTCGCGTAAATCCTAACCTCCACGAGGACGCTGATCTCTCCGACCCTTCCTCTTCCTCATGGCCTTTGGCTTCTTCCAGCTTCTCACCGAGAAATTCCACTTCAGTATCATCCTTGGCTGGATCACTGTCTGCGCCCTGTTCATCTACGTTGTGTTCAACATGCTTGCTAGCCAAAATGGGAACCTTGATTTGTGTAGGTGTTTGAGCTTGGTGGGGGTACTGTATGATTCCGATGGTAATTTTCTCAGCGGTGGCGCTCTTCTTACTGAGTGGCGGGGTGGTGATGTTTGGGTTGGGGGCTGTTTTCGTGTTGTGGTCGACGAGGGTGTGCACAAGGTTGCTGGTGGAGCTGGCGTCGTGTGGGGACAAGCATAGGGGGTTTATTGCGTACGCTTGCTTGCTGGTTTATATGCTCTTCTCGCTGCTTGTGGTTTTTTGATGATGGTGGTTTTCTTGGTGAGGGCTTGAATCTTTTGTTTGGAATTTTTTGTGGGATGTCTGGATAATTGATATATGATAATTGATATATGAATGTGTAGAATTGGTATTTTTGGGATTGCTATGTGCTATAATTTATTTATTGGCGATCAAGTTGATAATGTTTTATTTGTTTTGAGTAAATGATTTAGCTGCATCTTGTAACTGCATCTTGAAAATGCTAAACCTCTGAGATGTTTGTACATAGCATTTTTGAACTTCAGTGTCTAGTAGCTATAGTCTATGTGTTTATCGTGCTATCGTCATGTCTTGTCATGTCTTGCTCACTGGCTTGTGTGGTTGTTAGACTTATGATCTAGAAATTACAGACTTGCATCTCAGTGTCTAAGGAAATTCATTCATACTAATATGGGTTAGTGACTTAGTGTAACAAAAATACTTAGGTGACTAGTTGGTTAATATTTTGACTGATAACTAGATATATTTCTTAGCTGCACCCATATCTGTCTGGAGCTTGAGTTGTGCACTTTATTCAGTAGAAATTGTACCAAATCACCATGAATTACATTAAAATTTTATATTATATTTTAGGAGAATATTTTTACACTCTCATAAAAATTTCACATTAATTGGTTGAGATTTTGCCCTCTAACTTAAATTTGCATTTTGTTTTTTGGAGTTTGTTTTGACAATTATTTCTAATGCCTTTAGTTATTATTATTTAATTGCAGAAAAACTCCATGAGCTTGTCGTGAGACAAACACAGGATGATGAATCTCAGATGTCTGGTGATGACATATTGTTTCATGTGCTTAGTGAGAAATTAGAATATTTTCGAGAAAAAGGAGCGGGGAAAAGGCCTACCTCGGCAAGATGTTTAGGAGAAAGTAGAGAAGGGTATAAGTGATGCCATAGAGATAATGATGGTTGAAGTGGCTCAAAAAATTAGAGAAAAAGTTCAAACTGAGTCGGATGAGAAATTAAATAAACAGTTAGCTGAGTCGGATGAGAAATTAAAGACACAGCTAGCTGAGTCAGATAAAAAAATTAAAGACAAAGCTATAAGAGGTACGAGCTTAAATTAGAGTTGAGATGCAAACTGAGCTCAAGAGCGGATGGCTTCTTTTTTTGGTTCTATATCACAATCAAGAAATTGATTTTTATGTGTTTATATGGATTTAATACTTTACTTCGAACAAAAACAAGTCACAATTTGTGCAAGACTGGATCATTTTTCTTATAAATATTTTATCATGCTTATGTGATGAATTTTATTTTTCTATTGTACATCATTGATATATATATCATCTAGTTAAAAAACATCTCTTGTGAATATCGTTTTTGAAAATATTATAGATTGTATATATTGTATTTGTACTAGTTATTTGTATTAGCTATTTAAAGATGCAGTAACAATATGAATAAATAGCTACTAATAAATTTATTTGTGATAATTAATGGTGTCACAGAATTTATGTTTTAGCAACAATAAATATTGTTGCAAATTTTAACTTTTAGTGACACTATTAAAAACTTGTCACTAATAATTACTTATTTGTGACAATGTTTGTCGTCACTAATTTTGTAGTTAATGTTATTATATAATATTTTATATACATATAGTGACAAATAGTCATGTCTTTTGTGACACGTATTGTTATCACAAATACGATTTAGTGATGACGAACGTCATCACTAAAGAGTCATAACAGTGACTATGTAATAACTTTTATGTAACAAGTTTTATTGTCACAAAAACGATTTAGTCATGTTGAAAGTTGTCACTGAAGAGTCGTAATAGTGACTATATAATAACTTTTTAGTGATAAGTTTGTTGCTACAAATACTAACTAGTGACGATATCAGTTATCACAAAAAAATATTATAGTGACAATCTAGTTAGTATTTTGTGACAAGTCATAGTTATCACTGAAAACTATTTTTAGTAACGGATACTAAAAGTTGTCACAAAAACCTTTAGTGATGGCCAAATAAGATACAATATTTAGTCGTCAATAAATATTTTCAGTAACAACTTGAAGATGTTCAGTGACGACTTTTGTCATCACAAAAAACCCATTTTCTTGTAGTGAATTAGCTAGCCCAACGCAAACGGTGATTGGTAAAGATATTTTAAATCCGTTGATAGCTAAGAATTTGCTAAAAATCCCATGAACATGCTATGTTAAGCACTTAGCTCTAACAGAGAGATCTGAACCATCACCCATATCACTTCATACTGTCACCTCTCTCTAACCTTTCATGTTAAGCTCTTAGCTCTAACAGTGAGCTTTGAATCATCTCACCTATTTCACGAGTTATCCCAAATACACTTCGACAACAATCGTTTTGTGTTCCTGACCCAATCACTGGCTATGTCTGCTTCCAGGCGAGTCACCCATGATCCTAACCCAATTATTGTTTCTGTTTGCTTTTTAGGTAAGCCACCCCATAATCCTAACCCGATCATTGATTATGTCTACTTTCTAGGCGAGTCATCCCATGACCCTGACCCGATCACTAGCTCTGTCTGTTTTCCAGGCGAGTCACCCCATGATCCTAACCTGATTATTAATTTTGTTTGCTTTTCAGGCAAATCACCCCGTAGGCATGTCAGTCATACCTCTGTCTACGGTCTTATGATCTTAATCTAATAACCGACTCTATCTGCTTTTCAGGCGAGTCACCCCATGAACCTGACTTGATCATTAATTCTATCTACTTTCTAGGAAAATAATCCCATAGCATATCAGTTATACCTCGATCTATAATCTTGTGATCCTGACCCGATCACAAACTTTGTCTGCTTTCCAGGCAAGTCACCCCATAATCTTGACGTGATCACTGGCTTTGTCTGCTTTCTAGGTGAGTCATCCCTAATCTCAAATCGGCTCTATCTATTTTCAAGGCGAGTCACCTCTAACTTCAAATTGATTATGTTTGCTTTCTAGGCGAATCACCCTATAGGCATATCAGTCATACCTCTATCCATAGTTTCGTGATCCTAATCCAATCAACTGGCTCTGTCTACTTTCTAAGCGAGTCATGCTTAATTCCAAATTGACTCTGTCTTTAATCTAGGCGAGTCCCTCTCGTAACAAATATAGAAACTCAACTTGTTATGGCTACGCCATATCCATAGCAAGTTCCATCTTCGGCAACTCTTCCCTCCAAAATTCCACAAAATCCATTAGTCAAATTTTCACATTGACTATGTCTATTATCCAGATGAGTCATCCCATAACAATCATCAAAAATTAACCTTTCTATAGAAGTGACATAACCTTAGCAAGCTCCATATATCGCAAATCTTTTTTTTGAAAATCAACCATAAACCCCCATCAATGTTAGTCCTTATGAATATCATCAAAATATTCATAGAAGGACACAAGCCCATCATACAGAAATTTTCAAAACAAGGCAATATATTGAAACTAACTAAAAATATTTGTTTCATTTGTAGGACAAAAGAGAAAAAGCGAGAAAGCAACAAAAGTAGTCTTATTCTTCATCAAAACAAGAAAAAACAAAAGCGGGGACAAAATGAAAAGAGGCTTAAGGATTCTTCAGAGCCCCTTAACTTTGCCTCTATCTTCTCAATGGCCTCATGCTAGTACTTGACGTGCAACTCCTCTTCCTTGATAGCTAGCTGCTGAGTAGCTTGAGCTTTAATCTCCTCGATAGCCTTGTTCTGCATGTTAAACTCTTGTTGAAGCTATCCATGATGCAGAATAATTTTGTCTTGCCTTCTCAGCGTCTCATCTTGCTTAGCTTAGGTGGCCTTCGGCTTGAGCCTTGGCAATAGTCTCGCAAGCTTGATCTATCGTAGCTTAGTTAGCATTGCACTTAAATCTTTCTTGCTCTATTTTTTCATTAATAGCCTCTTGATTTGCCTGGAAGCTACCAACTTCAGCAGACCACGTTTCCTTTTAGCGCCGATACTCCTCTTGTCACGCAATTATCTCCGCCCTTTGACGAGCAACCTCAATCTCTATTAGCTCGTCGGAGTGTCCAGTGCTCAGACCTATTCATCCAGGGTAGCTAAGCAAACCCGATAAGGAGCAGCTCGTTCAGGACCACCAATGTTCTCAATGTTATCTAAATAATTCAATAATACTATATGCCCAAGCTCTATGGAATGACGACCTTTCAAGAATATGGACACACACCACTGCAACAAGCGTAAAAAGTCCATGACGCTATGCTAGAAAAATTTTCAAGTGAATCGTCATCAGGAACAACTTAAGTAGAAGCCAATACTAGTGATAAAGTTGGAGCTGAAGGAGGCACCACAAGTAGTGGTGTCGCGATGGTAGGAGGAGTCTGACCACTTATCACCGTTGAGATATGTGGCACCAGCAGCTACAGTAACGAGCGGGCAGAAACCGAAAAGCTAGGCGAAGGTCGTTCTGAAGTTACTATGATCGTAGTGATGGGAGTAGACTCCAAAGGAGGACTTTCCTCTAAAATGTTCCTAGTGCTACATCTTGCCCCTTCGAAAGAGAATATCAATGAAGCCTCGAAAGAAGGTGGCACCCTAGCTGAAGGTCCTGCATTGGGATCAGTAGACGAAGAGGTGGTGATGAGCTCTATGCTCGCTACTATAGGTGGAGCAGGGATAGCACTTGGCAAGTTCCAGGGTTGAACGCCACAATCTACAAGATGAGCATAATGAATAAGTGTTGAAAAACATAGCAGGACATAAGTGATAAGTGAGAGTTATGCAAAAGAAGAATGCCTAAGAGACTAGTGGTGAAGCCAAAGGAGGAGCACTCTCAAAAACAACTGTCTCCAATTCCCTAGAGCGGAGATGATTGTACTTGTATCTGGAGCAAGAGTAAAATAACTCTCCTCGTAAGCATCCATGTCAGATGCATCACCATCATCATTATTATCATGATCATTTGTGTCTGAGTAATCGATACACTCAGATGAGAGCAAACGATTAGAGGCAGAACAGGGCCGCAGAGAATCAACACCTGAAATATAATTCATCATGAAGACGAAAACAAAGACAGAAAAAGTTGAAAAGAGAATAAGGTGCTAAATTTATGAGAAGATATTAATCTGGTTGTAGGGCTGCGGGGAGGAGTTGCCATCCTTGGCATCATGACTAGTGGCGAAAGAATAGCACTAGTGCTCTCACTGGTCACAATGATAACTATTGGATCAGAAATAGTAGGAGCGATTTCAGAAGCAGCCTCTTAAGTAGCGATTATAGGCTCAGAAACACCCGCAGCCACTCCTACGACCTCCAAAGCATGTTGAGTAGATGGTAACTTCTAGGCCAGCTCAGTCGTAAGAGAATGATGAAGCTTCTTGTTTGGACAAATGGAACCACGACTACTAGTTGATTTTGTGCGCTTTACCACAACTTCATAATCTCCTCAAGTGGGCACATCTCTTTGAACATGCACAACAACTCAAGGTGGCACATCAGCCTGTGCGGGCAAGTCGGCTTATGCAGACACACAGGTTGGTGGTGAAAATTTCCAAATAAAGAAAACATGGCAAATAGCTTTGCATAATGCGAAACTAAGTCCGTAGCTCCGCGTTTGACTAGAGGGTTAGCTCCGCGTTAGAGTAAAACACGAAGCTAAGTCATAGCTTCACGTTCAGAGTATTTAAGCGTGAGCAGATTCTTAGAATCCTAAATTGATTGAGATTGAGATTTGGGCTTATCCAATACCAGAATTGAGTCCAATCAGAATTTAAATTCAAGAGATTTAAAATCAAAATCAGTTATTTGATTAGAATCCTTGATGAATACAAAAACCTTCTATTTCTATTCCTATAGAAACTCTCATAACAAACTAAAGTTTATAGATCAAATTAAAGTTTATAAATACCCTCTTTAAGGAGACTTTAGGATTCTTTTGATCTTTAGGCAATTCAAATTATGCGCGAGAGCCTAAAAACCTTGAGACCAGAGAGAGAGAAATTAGGGTCGGCCATCATCATCAACAAATCAGAGATCTTCACTTCGGATTGTCAAAAGATTCTACTAGATAGAGTCCATCGCCATATTAGAACCCATGTTTTATTGTAAAAGAGAGCGATAAAGTATAAATCCTTTAGTTTATTTTTCTATTTTTTCTCTTTCATTGTAATTGTTGTGATCAATGGAAGAAAGTAAGAATTTTACAGAGAACAGCCGACCACAGTGGGAGATATCTATTTTACTGAACAAGATATCGTGGCGCAATCCAATGTGAACAAAGTTGGATCGGTCGTGGACGTGCTCGTCGTTGAGATCAACCAGCAAAGGTATGAAGAATATCTCTCCTCTGGATCGGGTGATCTGACTGAAACGCGGCATTATCGTCGCGTGATCTCTAAAACCCATAAATTGGGTAATAAGAGATTCTTCGTTAATCGGGGATCTTTTGAGTCTGCGCCCATAGAATCGTCGTTCAAGCAGAAAACCCTAAAGGGGGATACTATTCTTACTGTCGAATAGGATCAAGAGACGGCCTTTACTAGATCTCAACTCCAAAATTGAAATCATCGAGCAAGATGAAGAGCCCTCAAAGCCCGCATAAAATGTGAAGCTGAAGCAGAGGCAGAACAGGAGGTCATGATTTTACCTCGTGAACTGGCTTGCGTTAATCACAAGACCAGTGAAAATTGCATAAAATGCGACGCTAACTTCAGGCCGTGTAATGAACTTTCTCCATGTGAGGCTACTGAACTTAACTATGAAATTGGCAAAAGTGCCAAAACTCGCATAAAATACGAAGATAATTCTAAAGATACCCCAGCATGTGGAGATCTCTCCACGCGTGGCTACAAATCTTGGACATAAAACTATAAAAATTGACAATACTTGCGTAAAATGCGAGGTTAATCTTAGAGACAAGCCAGCATGTGAATAAGTCTCTCCATGCGAAACTATTGAACATGACTATAAAACTAGCAGAAGTGCCAGAACTCATGTAAAATATGAAGATAAGCAAGCATGTGGTGAAGATTCCCCATTCGAGGCTACCAAACTTAAATAAAAACTTGAGCTAAGCATTAAATGCGAAATTAAGGATTCTTACATAAATCGCGAGGTTATGCCAGCATGTGAGAATACTCCCCCACGCAAGGCTAAACAAAAAATAGAAGTTAAACTTCTTCCAAATTGCCAAGTCAACGTAAAACACAAGGCTAGCATACGTGAAGCTATGGTTCAGCCTCGCGTGGAAGCTTTGAAATGTGAAGTTAACACCCAGCTCCGCGTAAAAAGGTCAGTATACAGAATTAAGACGGAAAGCAATCTGTCGAGTAGTAGTATGACGCCACTGGCCTTGGAGAGTTTCGACAGGCACCTCGATTTCTCCGACAACCAAGTAGGCCCCACGCCCAGAACATGACTGAAGATTCCCAATCTTCCAAAATCCTTGACCTCAGAGATTATTTGACAAATAAAAAGAAAGCAACTACAACTCAGTCATATTCGACGTGTCATTGAAAACATATAATATCAGCTGTATTGAATAATTATTATTGTATTAAGAAGAGAGTATCTTAATTTGACAGAATAACTGAGTCTCAACAAAATACTCCAAAAAAGAGAAAGAATAATTTAAGATATAGAATCAAGGAAAAAGAGTTGAAGGCAGTAACCTCAAATATGGTGGGTAAATGAAAGAAGGCCATGGAAAAATAAAATGAGTCAGATGCAGATGACAAACAATCTCATCATCTTACCCGGCTCAAGTCAGGTGTTGTTGCTCCTCGAAATTACAGGAAACTTGCAAAAGATTCCTACAATGATGGCAACGACAATTCAGCTATACCTTCTCCACAGTCATATACTTCTTTCCAACCAAAAAAATTGGCATCGCACACGATGGACAGGTCCGATGACGTCGATCAGAGGTTTGAAGCCAAGAACAAATTATTTGAGATCAGCAAAAGGCTATTGATAACCTCAAACTAATGCTTCTAAAGTGGCTGAAAATACCCAGAAGATAGTCGATGATAAGGCTAATACCTCCTCCTCGGGACCACCGCCCAAGACAAATGAGGAATCACCACATAAGGTAAATGAAGAAGATAAAGAAGAAAAAGTTTATTCAATGCATGAAGAAGACGACAAGTTTTCCTTCCATGATCCTTATGAAGAAAGGATGGAGAAACTACAGAGCCAACTTGATGTATTGATGCAGAAAAAAGAGTTAAAAGAATTAGGCATTTTAAGGCTATACCCGCATGAGTGGGATTTCACCTCTTTTCCTAAAGAGTGTAAACCCCTTAAGCTAGAATCATATGATGGAAAGGGGTCTCCAAGTCAACACATGTACTACTTCTTATCGCAAGCCGATCATCTAATGGGAAATGACCCCATAATGACCAAGATATTTGCAGGCACCCTACAAGGGCCTGCCTTTACATGGTTTATGCAGTTGCCCCCGAAAATTATAAACACTTGGTATGATGTGGAGAAACAGTTATTGGCTCGTTTCATTGAGGATGATACAGAAATATCGGTTCATTCCCTCCTTGAGATGAAACAAGGAGAAGAAGAAGTGGTCAAAACCTTCATCGAATACTTTAGGGAAAAATCTGTGCATTGTTGATACTATATGACTAAGGAAACCTTGGTTGAAACCTGTAAGTATAATTTCAAGACTAGCGTACTAATAAAAATAGGAGTTGTGGAGTCCAAAACTTGGAAGGACTTGCAGAAGTAAGGAGAGTAGGCAGAAAATATAATCCGCCGGATTGAGGAATCTCGTGGCACAAGAAACTCTATGAATAACATGCCATATCTACAAAATCCTAAGAAAAAAGGAAAGGCTGTGATGACATCATATGTTCTCCAAAGCCAGCAAGTCAGGTAAAGCCAAGACCTCAGAATCCGAGAGGTGCATATCAGAATAGGCCTTGATAAGATAGAACTTACACATAAGACGGAGCAAACATGTAATCTATTCCATCTCCTCCTCAGAGAGGGCATGCTGAAGCTTCCAGAGAATCGAAAACTGAAAGACGCTGGGAAAACCAACGACCCTAATTATTGCATGTACCATCAGAACATAGGGCATCCGACTAAGGATTGCTATCCTTTAAAGAATCAGATCCAGGCATTAATAGAAGTTGGGGTTCTCACATTTAAAGTGGAACAGAAAAATGTTTTCGCAAATATGGTGACCTTGATGGTAAGAACCAATGACTTCCCCGCAGGAGTAACGCTAGTGCCACTAGGAAAACTAATAATAGTAAATCATGGTCCTCATAAAAGGGCACAAAAAGGACGTACTTCAGTAATCACAAAAAGGGGGGAGGTTATGTGGGTTCACTCGGATCTTCTGCAAGATGAGTAGTGGACCTTGTTGAGTATGCAAAGAAGGAGGCAGACTAGTAATACTATCTCTGTAAATTTTAATGAAGAATACTTAATTGCTAATGCACTAACGGATTCAGAAGAGGAGGCCATAGCTATGGCCACTCACCAGGTAGAGGCAGGCCCATCTGGTACTAGATCCAGAAAGGCTTATCTGAAAGATTATTCGAGGGTAGGCCCTAGCAAGGAAGTATACGGGGAGGGCTTCATTTTTAGAAAGGTGCAAAGAAGAATGATGAAGTGAAAGACGCCCCATTCCAATTTGACATCATAACTCAGTTGGCTAATATCTCGGCTCGTGTCACACTTTATGAGCTATTACGATTATCCAAGATAGCTCGGGAAGCAATGAGCGAGGCTTTAGCAGATTCTGAATCTTTTCTGGTACAAATCGATGAACCATCCAATGAAGAAGGGGATCCTTGCCCTTGCTATCACCAACTGAGGAGGCAAGTTCCATAGATAACTTTCTCGCCAGAAGTCATGCAGGTGAGGAACATAAAGCATAATAGGCCTTTATACTATACTGGATATGTTGGATCACCAAAGTGGACCGCATACAAATTAGTCATGAATCTGCATTGAGCGTCATCCCAAGAAGATTGATGCAATTATTGGGAATCTTGGCACATTGTCTTACGCCGACAAACACTACAATATTTTGTTTCAACGTCAATGATAGTTGTCCTCTCGGCAAGATTAGACTCTAATGTCAGATCGCAGATCTGAAAACAGAGGTCACGTGTTACGTCATCAACGTAGACACGTCATATAATATCTTACTGGGACGACCGTGGATCCTTACCTACATGATTGTCCCATCGACTCTCCACCAATGCATGAAATATTGTAATGAATAAGGAGAAGTCCGGACTTTGATTATGATAAACAACTTTTCAAAGGGTTAGAAAACTATTTTACCGACGCTAGACTGTACAAGGCTACCCATGAGATTCTCCAAGAATATGAAGAACTCTGTGACAACGGCAATGAAGCAAATATGAGCATGAGTTTTTAGAAGAAGACGGTGGAGATTATGAGATAAACCCCAATATAGATATCAATAAAATTAATGTAACCAATACTGCTAGTGACGAAGATGAATGGGTTATCAATGAAGATATAAAGTTAGTTTATAAGTCTGCTGTTGCTACTGATTCAGAACCCTCTAGCACTATCACAGAGGCGGATGGATTGTCCGAACTTGAAGTTTTGGCGTCATATCACATGTCGATCAGATCATCCCTTCTCTCTCGGTCCAAAAAAATTAGCAGCCAAAATAATGTCTTCAAAGTACCTTCTCGACAAACGCATCAGAAACCTATTGTGTTTGGTAAAGTAATAATGCCACCTACTCAAAAACAAAGTAGTGAGAGTGATGAGTAAACATCACCTCAATTCCACTATTATGATCAAAAATCCCAACAAATGATGAAAAGGATGGATTATAACTTAGCCCAAAAACCTGGATTAAAATTTAGAAAGGGACGGTGAAATCTTCTGCCTTCCTTTAGGCCGAAGGATAAAAGCCCCGATTACTATCATAAGACCCGAAGAGGGTTAGGATACGTATCCACTCCTTCAACATCGTCGAAGAAATTTGAAGGGACGACTCCAATTGATAGTGAGTTTGGTCTACCAGACCAGGATTGCGATCAGAGTACCGGTGCTCTATTCCAGTCTTTAGCAGCAAATATGGTTTCAGCCGCACCCAAAAGCGAGGAAGAACCAATTGATATTCAAGATGAATTCTGGGCTAAACATATGGATACCCTCTGGGACGTCTGTTTTGAGCAACGTGACTCCCCACAAAAGATAAAATAACACAAGTTAACATGGGAACTAAGGAGGATCCAAAACCCATTTTTATAAGTGAAGCACTAACTCCCACAGAAACGGAAGAGCTTATAGCTCTCATTAAGGAATACATAGACGTGTTCGCATGGAGTTATGAAGATATGTCCGAGCTAGACCCCCAAATCGCTATGCATCGCTTGAATATCAAAGAAAATGCCAAACCGGTAAAATAGCAGCAAAGGCGCTTCCGACCGGAGTTAATGGAAGCCATAGAAGCTGAAGTTAATAAATTAATAACGAGAAGAACAACATCCTGATTTGGTGGCGAATATAGTTCCAGTTTGCAAAAAAGACGGCAAGATCCGGATATGCATTGATTTTTGAGATCTAAATGCCGCGTGTCCCAAAGATGGTTCCCTTTGCAGGTCACTAATGTAATGATCGATAATACATGTGGTTATGAGAGAATGTCCTTTATGGATGACTTCTCTGGTTACAACAAGATTAAGATGCACCCATACGATGAGAAGCACACGACATTAAAACACCGCTGGGGGTTTATTATTATACGGTGATACCCTTCAGACTTAAGAATGCCGGAGCCACTTATTAATGTGCAATGAGCATCATATTTAAAAAATACCTATGCAAAACCATGGAGTGTTATATGGATGATCTTTCTGTCAAAAGCAAGAATAAAGATGATCATCTTCAAGATTTACGGACAATTTTCTATCTCATACGAAGACATCGCTTTAAGATGAACCCTATTAAATTTTTTCAGGGGGTATCTAGTGACAAGTTCCTTGGATTCGTTGTTACCTCAAAAGGGATTTTTCTTGATCCTGACAAAGTAAAAGTGATTAAAGAAATGCTACCACCTTGAAATCTCAAAGAACTATGGGGATTACAAGGTAAATTGGCCTATATTCGTCGCTTCATCTCTAACTTATCAGGGAGGTTTCAGTCATTCTCTAGGCTCATAAAAAAGGGGGTTTCCTTTGTATGGGATAAGGCATGCCAGCAAGCATTTGATGACCACAAAGAATATCTTACAAAACCTCCTATTCTCATGGCCCCTGTATCGGAAAGACCATTCCTCGTATATGTGAGAGCTATGGATCACGTGATAGGTGTGTTGCTCGCTCAACTTAATAAGCACGGTCATGAACACGCTCTTTATTACTTGAGCAAGACAATGATGGGGGCATAACATAGGTATGTCCCGATCGAAAAGGAATGTTTAGTCCTAGTGTTCGCTATCCAAAAGATGCATCACTACCTCTCCGGACAAACCATTCACGTCATATCTTGAGTTAATCCACTGAAGATCCTGATGACCAAACCGGATTCCTTAAACGGCAAATTAGGAAAATGGGCATTATTACTGTCCCCATACGACATCCACTTCAATCTCAAAAAGCCATGAAAGGACAAGTAATCGCCGACTTCCTCGCAGTAAATCTGGTGTCAAAAAGCTCTAGGCTATTGAAGGATATTTCGGATTATTCAATAGAAGTCAATACAGTTAGCAAAGAACAACTATGGTAGCTGTTCTTTGACGGAGACGCAAGACAGTCTGCCGCAGGAGTGGGGGTGGTACTTATATCACCACACAAACATATAATTTCTATTGATTATTCGCTCACGAAGCCATGTATAGATAACATGGCGGAATACAACACTCTCGTGTCGGCCTAAAAATGGCCTCACAATAGGGGGTGAACTATTCAGAGGCATGTGGAGACTCTAAACTTATCGTCAATTAAATGACTAGCGAGTACGAGGTTAGACATGAAGCTCTAATCCCCTATCATCAATTAGCCATTGAATTAGCAAATTGCTTTGAACAGTTCTACATTGACCATATATCTCGACACGAGAACATCTATGCGGATGCTCTCGCAGCCTTAGTTGCAATGTTGGCACTACGAGTAGGCTCCGCTAAGAGTGTCACTATTGGAAGCAGAGAACTTCTTCACCCTGATATAGTCCTACAAGCCAAGGAAGTATGTCAAATAGGCATAACGCTCGAACCACGAGACTGGAGATTTCCATTCAAGGACTACGCCTTGCATGGAATACTTCTAGAAGACCCTAAAGAAGCCACTTCGATCAAGAAGAAGGCTCAATAGTTCTATTATGATGCTGCACTTCAGACTTTGTACAGAAAATCACACAACAGTCTCTTGCTACGATGCATTTCAAAAAACGAGGCTAGTGAGGTGCTTAAAGAAACACACAATAGGATGTGCGGAGCTCACCAACCCGATCCGAAACTCGGGGATCGCATAAGAAGGTTGGGTTATTATTGGCCAAAAATGATTACCGAGGCAGTAGCATATGCGAAGGGTTGCCATGAGTGCCAGGTGCACGCCAACTTCATACATCAACCTTCCGAATACTTGCACGCTACGGTTGCCAACTGGCCCTTCAAAGCATGGTGAATGGACATAGTAGGGTCAGTTATTCCACTATCATCCAGAGGACATCTGTTTATACTTGCAATAACTAATAATTTCTTAAAATGGACAGAAGTTGTACCTATGAGAGAGATAAAAATTTCTGACGTGGTCAAATTCATTAAACATCACATGATTTATCGTTTCAGTGTCCCCTCGAGGATTATCCATAATAACGGGCCATAGTTTATTAGCCAAGGGTTTTCACGATTCTGTGATAAATTCAGGATAAAAAATATTGCATCAACGCCGTACAGCCCAGCAGCTAATGGCCTAGCCGAAGCCTTCAATAAAAAAATTATTAAGCTTCTTCGAAAGTTCGTCTCTTCCAATATGCGAGACTGGGATGATAAGTTAGGAGAGTGTTTATGGGCTTACCGCACCACAATTCGCACTCCTACTAAAACTACGCCTTTCTCCCTAGTATACGGAAGTGAGGCTGTTTTGCCCTTAGAAATCCATATACCCTCGTTAAGAGTAGATTTAGCTACAAGAATCACAACAGAGGAAAAGCACCGGCAGAGACTTCAAGAACTAGATAAGAAGCGTCTTCAAGCTTAACAACAAATTGAGCTGTATCAAGCACGAGCCTTACAAACGTTCAACAAAAAGGTCAAGCAAAGGACCTTCAAACAAGAAGGTCAGGAAAGCAGCGGTTTATCTTATAATTTTGATCAAAAGGATCAAAAGGACCTTCAAACACCAGCCTATGTAGGAAAGCAGCGGTTTATCTGATCCTAGAATATCCTTGAATTTTGACCCGTGCTCTCTGCCTAAAAAGTCAGGAAAGCAGCGGTTTATCTTATAATTTTGATGGTGCTGGAGTGTTTTACGGATCACCGACATATAGTAGCTCTTCCAAGTGGTGCATTCATACATCTCCATGAAAAATGGCTTGTCAACTGGGCAGTAATCTACATTAACGAGGGGTAGTGCATGATGAGCCAGGCCATCAGATATGAATAGGGCATCTCCACCCTAGAATTTGGTATCTTCACCGTAGTAGGTTTTTTAACTGCTTTCCCTTAGCGGCCTTCACCTTTACGGCCTTGCCCTTGTATGCAAGGACGAAACAGTTGCAGAGTGCCCGGAGCCCGCTCTAAAGGTTGCTCACCATTGCTAGAAGGAGTCCAAGTGGTCGTCTGTATGCTAATAAAACTACCGAGAAGACCACGTTCATTGCGATGGCGTCTTTAGGCAGTGAAGGGACAACACACCTTGATGTGAAAATTTAACTGCAAGTGTACAGTGTCAGTGTAGCGCTATACAGGTCGTCCCACAGAGATCTCAGGTGTTTTTGTGATTCTTACTACTTCTATAGTCTAACGGACTAACAAAGGATTCTAAGTCGAATTTGAGAGTTATTCTAATTAGTTTAGGATCTAAAATCTACTAGTTTCCAACCATGTTCTTATTTCTATTATCTTCTTCTATCATTAAAATTTATTTTTTTTAGTTTAATCGTTATTTAAAGTGCCCTAAGCATGAGCTATCAAGTGGTGTGCAAGTATAACTCATCAAAGATACTACATTTCATAAAAATAAACTAAATCATTAGATATTTCTTTGAATAAGATAAAAACTAACAACTCCAAATCCTAATTAATTATAAGCTATCAAGAAACTTAACTCAAGTATAACCTATCAAAGTATTAATCTTCAAGTTCTTGTATTTTAATATTTTCATAGAAAAATCATGTCTTTATTTATTTTATTTAAGAAGAAAATTCTAGAGAGTAACTATATGGTGGATCCTAACTTCCTCTACATCCTAAAACTAAGCTAAATTAACTACTCATATTTCTAACAAGCAAAATCAAATTTTTATTCATAGAAAGCAATTAAATCTAATCTAGAAAGCTAATAAATCTAAATTAGAAAGCAATTAAAATAAATTAACTGAGGAAAAATTGAAGAGTAAAGAGAATTACCGCTAGAGTCCAGTATTGTGGCCGTCACTCATTCAGTAAAATTCTAATTTTATTAAATTAAAAATGAGTACAAACTATATCCTAATTCTATATTAACTACTGCATTAAAAAATAACCCTAGAATACAAAGATACGGCCAATATATAGACTTTGAAAATCAAAACCTAATTCTAATATAACTGAAAAACTACAAAATTATATCGAAACTCTTGAAGAAAATTTAGCATGTGGGCCCACTTTTGTGCCACCAAATAGCGGCAAAATGCTGCTATTTAGCGGCAATAATATAGAGAAAAATTCTGACTTTTCTTCTGTACGAGTCTTTTGTCTTTTAATCTTTATTCTCCTGACTATATTTAACTTTGACTCTCTAAAGTATCTTAATCTTGTAGTTTGCTCTCTTTGAACTCTTTTATAGGTTTTGTTTCCTAATCCGGCTCTGATTTCATGTCATATTTTTGTACGATTCGGATTACTTGAAAAACAAACTAAAACTATCCGAGTAGTATTTATTTATATTCAAAAATAGATAAAATATGGGAGAAAAAAGTAATATATGATACTTATTACACCCCACACCTATCTTTTGCTAGTTCTCGAGCAAAACCTAACCCTAAAAAGAAAAAGAAAAATCCTAACTCACTTTCGCAGAAATCGCGATTGCACTTAGTACATGAAACAAGCCATTAAACCTCTAGGTTACCCTTGTAGACGAGTTGTGTCACGTGAGGGTTTGCAGTGAATATACCCACAAAATTCATGAAGAAAATAGATTAAAAAAAAGAAAAATAAGGATAACAAAAATTAAGAAAAATAAAAAATTTAATGCAAAATAAAGAAAAGTCTTTTTAAAAATATTTTCATCAATTAATCTCGCTAATATATAAACTCAAGAACGCATTTAGATTATCAATTTTTAAATTGAGCGTCATATCAAATAAACTTATCATTTTAATCAAAAATTTAAATCATATCTTTCAATACCTACTAATAGATAATTCATTGGCTCCTGTACAACTACATACACGTGTGATAGTCTATTTTGGCCTTGGACTCTAACTTTAGCTCGTGATTCATCTCCTCTCTCATGACAATTTTTTTCTTTTTTTTCTATTTTTTTCTTTTTTAAGAATATTTCACCTTTCATGCAAATATTCACACTTGCTTAGGATCAAAGTACCCGATAACTTAGATCGTACCTTTTTTTTTCACTCTTGAGCCTATTGCCTTAATATAAGGCGCAACCCATTTTTTTTTATCACTCTCGAGACTATTGCCTTAATACCAGGCACACCACATTTTTTTTATTCTCACTTTTTTATTTTTTTTATTTTTTTGTTTTTGTTTAGAGAGAGAAGACTTACTCAATCGTTATCATCTTTGTCCTTAACCTAATAAACTATTGTAAAGTAAAAAATAGATGTATACTTACCTCGAAACTACTGTTAGCGGTATTTATTTTCAGATTTTAATCTTTTTTCCATAAAATTTAAAGTGTATCGTCTAATCTACTCTCATATCCAATTTCAAATCTAAATTTGTCCCTTTATCTATAATTATATTGATCTACTGATGAAAATATATAAAATCAAACGTTTTTTTTCAGTTTTTTTAGTTAATTACCCTAAAAACTACCCAAAGTGCAAAATAAAGAAACCCAAAAATCTAAAAATAAAATAAAAAAATCTAAAATAACTAAAAACCCTAGAAAAAAATATGAAGAAAATATCCTAACCCACTCCCCCACACCTAAACTCATGTATACCCTTATATATGAACTCAAGGTGGTAAATAAATAAAAAACTATGATATACATATTAAACATTTACTAAAAAATTCAAACCGGTTACGACCTCTTGATCACTTTCTATTATCATAGTGTCCTTTTATGTTTTGTTATGCATGAATTTAGCCTTTTTGTCAATTTTGCATTTAATCTCTCCACCTTATTTTTGGTTTTTTTAAGTTATATCTACCCTTCTTTCTTTTATTCAATAGTAAAATTTTAAAGTTGAAAAGCATACCTTTATTATCGTCCATATTCCATCCATGAGCATCTTTCATTTCAGTAAGTATTTTGGTTTTATCAACATGTAAAATAATATACTCACATTGGTGCTGTGGAATCATGACCTCGATTTTAGATGGCTCTCTCAAATTATCCGGTACCATGATCTCTTTATTTTGAGATTCTTTTCATTCTTCCAATATTCTGGGCTTGTCATGCAAATTTTCTTCAAACTTGTTATCAAAATTCTCAAAAGAAAATACCATACTAGTGAACTTATCATTAGTCAAGTTATTATAAAGGAATAAAAATTCTTCTTCACAAATTTCTTCACAATTTCCATCAAAAAAATTAAATAATAATGTGTCACTAGCAAGCTCATCATGAGGCAAATCACCAAGCAAAATATTTTCTTTATCACCAATTTCATCATAATTATTTTTATAGTGGTCTAAAATAGGTTGATCACAATGTTGAACTATAAACTCATCATGCACAAAATTATTTAACTCATTTTGAATCATATCTACTTCAAAATATGACTGAAGTGCTTACTCGTTGGAGTAAGATATGTTCAAACTATTAGATGGTTGATCTCCAAAAAATTTAGAATGAAAAATCGCTTTGAGAAGATCTTCCATACAAGATGCAGTTTGAGAGTATGAATTTTGAGATGATGATTTTAGCAATCCTTCTATACCTTCCTCAATTGTACGTCTTCGTTCCTCAAACTCACGATTGTAATTTTTCTTATTTTCATCAAATAATTGCATCTCGAGATCATGAGTGAAATTTGAAGAAAGATATGATATATCTGTATATATATTTGATGACAGATATGAAGGGGTTGTATGTAAATTCTCATGACATGCATACCTCACTTCTAATCTTTTAAATATTTTATCTAACATGTCAATTAAGTATTTTGTTCATGATTGAATGTAGAACATGAAAATGAATAGCCTATAAAGAAAGGATCAGATGGAGGAATCTCTTGATACGACTCTTGATTATATGTAAAATTAGAATTATTCATCCATTCATAATTATAATTTTGTGTATAGGAATCTCTCGTAGGTTCAATATATGTGTTGTGAATTTGATTATGACCTAGTCCTAGCGAACTTCCTATACATGGACACTAATGATAATTATAATATAGATCACGATAAAGATAGCAACCAGTTTGATTTTGAAACATATTTTTTTTTATTTTTTATTTTTTTATTTTTTTGGAAAAGGTGGAGAGGGAAAGAGATGGAACGGAAAAAAATAAAAAAGATAGAATATTTTTTTTATATTTTTTACAGAACCAGGGAACAAAATACAGACATAGAGAAAATTACGAGGAAAATCATGCCAAAATTGTCGCCAAAATAGGTGTAATGGCCGCTATTTAGTAGCAAAACCAGGGAGTTTGGCTCCCTGGCTTTTGCAGTGCACTACTGAGACTCTTTTATTCCCCTTTTTCTTCCTGTATCTGAAGTTTCAGATCCCTACATACTCAACACACACTGTTAACCCGTATAACATTAGAAAAAGTAAGAAAAATACCATCGATCCCCTACAACGGTGCCAAAAACTTGATGTAAAAATTTAACTGCAAGCGTACAATATAAGTGTAGCGCTATACAGGTCGTCCCACAGAAATCTCATGCGCTTTTACGATTCTAACTAATTCTATTGTTTAACGGACTAACAAAGGATTCTAAGTCGGATTTGAGAGTTATTCTAATTAGCCTAGGATTTAGAATCTACTAGTTTCTAACCATGTTCTTATTTCTATTATCTTCTTCTATCATAAAAATTTGATTTCTTTTAGTTTAATCTTTATTTAAAGTGCCCTAAGCATGAGCTATCAAGTAGTGTGCAAGCATAACTCATCAAAGAAACTACTTTTCATAAAAATAAACTAAATCATTAGATATTTCTTTGAATAAGATGAAAATTAACAACTCCAAATCCTAACTAAGAATAGACTATGAAGAAACTTAACTCAAGTATAAGCTATCAAAGTATTAATCTTCAAGTTCTTGTATTTTAATTTTTTCATAGAAAAATAATATCTTTATTTATTTTATTTAAGGAGAAAATTCTAGAGCGTAATTACATGGTGGATCCTAACTTCCTTTACTTCCTAGAGCTAAGCTAAATTAGCTACTAATTTTTCTAACATGAAAAATCAATTTTTTATTCATAGAATGCAATTAAATCTAATCTAAAAAGTTAATAAATCTAAACTAGAAAGCAATTAAAATAAATTAACTAAGAAAAAATTGAAGAGTAAAGAGAATTACCTCTGAAGTCCGGTATTGTGACCGTCACCCCTCCGGCAAAATCCTAATTTTATTAAATTAAAAACGAGTACAAACTATATCCTAATTCTATATTAACTACTGTATTAAAAAATAACCCTAGAATATAAGGATACGACTAATATATAGCTTTCGAAAATCAAAATTTAATTCTGATACAACTGAAAAACTATAAAATTATATCGAATCTCTTGAACAAAATTCTGCATGTGGGCCCACTTTTGTGCCACCAAATAACGACAAAATGCCGCTATTTAGCGGCAATAATATGGAGAAAAATTCTAATTTTTCTTCTGCACGAGTCTCTTGTCTTTTAATCTTTATTCTTCTAATTGTATTTGATTTTGACTCTCTGAACTATCTTAATCTTGTAGTTTTGCTCTCTTCGAACTCTTGTATAGGTTTTGTTTCCTAATCCGGCTCTGATTTCATACCATCTCCTTGTACGAATCGGATTACCTAAAAAACAAACTAAAAATACCCGAGTAGGATTTATTTATATACAAAAATAGATAAAATATGGGAGAAAAAAATACAATATATGGTACTTATCACACCTCTTTAGCCACAAGATCAGAAACCCAACAACCAAACCCCTATTAGATACTGGGAACTGAGCTTGGTAATGGAAGCTTTTGAAGTGGTGCCGTGGTTGAATCCTCCCTCGTTCGATTCAGTCATGTAAAAGACTGCGCTTGTCTTTGCAACACATCGATCAATCTCCTTGATGTCGACAGGCTCGTGTCCACAGACACATGATAGACTCTCCTTTAAATTTAGAAAGAGATAGTCGGCCCATTTCTTATGGCCGATGCCTTGGTTTCACACACCCGCAAGTCAGTGTAAATGCGGTAGTGGCACATCATCTCCCAGTACGTCTCGTAGATGTGTTCATCCTTCACCTTTAGCATATTCAGCTCTTCCATTATTGGAATATACTCCTTGTAGAGGACTTCGCCCATTGATAATCCTAGCACTTCATACATCTCATGGAGAGTGAGTCCAAGCTCATCCATAGGAGTAAAGAAGGTACCGGTCTCTTGATTGTACATCTCCAAGAGGCAGAATAGATGATAATAGCTCTGGGATAGGCTGTACTGGACATTTTGGATGGCTTTAAATAAGCCAATCTCCTTCAGGATCTGTTCACGAGAATCCACCATGTACTTGACGAGGCGGGCCCACCACATGTTGTCTGAAGAGTGAACCCAGCCAAGTATCCTGAAATTGTGTGTTGGGTATTGACCACCCTTTGCCATAAACTCGTTGAGGAAGGTCCTTGCGTGGCTTGGGATCTCCCCCACTAGGTGCTCCTTGGTAATTCTACTGGAAGGACCCTAATGATGCACCTGGTAAGACCGTCTTTATAGGCCCCGTGTGCACCAAATTTCTCCATTGCAACTCCGTCATACTCTTGAGCTAGGTCCCACTCCAACTCATGACGAGCCAATAGCCTCTGAAGATATATCAGAGGGTAGCTACGCTCCATGTCTGGCAAGACCATCAGCAAATCTCCAGTATGGTGAAGCCACTTGCTTTCATCTTCAAAAAGAATTTCATTGGAATTCTTGACCACATCACTGAATAGGAAGACTGGCTTCTCCAGAGCTTCTCAGTTCGTGGCTTCAAAGGGAGTATCGGTGATAAGTTCCCTTGCGGTGGCGAGGCTGTATTGCAACTGCTTTTCCGAACGTTCTCGAACACCTAGTTTGTATGCGGGAATTTTGGTTGTGTATCAGAACTGAATGGTTCGGTCTGCACCTCAAGAAAATCCAAAGTGATCCCGCACGAGAGAGGATCCACTGAATAGCCAACTACAAAAGAAAGAATCAAAGTTAGAAAAAATTCTGAAATAGTTGAAAAAGGCTAAGTACTGAAATGCAGAGTTAATAAATAACTTCACGTGAAGCTAATCAATAACTTCGCGTGGAATCATATGCAAAGCTAGAGGAATAACTCCACGACTGAAGAAAATACGTGAAGCTAATAAATATCTTCACGTCATAAGCTTAAACGCGAAACTAATTCATAACTTCGCACAGGAAACGAAACAGTTAGAAAGTCAGAAGTAACTTCGCATAAGTTTTCAACGTGAAGCTAATGAAATAGCTTCGCGTAGAAGAAAACCAGAGGTCTCTTCTTCTCCAAGTCATCAAGACCGGAGTACGACAATGATTTCTCTGGTGAAGATGGCATTTGGCCGGTTAAAACCAAGCCAAATCACCCTAAAAAGAGTCTAAGAGTGCAGATTTTACATCCAATTGGCACGACAAAGACAAGGCCGCCACTGCAGTCGCTGCCGGCATTGCGATCGCTGCCGCCACCGCTGGTACCGGCCGACAATGGAGATGGGGTGCGCAAGGCGGTATTCTTCTTAGGTGCCATTGATCTCGAAATCACAAAAAAAATGTACAAAATTGGAGAAGGATCTCATCGGTTGCAGGAAATTCTGAATCTCTAGGGTTCCTGAAAATTCTTGAGTTCTTGAAAGAGTGAAGAAGAAGAAGAAGAAAGAGACTCTATTTAAATGAGAAAACCCACCTCTTGGTATTCGGTGCGGATATCAAAGCCATTATGCCGGTGTGACGCGAGGCTATTAGCTTCGCATATTGAAGTGAAAATGCAAGGATAAAAAGTGATCTAGCTTCGCATTCAAATGTATCAGACTAAAAATCTAAAGTGTTTCAAAATTTGCCAAGTCATAAGCCATTTTGAAAAATTTTGGAGGGGGTCCTGTTGGTGGTGAAAATTTTTAAATAAAGAAAATATGGCAAATAAGTTTGCAGAATACAGAGCTAAATCTGTAGCTCCGCGTCTGACCAGAGGGTTAGCTCCACATTAGAGTAAAACGCGAAGCTAAGTCCATAGCTCCGCATTAAGAGTATTTATCGCTGCGTGAGTAAATTTTTAGAATCCTGAATTGATTGAGTTTCAGATTTGGACTTATCCAACACCTGAATTGAGTCCAGTCAGAATTCAAATTCAAGAGATTTAAAATCAAAATCAGTTATTTGATTAAAATCCTTGATGAATACAAATACCTTTTATTCTTATTCCTATGGATACTCTCAAACTAAAGTCTATAAATACCCTCTTTGAGGAGACTTTAGGATCCTTTTGATCTTTTGGCAATTCAAGTTACATGCGAGAGCCTTGAAACCTTGAGACTAGAGATAGAGAGAAGCTATGGTCGGCCATCATCTTCAACAAATTGAAGATCTTCAAGTTGGATCGTTAACAGGTTTTACTAGATAGAGCTCAACATTAGAACCCACGTTTTATTGTAAAAGAGAGCCATAAAATATAAATTCTTTTGTTTGTTTTTCTATTGTTCCTCTTTCATTGTAATCATTATGATTAATGGAAGAAAGAAAGAATTTTGCATAGAACAACACCAGCCTATGTAGGAACATCGGCCTGAACTAGCGCAACAGCCTGAACTGGTACAACAACCTAAATCGGTACATTTGCCTGAGCATGCACATCTCCTTGAGCAGGTGCCGTGGGGCGGCCCCGATAGCATCAACATCATCATCATCATCAATAGTAAGAAACTCATCTATATCTCATACCCGGACAACCTTGGCGCCTTTTCTCTAGGAATAGAACGCCTCGATCTCCTTCATGCACGAATGGTTAATCAAAAAGGAGGAAGTTATAGTATTAGCACTATGGTAGCAAGAGCAAAATCCAAGAGATATGTAAAGATCGAGAGCCTTCTGAGATAGGGCAAAATCCCGTGCAGCCGGCGGAAAAGTGATACCATCCTCTAGCACCCTCAATACCTTGAAACTGTAGCAAAGTATTGGAATTGCCAACATAAACTTGCGAGTACCCGAATTGATGTGCAAACTTGATGGGAAAGTATGGTTCGAGGAAATAGTTGATCCTTGACAATACAACAAATGTCCCAGTCTGATATTGATCAATCACCAAAAACAATCGGAAGAAAGGATGGTACAGCCTCCAGGACCAGTGGTATCTCTAAACTCCTCTCCATAAGTGCCTCCTGAAAGTTAGGAAAATATCAGTAGATGTGATAGTTTTGATGACAGCACATAGTCTTACAAATTGCACGCATATAATGGTTTCTCCAATCACATCCTTCATGCCTCTGAATCAATGAATCTCCACTACTGTCTTCTGGGGGTGAAGTCTTCACGGTCGGGCAATACATCACAAACCATACCATGAGATAGGTGTAAGGTAACTCTATTATGGGATTAGGGGTTGGCACCTCAATCCGGATTCAGTGTCTCTACTCTTCTTCTTTTTGCCTCTTGGGCAAAACTCAGTCGCAAGTTCCTGAGGGTCGTTATGCAACTTGCAGACTATGGCGGGCAAAAGTCCAAGGGTCTTCCATGTGCAAGAAGAAATGTTGGATATGCTCAATAGCGAGAGCATCCTCAGGCATAGATGGATGTCACACTGTTTCAATCAGAGCATAAGAAAGACAGCTATCAACCCTCTATTAAAAATAGGCATCTTATCCTGATAGTGGAAGTTTTGAAAACTCATGTCTGCTTTAAATCCATCTTCATCTGATTCTGCTACATATGAAGTGGCTCCCAAGTTAGCTATCCAAGCCTTAACAACAGCCCGGTTGAGAGGGTCCAAATTTGTTACTACAACCTCGAGATGATCTACATCTTGAAATAAGTAGTTATCCCATAGTTTTTGGCTAACATCCTGGTTCCTTGTGCCCGAAACCTCCTAGCAGATGCAGAAGTGGCACATCACCTCCCAGTATGTCTCATATACCTGAGAATTCTGGGTCTTCATTCGTCGCAGCTCCTCCATCATTGGGACTATCTCCTCATATGATAGCTCCCCCATTGATAATAGAAAAACTTCAAACATCTAGTATAGAGCGAAGCCGAGTTTGCCGACAAGCATAAAGAATGTCGTAGACTTAGGTGTATATCTCCAAAATGCTGAATAAGTGATAGGTGCTATAAAGGAGACCATACTGCATATTTCTAATGGCCCCATACAACCTAGTATCTTTCAGAATCACTTCGAAATTTGAGAGTAAGAAGCTGATCATCCTGCTCCACTATATTCTACTGGTAGAGTAAATACATCCAGGAGTGCAGATGTTATGGGTAGGATTTATCCTTTTGACTTCAAAAAGTTATTGATAAAGGTGCTAGCAAGCCAGGGAGACTCACTGAGGGTAAAGTCCTTCCTACTCGCTCCAAAGCAAAGCAGTCAAGCATCTACCATGGCCGTCTTGATAAGGACCCTGAATGTCATAGCTACCGACGGGAATGCTATCATGGTTCTTGGTGAGACTCCACTCCATTTGATGAGGGACAAATATACTTTGAAGATAAGTCAATGAACAGCTCCTCAACATCTCTAGGATAAACATCCTCACAGCTCCCACTTGGCAAAGCCACTTGCATCTGTCCTCGAACAGAAACTCCATCAAAACAATTTCGAGTCATCAAAGAGAAAAGCCAGCTTCTCAAGTTCTCCTCTATTCGCACATTTGAGTGGGGCACTACTTATCAATTCTCTTAGAGTAGAAGGACTACAGTCGGACAGTCTATCTCTCCGATCGTCACTGCTACCTAGGGTGAAGGATAGGATTGGACCACGGAATCTGAGTTGAATTCTACCATCAGGAACCCCTCTGAAGCCGAAGTGATGGCGCCTCATCAGAAAAGTTATATAGTTCATTGCCAAGAAGATAAAGAAGAAGTCAAAATCTCATAAAAAACTGTAAAAATTTCTCATATTGGAGAAAGGTGAGGCTATATAGCCCTGTGTAAATGAAGCAAAACATGAGGGTAATAGTCTCGCGAAATCAAATGTGAGGCTATTGCCTCACGTACTAAAACACGAGGTTGTAGCCTTACGTAACTTTATGCGAGGCTACTCAGCCTTGCATCAACCGAGCCAATGGCGATTCACCACCGGCGGCGAACCCCAACACCACCGGTAGTGAAAACAGTATTTTCAGCCAAAATCAGCCCAAAAATCATGACAAAAATTCTCAATTAAATAACTCATTTTTACTTAAAAAAGAGGAAGAAAATGAGGATTAAAAGGGATTTTACCTCTAAGAATTGGAAGAACGGCTCAAACCCCGGCAACCGACGGCCAAGAATGAGAATAGGCATAGCCCTGATTGATCGAAGAATGAAGCAAGAATATGAAGAAAGAGTGGAGAAAATTGAAGGAAATTTGAGGGAGTTCGAAGGAGTTCTTGAGGAAAAGGAAATATGTTTCTTGGAGTTAAGGGGAAGAAGATAAAGGGGCCTTTTTAAAGAGGAAATGGTGCCCAGGAATACCTAATTAGTGGCTAAAATTTTGCAAGGTCGTTATAAACCCCGTGAGACTATTTATCCCGCGAGGATATCAGCCACGCGAGGCTATAAGCCTTGCGAAGCTAAGTAGCCTCGCAGAAGAGAGAATTTTGGATACCTTTGGCAAGTTAATTTCCTGCGCGAAGGCACCCGACCAGCATCAAGAAGCCGCCGGCCAGCAGTTATTCTTCATCAATTCTTCACATTCAAGATCAATCCAAATATCAGATCGTCAATGGAGTATAAAGTCGACGCTCCATTGCCACTTTAAGAACCCACATCTATTATAAACGAGAGTGATAAACTAATAAATCCTCTTATTTGATTTTACTTTGTTTCTTTTTATTGTACTTTGAGATTATTGTAATCATAAATCAATAGCAATGAAAAGATTTTTGTGGGAAACAAGATTGAAAAGGAACTCTCAGTGTGTTAAGCTATAATTCCCCTATTGTGAAATTGAATGTCATTGGTGTGGTCAAGTTGAGATTCTTCTTGTGGCAAGGATAGTCATTGATCTCACAAACCTTTTCTAACTCAGTGTGATGACGCTTTAATTTTCTCTGGTTGGTCCTAATCAGCGGTAGGCATATTTTTACCTCCTACAGTGATGTGATTAATTTGAAATAATCATGCATGTATAAAATAAAAATTATTAATGTATATGGACATAAATTTAAGAAAACATGAGTTAATTTATTAACCAAACACTAATTAATAGTTATTCTACCTACAATTATTCTCTAGTTCACATGTCAACTATACTAGTCTAGGGATGTTATATATTATTGGAGAATATTACTGATACTATATCCGTATTTTTATCGTCTCTTTACGTAAGAAAATAGTCACTAGGATTATCCATAGCTGACATAAATCTGCACAACAGTAAGAGTAATATTATTATGTGATTGAGCAAATTACCACGAATCCATAATGTGCGTGAAAATTAGTTATACAACTTAATAGTACAACCAAAATACAGTATTTCACATCAATTAGTATCACACTTAATCCAATATTATTTACAGTTATCTGAACTACGTCAAATTTAGTATAGTACATTTCCAATCTAGTCCGATTCTGATTCAATTCGAGTTCAAGTTTAGTTCAAATTTATTATAACCAAGCGATGTTTAGTAAGAAGTCTTTATTCTAATAGAATTTCAATCACTATGGAGGGATTTTCTAAATGTGTATCATAATAATATACGATTAGGTAAGAGCAAGCAAGTAGAGGTTGTCCGTGCAAGCACATTCTTTAATTCTTTAATTATGTAACCATTTTCTTTTAGAACTCATTCCTAGACCCTACTGCTACATAATATTACAATCATTACTATCATAAATAAGCATTCTGATTTACTATTTATTACTATTAATTAGTCAATTTATAACATGTCTTTCATTTGAATACATTTTGTGAGATTATCAAATTTCATGCATTATATAACACTTTATGATTCGAACATGTATGAATGAGGAATTCAAAATAATGTAAAATGAGTATAAGATAATTTTTGGAAATAAGAAATAACTTTGTTAAAACAATTTTTGTCGAAGGAAACAATACTTTATATAATGAATGTAAATAAATAATTATATTCAATAAAAAAACATAACTTATTCCTATCTAATCGGAATAGTGCATGAAAAGTGAATTCGAAAAGAAATTCACTTTAGTCTGAAAATGTGGTTGTCAAATAAGTTCAAATTCTAGTGTTTGATCAAAATCAATATTTACATAACAAATTATTGCGAAATATTAAAAATAGTGAAACATGAATTTTTGTGATTTTAGGAGAATTTTCTTTAATCTTAGTAGCATGCAAAAAGTTCATTTTTAGTTATGAAAGACTAGCGGGTTTGAAGCAAATAAATGAATAGGATATAAATCTTATTGGATCTACAAAATATATTGGTGTAGATTTTGATTAAGTTTATATGGGTTATGAGTATAACAATTAGCCTTGGTCTAATACCTTAAGCTTGAAAAGAAAATATGAAGAGATTTCACTAAACTCAATTGAAATAACTTATAATTCAAAAGTCATAGGTGAGGAGGAGTTGATGTTCCGATAGGACAATGATTGCGGTTGTGAGGGGCTGTACCGGCATGGTTTAGGGTGATGGCAGGCTTGGTTGGGCACTAATCAGTTGATCAGACTCCTGTCTATTGATCGAACTTTGATAATTTGATTGGACTCTGGTCGATCGATCGGAGTCTGTTCGATTGATCGAGCTCCAATCAGTCGATTGGTATTGCTGTTGGTGGCGGTTGCTATCGGTAATGGTTAGTAGCAACGTTCGATGGACAAGAAAAAGATGAAGAATAAAGCTTGGTTTAGAGGAAATTGCTAAGACGAACGGAAGGTTTAAGTAAGATTCAGGGGGCTTGATTTAGGAAGAGCTTAATGAAACTAAAGATGATTTTTGAAGGAAAGTTTAAAATTAGTCGAAGGCTCATAATAAAATAGATTTAGAAGATTCTTAAAGATAATTTTGAAATTGAGTCAAAGGGGTCATAAATGAGATTGAATTAGAAGGTTTTGGAGACATATTTCAAATAAGCCAAAACTCATAATGAGATAGATTTAGACATATTTAAAATTAGTCAAAGAGCTCATAATTGTAATTGACTATGAGGGCTTTAAAGACAAGTTTCATAAATTTGATTCAAATGGGTTAGAGGGGCTCAACAATCAAAGGGATTATTGAGAGATTTTTTGAATTGAATGATGGAAAAAATATATAGGGAGGTAAAATAGAAGATTTATATGGAAATTATTATATAATTAATTATAAAGTAAAATTTGACTTTGGGGTTGGGATGATAGATTAGTAAGTGTTATGGGTCTTGGGTTCAAGTCATGCCTTTAATCTTATATTATTGTTATTATAATTATTACTATTTTGAGTTTGGGCCAAGAGAATGGACTAAGGCTCTCATTATATAGTCCAAATATTTTAAGGAAAATAGTTAGTGGGCTTTAGAAAATATAAAAAAGATTTTATAGTTTTAAAATAATTAAAAACAATAATCTGATGAATCTAATTTAAATTATATGTGATCTCTTTAATTATTCAAATATATTGAGATAATCATACAAAAATTTTATAAATAAATTTTCAATATATATATATATATATATATATATATATATATATATATATATATATATATATATATTATTAAAGGTAGTTACATCCTACCCTCTTGGAGAAAAATCTCATCATTAAAATTTCAATAAGGGTGCACAAAAGTCCACGTCACAATAAATCAACTTATTCTTTGGGCAAAACTTTGTTTTCTCATTAATTAAGCTCGAGCTTGATCTACAGAATAAATGAACCATCTTTTAAATAAAATAAAGAGAATTTGACTTGGTGATGGGATATAGAAATTGTATTCCAAAAATTAAAATAAATATCAAATGGTAGATATTTAGTTCTTATTCGGAATAGATATTTTCAAAAAGTCATCTCTTAGTTAGTAACAAAATAAAATATATGAACGGGAAAACTAACAGGACTCACTGGATTCAACGAGTATTGTATATAGATGAAGCGAAATTTTTGTACTAGGATCTAAATCAGTTCAATTTACTTGAGGTGATTTGAGAGATCTATGCTTTGATACCATCAGTAATTCCCTACTATCAAGAACCTTATAAAGCGGAGTCGTTTGGCAACAAATTCATGAAAATATGATAAGTCTTAGTACCATATCAATCATTGCCACAATTAAACATATTACTATGATACCTTAATAGAAAATAAATAGAAAATAGAACTTTTATTCAAAGAACGAAATTAGATTATAATAGATAATGATGGAAATAAAGAAGAAAAATAGTTATTGATAAAAGATAAATCTTAATAGCGAGAGCAATCTAAAGTAGTAACTACAAGGCTAAAAAGTAAACAACGGCCATCTACTTGGTTCAACTACTCTTTTTAATACTTCACATCTTTAATCTACCCTTTCGGATTTATCGTAAAATCTTGGCATACATATTAGGTCGTTAAATCACAACAAAAATAATAATAATACAAGTATAAAATTCATAAAATATGATGTGATTAAACTGAAATAACCATGTATATAAAGCGAATAGAAAAATATCAATGCATATAGACTTAAATATAAAAATATGAGTTAATTTATTAATCAAACATTGGTTAGTAGTTATTCCACCTATAATTATTCTCTAGTCTACATGTCAAGTATACTAGTCTAGGGTGTCTATTAGAGAATCTAACTAGTACTATATTCATATTTTGATTATCTCCCTTACAAACTTGAAAAAATGGTCAGTAGGATTGTTCGGAGCTAATTCAGACATGCACAATGGTATTAATAATATACTGATACGTTTCAACAAATCACCACACATCAATGGTGTGTGCGAAAATCGATTGTACAACTTAATAGTATAGCCGAAATATAATATTTCACTTCTATCTCTCACAATCCAGTGTTGTTTATATTTATCAAGATTATATCAAATCTAATTATAGTGTATTTCCAATAAAGTCTAATTCTGATTCAGTCCGAATTTAATTGTAGTTCAAATCATTATAGTCAAGAGATATTAGAAATAAGTTTTTATCATAATATGTTATTGGAATTTCAATCTCTAATTCAGGAATTTTCTGATTGTGTTTTATAGTGACATACTACCAGTTAATAGAAAGGAAGTGGAAGGTTTTCAGTATAAGCATGTTTCTTAATTATGTAACCACTTTTCTTTAGAACTATTTCTCTAGACACCATTACCATATAATATTATAATCATTATCACCATAAATTAGCATTCTGATTTACTATTTATAATATTGATTAGTCAATTTATAATATATTTTATTTGAATATATTTTATGAAATTACCAATTTTCATGCATTAAATAACCCTATAATGATATAAATATGTATGAATGAGGAATTCAAAATAATATAAAATGGGGGTTAGATAATTTTTAAAAATAAAAGATAACCTAATTTAAACAATTCTTGTCAAAAAAAATACTTTATATCATGAATGTAAATACACAATTCTATTAAATAAAACTGAGACATAACTTATTTCTATCTAATATGAATAGTACATAAAAATGTAAAATCAAGAAGGCACTCATTTTAGTCTAAAAATGCATATGACAAATAAGTTTATACTCAAGTTTTCTAATCAAAATCAATATGTACATAACAAATCAATACAAAAATATTAAAAATAGTTAAACATGGATTTCTTGTGATTTTAGAATTTTTTCTGAATTTCAAAGACATTCCAAAAGTTCATTTTTTAGTTATGAAATGTTAGAAGATTTGAAGTAAATAAATGAATAGGACAGTAATCTTATTGGATCTATAAAATGAATTGGTATAGACTTTAATTAAGTTCTTATTGAGTATGAGTGTAAGAATCAACCAAGGTCCAAAAGTTTAAGCTTAATAAAAAATGTGAAGGGACTATCATTAACCTCAATCGAAGTAACTTGTAACCCAAAAGTCATGAGGGGTTGAGGAGGGATGATGTTCCGGGGAAAGGATGGCGGCTGAGGTTGTGAGGGGCTCTACCGACATAGTTTAGGGTGACAACAGGCTTAGTTGAATAACGGTCTGTTGATTGGGCTCCGGTTGGTCGATTAGGCTTCGATTGGTTAGTCAGTGTTGTTGTCAGTGATGGTTGCTGGCACCGTTCGACAAGCAAGGAAAAGAGGAGAGAGTTTGGTCCAAAGCAAAAAAACTAAGATGAACGAGGGTTTATGCAAGATTTAAGGGATTTGTTTTAGGAAGAGTTTAATGGAATTAACGAAGATTTTTTTATCAAAAGCTTGTAATGAGTTCAAAGGCTCATAATGAGATAGATTTAGAAGGTTTTTAAAACATATTTGAAATGGGGTCGAAGGGGTCATAATTGAGATAGATTTAGGAGGTTTTAGAGATATATTTGAGATAATTTAAAGGGCTTATAATGAGATAAATTTAGACATATTTGAAATTAGTCAAAGAGCTCATAATTTTAGTTGAATACGAGGATTATAAAGATAAGTTCCTTAAATTGCATTCAAATATGTCAAATGCCTAAATAACAAAATTGATTATTAAGAGATTTTAGGAATTGAATAATGGAGAAAAAAGAGCAAAGAGTTAAAATGGAAGGTTGAAATGGAAGTTATTCTATTATTATTATAAAGTAAAACCTGACTTAGTGATCGGGATGTGAGGCTAATGAGTGGCATTGGCCTTGGAGTTCAAGTCATGGGTTTAACCTTAAATCATCATCATCATCATTATTATATTATTATTAGCATTATTATCAGCATTATTATCATCATCATCATTGTTCTGAGTTTGGGCCAAGGGACTGGACTTGGGCTCTCATTAAATAGTCCAAATACTTTTAATAAATTATAGGTTTTAGAAGAATTTTATTGGCAGAATTTTCTTTTATTGAGATCATCTTTCATAAAGAGATATCTGCATATATAAACTATAAACAAAATAAAATATGGTCTTCACAGAGTTGTACTTTATTTTTCATAAAAGATAAGATGTGATATTTAAATTGTGGATAAAACTGAAGTATGAATCTCTTTCTGTAGATTCACAGACTTAATAAAGAATGGGCCCTGCAGGGTCTCATCATCGTGCCCAAGTATATTATGCAAATAGAAAACATGCCATCATAACAAAGCCTCAAATTTAAAGTTTGAGATTCGCAATCCAACAAAACTGCGAATCTAAAATTTGAGATTCGCATCCCAGTTGAAGTCCAAAAGAACCGTGAATCTAAACTTTGATATTTGCATTCTGATTGTGGTTTATGGAAAACACGAATATAAAAATTGAGATTCGCGTTCTACCTTTCAGTTACGACCCAGAGGATTAAAGATGTCGGTTACAAATTCTGGTGATTTAATACAAATCCACCAGATTAAAAGGTGAGGAATTAATTCTCACATCGTGGAGACCAACAGTTGGACAGTTACATCTGTTCAAGAGCTCCAAATCTCTATAAACAGCACGAGCTAAGGTAGAAAAAGGCATCTGGAGATCAATATAAAAAAGAGAGTCATTTTCTAGCTAGGTGTTAGTGCTATCAAGAGTTCTAATTTCCTGCCAACTCAAAATTTTATATAGAGTGTCAACGGAGAGCAAGATCATCCTCCATAACTACTCTTGAACCCAACTTTAAACAAAGAGAGAATTAGATTTTTCTCATCTTCTGTAAATGGAAAACCGTTCATAATTGTAATCTTTTATTAAAAAAGTTCAATAAAAAATCATTAACAATTTTATGGAGAATAGAAAATTAGCGACTCCACTAGGGACACATATCATCACTAATGATAAGGTTGTAGCTCAATCTGATAATATTCTAGTTGGTAGCATGGTCAGATCACTCATCATTGAGTTCAGTCAGGAGAAATATACAGAATTCCTCTCCTCTGGTTCCGAAAGCCCTAATTCCTTTTGAAAATGCCGTAAGATTTCTAACAACTCAGCCTGTAAAGAGCTCTCAAAGAGAGCAGTCCAATCAAAGGACTCCTCAGACCAATCTAGTCCCAAAGGAGAACCATCTCCTTCATCAGCACAAGATCCAGGGTTTGTTCCAACCAAGACCCATGAGGATCTCCTCGAGAAGATGGATGAGGATCCCCATAATAACAAGGAAAAACGACCATTTTCTGATTGTCCAAAAGATAACTCAGAAAATAAAGTTTCTCTCACCTGCACGTTAAGAAGGAACTTACGAAGAAGCGGGGCTCGCGCTTTCCACAAAGCCATGAAGCAACAAGAGGCTTAGAACCATAGTCGCGAAGACATATAGTTCAAGTATGGAAACTAAAGAGCGAAGTAGTCGTTCCAAATGATAAAAAGAAAAATTAAGATGCAGATGGGTTTACTTATATTTCTTACAAGAAACACCGTACACCCACCAAATTTATTTATAATTACAAACGCAGAGTTTACATTCGTGTCCGACAAACTTGACGAGAGCCCCACCCTCATGCCTCGGGAGATAAGCGTGATTTTCAAGATCGTATTTTTACAAATAGACGCGAACTACAAATTCGTGTGCCAACAGAAAAGAACGATTTTCAAAAGCGTGCTTCTAAAGAAGAATCAACTTCTAAGGCAGAAGCTCATCCATCTGCTACTCTAGCTAAAGTAAAATTCACTCCTGCAATCGTTAAAGGATTAAAGGAATAAAGACTCCTATTCCTAAGATATGTTTTGGAAGCAATGTCATCGCCACTAATCAAATGATAGGTTCCAATACAAAAGATCTCAAGGAACTTCTCAACAAAAAGAGAGAAGAAACCCGAGTATCTCAATGTCATTGTGAATGATTAATAAACGCAGTATTATCACATTGTCACTGTGTGGCTGCTCCTGCCAAACAGTCAGTTTTTATCGACTTATAATGTCTTCATCTCAACCATCAAAAAGAAGATGACGTAACAAGTAAAAATTTTCTGAACCTGAATATCCCGAAGTATCATCTAATATGATAAGTTTCGGGAAGAAAAAAAGAAGAAAATAAAGAATTTCTCTAGAAAAGATTATTCTGATTCTGAATATTCTTCAGGCTTGAAGAGTATATTCAGCAAAATGCAGGGTGTTTTTTAGAATACTTGTTTCAAGAAAAGAGTGACAACACTAGTAGATTACAAACAAATGGCTGGAGTCTCTTCTGATGAAGAAGACAGTAAATTCAGTTATGGCCGATCCCAGACATCAGACTCATGCTTTGAAGACTCTGTATCCGTATATATGGCACAAAATACTCCAGAAGAGTTCATGAGGAGGATTAATGAACAAGATATGACCATCCAACAACAATAAAATACTATCAATGAAATCAAATATATGCTTTATGTGTTGTTGGAGTTGGAAAAAATAAGAAGAAATAATAAAGGAGAGTCTTCTTCTAAAGCTCGCACAATCCAAGAAATGACAAAGGGAAGAACAGAGAAGAATCATCTCGAGTTCCTCCTAGGAATGAGAATGAAAATAATGAGGATCGTCGCGAAGAAGAAGATAATCGCTCTTTACATTCCCATCATCAAGAAGGAAATCCAAATTAAGAAGGAAATGCAAACACTACTTGAATGGAGAGTTTTCAAAACCAACTTGATACTCTCATGCATAAGAATGATTTGCAAGAGCTAGGGGTTGAAGACCGTACCCAATAAAATGGGAAAGTATACAGTTCCCAAAAAATTACAAACCATTGAAACTCAAATCATTTGATAGTAAAGGGTCGCCAAATCAGCATTTTACTATTTTAAATCGCAGACGAGACATTTAATTGGAAATGACCCGATCATTACATGAGTCTTTGCTAGTACCTTAACAGGTCTAATATTCGAATGGTTCCAGAGGTTGGAATCGGAAACCATCAATTCGTGGAATGACATTGAAAAAATCTTTTTAATAAGGTTTTATGAATATGATATGGTAGTTTCAATGCCAACACTCCTGGCTACAAAGCAAAAAAAGGAGAATTAGCTCGAGATTTTATAAAAAGATTTAGAAATGATTCTCTGAAATGTCCGCATGGGATGCTAAAGAAAATATTGTAGAAACTTGCTGACAATCTCTCCACCAAAATTCTTGCCAGAATGGGAGTTGTAAAGTCTTCTACTTGGAAAGATTTTTCGTTACAAGCTAAAGAAGCTGAAGAAATTACACAAAGATTTGAAGAAGAAGAAGAAGAAAGAGAAACCAAGGTAAAATAATAATTCTAGATCGTACCAATCTTCTCGACCTAAGGAACACAAAGGGAAAGAGACAATGGCGACTAATACTCCAAATCATGTAAAGTCTTTTTCAATGAATCCTTCTTAACCGCGGTTTTCTCAGAAGCAATATTCTTTTAAAAATGAGCATACTAATACTATCTTCAATTTACACATGACTAAGAATTTGTTGAAGTTATTAGAATCTAAATGACTTAAAGATATTGGAAAAGTTAATGATTCTAATTATTGTGTGTATCATAGGATCATTAATCATCCTACTCAAAATTGTTATATCCTTAAGGATAAAACTCTGGTGGATGCTAAGGTCATCAAATTATGAGAAGATCAGAAGAGAGTAACTGTGAATATGGTAACTATTACATTTGGAAAAGCTCCAGAATAGATAGAGTTGACTGTTCAAGAAGGAGTTCAGTCGATTCCCAAAGGCACAATGAGAATTGTGAATTATGATCCTTATCAGTAACAAAAAAAAGGATTATATCCTTTTGAATCTTCAAAAGAAGAGATAATGCATCTAGATCTCCTTGAGGACGAGCAATGGATTTTAAATTCATCAAGAAGATATCAAAAGGAAAGATTTTTACTTCTAACGTCATTACTGCAACACCTGAGGATGATGCAGAAATTCCCTCTCTATCAGACTCAGAAGAAGAAGAGCCAAAGGATTCTTTGTAAGTTAACACGGATCAACCAAACCCTTCTGGGCTCATTCAGGCAAAGAATACTTGAAAAATTATAATCAAGTAGCAGAGGCTCAGCCATCTCCAGAAAAGAATAAGCCAAAAGAGCTTAAATTTGACAAAGGTCTTAAAAGAAAAGATAAAGAGCCTGCAAAAAGTTCTAAGAAATCTTTCGAATTTGATGTATTGGCATAATTGGCCAATATTCCTGCAAGAATTATTTTGTATGAGCTCCTAAAACTCTCTAAGTAAACTAGAGAAGTTTTAAGAGAAACTTTGTAAGACTCTAAAGTGTTTATGGCTCAAATTCCAGAGATAATTGAAGAAGAAATCTGCACAGTATATCATCAAACTTCTAAAAAGATTCCTTACATAACCTTCTCTCCAAAAGATATGCAAGTGAAAAATAATAAGTGTCATCATCCTTTGTATTAGAAAGGATACATAGGGTCATCAGAGATCGATCGAATCCAACTTAATCCTGGATCTGCCCTAAGTATAATGCTAAGACGGATGTTGGAATATCTTGGAATCCCAATGAGCATATTGGCATCAACAAACACTATCATTTTTTGATTCATCATTAATGGTAGTAGACCACTAGGCAAAATAAAGTTGAAATGCCAGATCGGCGATTTGAAGACGGAGGTCACAGGTTATGTAATAGATGCTGACACGTCCTATAATCTTTTGTTTGGAAGGCTCTGGATTCACATCAATCTCATTGTTCCATCTACACTTCATCAATGCATGAAATATGTAGACAAATATAGTAATGTGATGACCCTGGTGGTAGAGAAGCAACCCTTTAAATTAGTAGAAAACTACTTTATTGACACGTTACTATACCAAGACACATTTTATGCAGCTAAACAAGCTGATCCAGAAGAATCTGATAGCGGCAATGAAACTGACACTGAATTAAGATTCGAAAATTCATAATCCAATAATGAAATCTAGGAAATAGATCCCATTGCAATAAGCCTTGAAGGCCTTGATGTAAATGAAACTGTCAATTCTAATGGTAAGTGGATAATTAATGAAGATATAAAGTTTGCTTATTCTTCTGGTGTTAATTCTGAACCCTCAAGTACTAGTACTGATGTGGTTAGTGATCACCTAGATAAAATTATTCTTTAGCATCATTTCAAGCACCCATTCAATCATCCTTTTACATACAAAGTGATGATGATGGAGATGCAAATGAAATTGTTTTTGAAGTTCCTCCTAAAAATAAAAATAAAAAACCTATGATATTTGGAAAAGCAAATAACAAGAATAAAGGAAAATATTTAGATTCTAAGGAAGAACAGGAAAATCCCGAGTTCTTCTGTTATGATGAAAGTTCCCATAAGTTAATGAGAAAATTGAGATATAACCTAGCCAAACACATAGGGTTAAATTTTGGAAAGGGAGAAAAGCAATCCTTCAATCTTTTATTCCGAAAGGAAAGATGCCCGACTATTACGATAAAACTAGCAGAGAGTTGGGATATGCTACCACTTTCAAAGATCTTTCGGATATGAAATTTGAAGAAAGGCAGCAAACTCATTTATCATAGTCATCATGTTGAGATTCAGATGTAAACATTGGTGCTATTTTTTAAGAGTCTCTGTCAATATGATCTCTATAGACAAAGAAAAAAGAAAATGATGAATTATCACCAATCAACGATGATTCATGGGCAAAACACCTCAATATGTAGTAGAAAATCCAATTTGAACAAAGAAAATCTCCAACTGAAAATAAAGTGATCCAAATAAATATGGGTGATGAAACTAACCCTAAACTCATATTTATAAGTGAAAATTTATTTTCAGAAGAGAAGAAGAAGATGATTTCTCTCATTCGATAGTACATTGATGTTTTCACTTGGAATTATGAAGATATGCCAGGACTAAACCCAAAGATCACAGTTTATAAATTAAATATTTGACTAGATGCAAAGCCACTAAAACAACAACAATGAAGATTTCATCCTGAAATTATGGAAGCAATTGAAGCTGGAATCAAAAAGTTAATTGAGTCAGGCTTCATTCACATGGAATAATATCCAGACTAGGTCGCAAATATAGTCCCTGTAACTAAAAAGAATGAAAAGATTAGGGTCTGCATTAATTTCAGGAATTTGAATGAAGTATGCCCGAAGGATGATTGATGTCAGGGATTTGAATGAAGCATGCCCGAAGGATGAATTTCCTTTATCTATTATGGATGTCATGATTGACAATACTTGCGACTATGAAAGGATATCATTTATGGATGGATATTCAGGATATAACCAAATTAAGATATACCCTAATAATAAAAAACATACGTCATTCAAAACGCCACTTGGAGTATACTGTTATATAGTCATGCCATTTGGTCTGAAAAATACTGGTGCTACGTATCAATGTGCCATGAACATGATATTCGAAGAATATCTATGAAAAATAGTGGAATGTTATGTAGATGATCTGACAATTAAAAATAAGAACAAGAATGATCATCTTCGCGATTTAAGAATAATGTTTGATCTTATGCGAAAGCACCAGCTTAACATAAATCCTACTAAATCTTTTCTGAGAGTTTTCAATGAAAAATTTCTTGGCTTTGTATTCACTTCTCAGAGAATTCATCTTGATTCAGACAAAATTAAAACAATTTAAAATATGTCACCACCCAGATATCTCAAAGAATTAAGACGATTGTAGGGTAGGCTGGCTCACATTCCAATATTCATATCAAATTTATTTGGAAAATGTCAACCTTTTACATGGTTGATGAAGAAAGGAGTACATTCATTTGGGATGATGCATGTTAGAGAGCGTTTGAAGAAATCAAGGAATATCTCACCAAACCACATGTACTTGTAGCTCTAGTTTCAAGAGTACATTTTCTGTTATATGTGAGAGTTATGGATCATTTCTTGGGAGCTTTATTGGTGCAAAAGAATGAATTGGGGTATGAACAAGCCATTTATTATCTCAGTAGAATGATGATTGAAACTGAACATCGATGTAATCCAATGAAAAAAGAATGTCTAGATTTAGTGTTTGCAATACAAAAAATACGATACTATCTAGTGGGACAAACAATCCATATTATATTGAGAGTTAATCCCTTAAAAATATTAATGACCAAGCCGGGTCATTAAATTCCAGATTATCTAATTGGGCCATTCTACTATCTCAATATGATATGTATTTCATTTCTCAAAAATCAATTAAAGGACAAGCTATAATTGATTTCTTAGCTGAACATCAAATTCCAGCATCTTCAAAATTGTATGAAGATATCCCTGGTGAAGTAGGGGAAGGAAATATAATTCTGAAGAAAATATTTAACAAGAAACCACTGAAGATAGAAGATGTATGGTAACTTTTCTTTGATAGTGCTTCTAGAATGGGATCTCAAGGAAAGATGGTAGCAAAAGTGGGGGTTGTTTTTGTTTCTCCCTATAACCATATTATTCCTAAAGCATACTCATTGACAAGTTCATGTTCTAATAATGTTGCTGAATACAATGCCTTATTGGTTGGTTTAAAAATATCCAAACAGCTAGGGGTGAAGTATTTAGAAGTATACGGCAATTCCCAACTTGTTATAAACCAAGTAAGAGGAGAATATAAAGTTAGAAATAAAAATCTATTGTCATATTACCAAGCAGAAATAAAAATGGCTAATAGTTTTAATTGTTTTTATATTAGTCATGTACTACATCACCAGAATGATTATGCAGATGCACTAGCTTCCTTGGCGGCTACTTTAGCGTTACCCAGAAATGCTAGGAAATGTGTAACAGTGCAAAGTAAAGAATTATTTTGCCCAAAGTATGAGCTTGAGGAAAAACTAAATTCATATAAGAAACAAGAAGAAGATGAAGTATATGCTCTTGAGTCTAATCTTGAACCAAGAGACTGTCGATTTCCTTACATAGATTATGTTCTTTATAGAATATTATCAAAGATCCTAAAGAAGCAACAACAATTTGACGAAAACCTGTTCGATTCAATTATAATGCCAAACTTCAGACATTATATAGAAAATCTTATGATGGGATTTTACTTCGTTGTCTTTCTAACAAAGAAGCTCAAGAAACACTTGAAGAAGCTCATAGCGGTATTTGTTGAACACATCAACCAAGACCAAAACTCTGGGATAGACTCTAAAGAATGGATTATTGCTAGCCCAAAATGATGAAAGACACAGTTATTTATGCTAAGAAATGTAGAGCCTGTCAGATACATGCGGACTTCATACATCAATCTCCGAAGTATCTCCAGCCAACGGCTACATCATGGCCATTTGAACAATGGGGAATGGATATTATTGGATCAATCTCCCCACCTTCAACGAGGGGTCATTAATGGTTATAACAGATTACTTCTTCAAATGGACTGAAGTTATTGTTTTAACTGAAGTAAAATATTCAGATGTGATTAAATTCATAAAACATCATATTATATACCGCTTTGGAGTATCTAGGAGAATCATTCATGACAATAGACCTCAGTTTGTGAGTCAGTCATTCTCTAGGTTTTGCAATAAGTATCAAATTGAAAGTGTAGTTTCATCCCCATACTATCCCACAGCCAATGGTTTGGCAGAAACTTTCAATAAAACTATTGTGAAGCTTTATAAAATGTTCGTTTCATCCAACCAACGAGATTGGGATGAAAAATTTGGAGAATGTCTTTGGACTTATCTAACTACTGTTAGAACTCCTAAAAACGCTGCACCATTTTTTTTGGTGTATGGGTACGAAGCAGTACTTCTTTGGAAATTCAAATTTCGTCGTTATGAGTTGCAGTAGCAACCAAAATGACACAAGAAGAAAGATATCGACAAAAACTTCTAGAGTTAGAAGTTCTTAATGATAAGCGTTTGGAAGCTCAGTAAAGTATTGAACTTTACCAAGCGTGAATCTCCAAAATTTTTAATAAAAATATTAAACAAAGAACTTTCAAGAAAGGAGATCTGGTTCATTCAGTAAGAAAACCAATCATAATTAATAAGAAATCTAAATGAAAGTTCCAACCAAAGTGGGAAGGACCTTTCGTTATTGATACAGTCTATTCTAATAGTGCATATCGTTTGGTAAAACCAAATGGATATAAAATAATGATGACAATCAATGAAAAGTTTATGAAGAAACATTATTCTTAACTTTTAATTGAAAGGCTAAAAATCCCGCAAACTTGTTCTTATTTGAGATTCGCGATTCTGGAATCAGAATTTCCTAAAAAAATGTAAATTTTATAAAGTCGCGTTGTAAGAAAATCAGATACATAGCGTGAATCTTCGCAAGGTTATGTCTAATAAAACAAAATTTCCGGTCGTATTACGTGATCTATGCAAAATGTGAAGTTTACGACTTTATTTATTTATATACTTCAATGATATATTTTCCAGTCATATGAGACTACGTAATCTATGCAACTAAGATAATTGAGCATAAACATATTCAATAAATTAATCTACTAGGGCGTTAATCTATATGACCAATAATCTTCTCTAGTTAATTAATTAGAAATCAATTAATCTTAGTTAATAAATTCTAAACTCAACTTTTTCTTCCATAATATATATTAATTAGTATTATACACAATAAATTGAAGATCCTCAAGAGAATAATCTTAGGTTTACTATTGTTATACTACTTACCAATCTCTTACACTTAGAAGTGTAGATTTAGATTGCAGTCAAGGATCATGCTTGCTTTGACTTTTGAGTGTTTGGTATACTACCAAGTAAAGCTTAGTGTATACTGTAAAATTTATTTTGTTGATTTTGTACACCTTTTCAATGGGCCATACCAGACTAGATTGTTGTTCATTTTTTTATGGGTAATTACAAGGGTACATTCGAAATATCTAAAGGCAACCCCACTAAAATTGCTTTTAATTAAAGTTCTTTATAATTTTATTGGACAAGTATAGCCTCTTCTTCTTCTTTGTTATAATTGGGTTAGGGTTTTTAGAAGGAGGGAATGGGGCAAATAGAAGGGGAGGCATGGGATATGGCGAATCGGGGCAAGAGAGAGTGAAGAGGGGAGAGAAGGGGGTGGGGGAGGAGATGGCAGATCGGAGTGAGTGAGAGCGAAGGGCAGAGAAGGGGGTGACGATGGGGAAGGTGGCAGCGGAGGGAGAGCGGGTGGGTGGACTCAGAGGCTGACAAGGGAAGGGAAAGGGTGACAAAAGGGGGAGGGGGAATTGGAGAAGGGGAGACGGTGGTTTTTTACGGAGGGGGAAGGCGGTGATGGTAGGAGGAAGGTGTTCTCAGCAAAATTCTTACTTCCTTCCATTGAAATAACTTAATTATAATGAAAGTGAACAAAATAAAACAAACGAGAGGATTTATAATTTATCTCTCTCTTTTACAATAAAAATAGGCTCTATGTGGCGATGGGATCTATCGAATAGTTATATTTGACGATCTTGACATGGAAGTCTTCTTTCTCGATGAAGAAGATGGCCGGCTCTAGATCTTCTCTGCTGGTCTTTATGGGTTTAAGGCTCTCACGCATAACTTGAACTTTACAAAGGCTCCCAAAAGATCCCCAAAGGCTATCTCAAGAGGGCATTTATAGGCTTGAGTCAATATAAGAGTTTCCAATCAAATAGAATTGGAAGGTGGTTATATTTGACAAGGATTCTAATCAAATATCTTAGTTTTGATTTAAATCTCTTGATTATGAATTCTGATTGGATTCAATTCGGGTATTGGATGAGCCCAAATTTCAATCTCAATCAAATTGGAATTCTGCTCAAGCGGAGTTACGAATTAGCTCCGCGTTTTGCTCAAACGCGAGGCTAAAATAGCCAAAACGCGAAGCTGTGGAGCGAGCTCCGCATTATGTATGGTTATTTCCTTTTAATTAATTTTTAGAAATTTTACCACCAACAGAACCCCCTCCAAAGTTTTCAAAATGGCCTTTAACTTAGCAAATATTGAAATATTTTGGATTTTCAAGTTGGTTCCATGCTTGAACACGGAGTTGATAAATACCAATTTATCTTCACGTTTACATTCAACACGTGAAGCTAATAGCCTCGCATTCTACTGAAAACTGCTACAATTCTCACGCCGAATACCAGGGGGCAGGTTTTTTCATTTAAATAGAGTCTCTTCTTCTTCCTCTTCACTCTTTCAAAAATTCTCAAGAATGAAAGAGCTCCAGCAATCCAAACCCCTTGCAACTCGAGTGATTTCTTCGATTTTTCTCAAAATTTCTTCAAGATCAATGGCACCCAAGAGGAGCACCTCATCTCGCGCTTTCTCACCGTCGACGGCCGGTGCGAGCAGCGGCGGCAGTGGCTGCGATAGTGGCCACAGCGGCGGCGTGGCCTGCGCCGCACCCATTGGAGGTCATAATTTCCCACTTTGGACTTTTTAGAATGATTTTGGAATGATTTGGCTCAATTTTGACCGGCCAATCATCCCCTTCACCGGCGAAATTATCGCTGTTCTCCGGCCAAATGGCTTGGAGAAGAAGAGACCTCTGGTCTTCTTTTACGTGAAGTTATCGCGTTAGCTTCGCGTTTTTGCACTTTAATGTATTGCACGATGTTATCCTGACTGTCGTGTTTTCTACGCGAAGTTATAGGTTTAACTTCGTGTTTCATCTGAACACGAAGTTATTCTCTTAGCTTCGCATTTTAGCTTGACGCGAAGCTATTTTCTTAGCTTCACGTTTTATCTTAAACAAGAAGTTATTCTCTTCATCACGCGAATTTATTCTTTAGCTCCGCGTTTCTATATTTACAAAACTTTCTTCTTAGAATTTCTTCTAACTTTATTTTCTTCTTCTTGCAACTGGCTACTTGGTGGATCCTCTCTCACATAGAAATCATTTTGGGTTTGCTGGGGGTGCAGACCTAGCAACCCAATTCCGCTAGACAATTGACCTCTCTGCCTTCAAGCCAGGTCTAAGAGAGCGTAGAGAGAAGCTGATCAGATACAGCCCCGCAACTGCAAGGGAGATCATCACTGATGCTCCCTTTGAAGCAATGAACCGAGAAGCACTGGAGTTCCTCTTCGGTGACGCCATGGAGCATTCAGACGAGATTCTATTTGAGGAGGAGAGCAAATGGCTCTATCAAACCGGTAACCTACTGATGTTCCTGCCTGACATGGAATGCAGCTATCCTTATATCTACAAAGGCTGTCTTCCCATCGTGAGTTAGATTAGGAGCTAGCTCGGGACTATGACGGAGTTGTGACCGGCAAGTTCGGCGTAAATGGGGCCTATCAAGAAGGCCCTGCCAGATGTGTCACTGGGCTCCTTCCTGGTAGAGTTACAAAGGAGCATCCAGTTGGGAAGGTTACGATCCGTGCCAAGACCTTCTTTAGCGAGTTCGTGGCCAAGGGTGGTCAATACCCTGCGAAGGACTTCAGGATGCCCAGATGGATTCATTCCTCGGGCAACATGTAGTGGTTCCGGCTTGTCAAGTATGTGCTGGACACCCATGAGCAAACCATGAAGGAGATTGGTCTATACAAGGCCATTAGGAACCCTGAAACCAGCTCATACCATCTCTTCAGCCTTTTGGAGATGTACAACCCTGAAACCGGCACTTTCTTCATGCCTGTGGGTGAATTAGGATTCATTCTTCATGAGATGTATGAAGTCTCGGGCTTATCAATGGGCGAAGTCCCTTATGAAGAGTATATCCCTATCGTCGAGAAGTTGAATATGCTGAAGGCGAGAGACGAGCGCATCTATCAAACATACTGGGAGATGATGTGCCATTATCACATATGTACCGACTTTGCTGGAGTAAGAAACCAAGGAATCGGCCACAAGAAGTGGGCAGATTATCTCTTTGTAAATTTAAAGAAGAGCCTGCCTATGATCCGCGGACGCAAACATGTCAGCGTTGAAGAGATCAAATAGCGCATCTCAGATCCAGAGGCCACCAGCTACACCACCGAATCAAATGAAGGAGGGTATAATTCTAACACGATCTTCCAAAGTTTTCATTATCAGGCCCAATTCCCTATTTTAGACAGGGGTCTACTTGCTGGGTTCCTGATGCTATGGCTAAAGAGGTGTGATGTTCCTTCTTTACCCAAAGAAGCCATTGCGAAGAATGTCATCTACCCTGCTATTTTATTAGCTTACGGACGACCATTCGGGCTCATTCCAGCAATGGTTAGCAATCCTCAGAGCAGGCTTCGGGCGCTCTACAACAGCTTTATTCCAGTAGACAAGAATAAAAGAAAAGTTGTAAAGGGGAAGAAATAAAGGAAACTGCTACGGTAAAGACACCAAACTTTAGGGTGGAGATATCCTATACTTATCTGATGGCATGGCTAGACATACATTGCCCGTCTCTGATTAGTTCCACGGATTATTGTCCAATCGACAAACCATTCTTCGTGGAGATGTATAAATGCTCCACGTGGAAAAGCAATTATATGTCAATAATCCGAATGACGCTCCGTCACTACCAAAATTATGAAATCTTCCGTTACTTTCCAGATTTTTCTGGTGGAGAGTATGGTTCAAAATTTAAAGATATTTTGGGAGCAAACAACTTCACCAACTTATCTTCGGGGGCATTTTGGTGGCTGCTGAATATTCGTCCCGGGCACTTGGTGTATCGTCAAGACACCATGTGCTACATAGAGCCATATACACCAAGCCGTTTTGCTCGTCAATTCAAATATACACAACTCTATGTCGGGAATCTGAATAAGGGGCTGGCGTACGAGGATAATATGTATGCAGGAGCGCGAGGTTGGCTCCATTTTGTTGCTGGAGGCACCGGAGCCGAATTCACGCTGCCCCAGAAATCGCCAGACTTGAGCATGGCATTAAGTTTTTGTATATGGTACAGTGTTGCCAACGCTGATGTACTAACTTTCTCCATCAACCACAGTTGTTGTAAGGAGATAGAGGCCTTCTACTCTCACCAAAAAGGGGCGAAGAAAGTTAGAGTGAAAAGAATGGATGAATTTCTTGACACAGCGGCCGATCCATCAGATGCAGGCGATTCTGATGATGATGACGATGCTGGTGGTAATGATAATGCTGGGGCTGGAGGTTCTCCCCAACCTGCTAGCACTTGTCCTCGAAGCCCAACTGTGAAGCGTCGCCGGATAGCTAGAGGTGAGCCAGCTCGTAAGAAGAAGAAATTAGCTGAGCAGACCCTAGTTATCCCAGAGGAAGCAACGGTCCAGTTGCCACGGACCTTCTTGCTTCAACTCTGTCGTCTCCACTAGCAGAGGAAGATGTGATAGCAGAAGCTGCAACTGCTGCTAATACACCAGATTTGCCAGCCGTTGGGTCTACTGAGCATGCTGCATCGCAACCTCAAGGTAGCGAGACAGGTGCTCTTCTGGAAACTATTGCAGCCCCTTCATCTAGTCCAACTACAAGACTTGTATCTACCGGTATGATTCCAGTCTTTTAACTTTATATTTTATTATTTTTGTATGTATATATGTGACACTCTTGTTCGTTTCTTCTTTCGAGATTAAGGTAGTCAACTTCATTCACCCATATATTTGACTACCAGAGTGGAGTCCGAGGAGCTGGTCGACTATTCAGGCACCACTGGCTCGGTGGACGGACTGGGCAGTTCAGTGGAAGAGTTCGGTGTAGACTATTTTATGCCAGCCCCTCGCTCTGTTCCTACTTTGACTCCTGTAGTTGATGAGCTCGGGAATGACGATAGGACAGATACTATTGCTGCTATGCCAAGAGATGTTCCTCCATCTCCAAACCTACCATCTCCAACACCGGTCATTTGCTCTGAAGACACTTTTCCGGTTGTTGGTGGCGCGCCATCAGCTCCTCAGGCAGCGGTATTAACGTCACCAACAGTTATGGCTGTAGGGACTCCATCCGCTCCTCTTGCTCCAGCTCGCTTACCAATGGGAGATGAAGACAATTTGAAATTCTCCATTGAGATCACTTCTTCTACAGGAGGGGTTTAGGCAGAGATACTCCATCAGAATCTATTCCCCTTGGTGAAGCCGCTCGAATGATAGGTACTAGCGAAACTTCTCCTCGGGTTCCTAGTTCAGCCAGTACCTTACAGGCTTTACTGACCCCACATATCATGAACCTGGTGTAAGGACGAGCTTCCTCCTCTTCTACTCTCATGGAAACTTCACCTCTTCTAGTTACATCTTCCTTAGCATTACCTTTGCTTAACTTAGACAATGCTGATCTTCTTGAGGAGTTCTTTAATCACAGTGTTAATGATTTCATACAGCTGCTAAGGAGGTGTATCAGGATGATCTTAGATGGGAGAGATTTCCTCGAGCTTGGACGCCCAATGTTGGCCAGTTATCTGGACAACATTGAAAGGATTGGAGGACGTGACCGAGCAGCTCCTTATCGAGCCCGCCTAGAAGTTTTAGAAGAGCAGGTGCAAACGCTGAACACATGTCGCCAAGCGGATGTGGAAGTGATCACTGAAATCGAATTGGCACGATTTCGAGGAGAGCTAACAGCTCGTCAGGATGAATTGAGGCGTCAAAAGGACGACTGGTCTCGGGAGTTAGCAGAACTACGAGCCAGTCAAGAGTCAGTTCTCAGAGGGCTAGAAATGGTGGACTTTAAGATCGAGGGGAGTTAGGCAGCAGCATCAGAGCTCGGAAGACTATTGCCAAAGCTCAAGCTATTTTAGAAGCCAGCAAGTCTCGGCTAGGAGAGTCTGTGAAGAGGCGAGAAGAGTTGATCCTCCAACACCGACAACTCGAACAAGAGGGCATGGTGAGGAGCCATTCTATTGAAGAAGCTCGTCAGCGGTTGACCCAGCAACTTGCTATAAATAACAATGAGTTACATCGACAGGCTCAACATTCTGTAGAAGAAACCCTTCGTCGAGTTATTGACGAGACGGAGAATAAGTTGAAGCTTCTGGGAGAACCTTAACTCTCTTGTTTCTTCTTTTCTTTTTTTGTAATAACGGAACCCAAAAATTTTTAAATTCTTTTATTCTTTTGTAACTTTATCCATATTCTTTCAATTCATGAATAAAAATAATTCTTTGATTCTTTTATCTGTCGGCTTCAAACTTTTCTTGCGCAACAAATGATGATGTAGGTAGTCCAAAATTTTGGTAAAAACAGTCCAAGACTCGTTCGCGTAACTTAGATTGTTGATACCAGAATGACCGGGTCAGGATCATTGATCTCGGCAAAGCTCTTCAATAGAGCATGCTGATAGTTTGGCGGAGGCACTTAATTGCACACACCAGGATGATCGGGTTAGGATCATTGATTTAGACAGAGGCGCCTAATTGCACATATCTTAATTTGATAAAAAAGTTCAAGTGCTCACACGCGTAATTTGACCGTGGATGGTTATACTCTAAGGGGTGAGAACCAGATGTGACAGTTTTTTTTATGTATAATACTTTTTCAGAAATTTTCCGTTATAGGCATCATCATTCTATCAATATTCTAGTTCATTAAGCAATAAGCTCCACTAGAGTATGCCGTCTCCATTACGAATGGTCCTTCCCACTTGGGCTCAAATTTACCCTTAGTTTTGTAGGACATAACCATTGGCCTTTTAACAGCCAGAACCAAGTCTCCTTACTTGAAGGTTCTCTCTTTGACGTTCTTATTGAACGCTTGCGAGACTCAGGCTTGATACAACTTGATTTGTTATTGAGCCCGGAGACACTTCTCATCTAGCGCTTCTAGTTCTCGCAGTCTTTGTTGATGTTGTTCCTCCGTCGCCATCTTTACAGCTAATGTCACTCTTAATGACGGTATTTGGATCTCCAGAGGTAAGACAGCCTCGCTCCCATATACCAAGGAGAAAGGGGTAGCCTTAGTTGGGATGCGGACCGTGGTGCGATAAGCCCACAAACACTCTCCTAACTTTTCATCCCAGTCCCGCTTGTTGGAAGAGACAAATTTCCGAAAAAGTTTAATGATCGTTTTATTGAAGGCTTCAGCCAAACCATTATTCGATGGATTATATGGTGTTGAAGTAATATCCTTGATTTTGAACTTATCACAGAATCGTGAAAACCTCTGGCTTATGAACTGTGGTTCGTTATCATGAATGATCCTTCAAGGAATGCCAAAACGGTATATAACGTGATGCTTGATGAACTTAATCACATCTCCCATCTTCACCTCTCTCATGGGTACGACTTTGGCCCATTTGGAAAAATAGTCAGTTATCACGAGTATGAACCGATGTCCTCTGGATGATGGGGGAATTATTGGCCCCATAATATTCGTCCCCCATGCTTCAAAAGGCCAACTGGCAATAATAGTGTGTAAGTATTCTGGAGGTTGATGAATAAAGTTAGCGTATACCTGGCATGCATGGCATCGTTTAGCATATGCCATTGCATTTGTAATTATTTTTGGCCAGTAGTATTCTAGCCTTCTTATGTGATCCCCAAGTTTTGGGCCGAGTTGATGGGTGTTCGCTGCAAAAGTTCCTTTGCTTCCTTCCATTGAATAAGCTTGAATTACAATGAAAGTGAACAAGATAAAAAAGAACAAACGAGAGGATTTTATATGTCAATCTCTCTCTTTTACAAAATAAACGTGGGATCAGTGGCGATGGGATCTGTCGAGCAGCTCCTTTGGACGATCGAACGTCGAACTCTTCTCTCTTGAAGATAACGGCCGATTGTAGACGATCTTCTCTGGTCTTTCCCGAACTCAAGGCTCTGTGCGTAACTTGAATTCTCTAAGAACCGAAAAGAAGAAGATGAATACCTCTGACTTCAAGGCTCTCTCGCGTACTTGAATTATCAAAGGATCCAAAAAGAAAACCTTAATTGCCGAAAAGAAGACCCCCTAGGGTTTCATCGGGAAGGTATTTATATCCCCAGGTTAATTTGAGAGTTTCTATCTAAATAAAATTCCCTCTCATCAAGGATTCCAATCAAATATTTAATATTGATTTAAATCTCTTGATTTAGAGTTCTGATTGGACTTGATTCAGGTATTTAGATAAGCCCAAATCATAATCTCAATCAATTTGAGATTCTTGTTATCTTCTCACGTGGAGCTTTAATCGCATCAAAACGCGGCGCTAAATAACCAGAATGCGGAGCTAACGCGGAGTTATTGAACATCTCTGCGTTTCACTCAAACGCGAGGCTTAAAGTAGCCAGACGCGGAGCTATAGAATAGCTCCGCGTTCTGTTGTGGAAAATCCTTTTAACTTAGAAATTTCTATAGCTCCGCGTTCTGTTGTGGAAAATCCTTTTAACTTAGAAATTTTCACTGCCAACAGAACCCCCTCCAAAGTTTTCAAAATGGCTTAGAACTTAGCAAATTTTGAAATACTTTGGATACTTAAACTGAAAACGCGGAGTTAGAATACCAAGTCTCCTTCGCGTTATGCTCGCCTACGCGGAGCTAATCATCTTCACTTTATTTTCAGTGAAATGAGTAATTGCTTCATTAATTACTCCTAATTTCTGTGCCGAATACCGAGAGGCGGAAATCCTGTTTAAATAGAGCTCTCGGCTCATCTTCTTCTTCATTTCACCCGAAGAATTTCTGAGAGCTCAGAACTCAGGCAACTCTGGCAATCGAGCGACTTATGTTGACGAATGATCTTCAATTGATCTTCGTTCAATTCTCCATAGATTTTCACCATTAGGATGTTATTCCAGAGGAGTTTGGCTAGACGCACATTGGTCGGCGTTAATGGCAGCGGCCGTGGAAGTGACGCGATGGCGAACCAGTCTATGCAGCGTCTTCCGAAGGTAAAAACTTTAACTCTTGGGCTTCTAAGAACCATCTTGAGTTGTTTTGGCTCGGTTTAATCTGGCTAATTGTTTACTTTACCGGCGAGATCGTCGTTCTCCTGCCGTAAGGCTTAAAGGAGAAGGAGAAGTCATAGAGGAACTCTATTCTTTTTCTACGCGAAGTTATCGCGTCATCCCTGCGCTTGAAACGCGGGGCTTATCTGACTAGCAGTCTCGATGAATCAGCGAGGCTAACTTTGATTAGCAGTCGCGATGAATTGCGAGGCTATCTTTGATTAGCAGTCGCGAGGAATTGCGAGGCTATTTTTCATTAGCAGTCGCTTCATGTCCCGAAGCTATGAAAGAGAAGGAAACAGCAGAGAGAAACTCTATCCTTCCTTTACACGAAGTTATCGCGTCATCCTCTGCGTTTAAAACGCGAGGCTATTTCTTCAACTGCACGCGGAGTTAGTTTAGCTTCGCGTTTTCACACTTTTAGAAACTCTGTTCTTTTTGCAGTAAGTCTAATCCTTTCTGAAGACGAGTGTATGCGGGTCTATCGATCTTCATTAGCAAAAGTAACTCTAAAGAAGCCAGAAGTATATGCTTTACAACATAGTTGCAGGTTTCAAGCTCTGGCTCCGAGAGACAAACTCTTGAAGGAGCCGTAAGCTCAAGTAAGGAATTGCAGCACTTGCAGTTCAGCTTGTGCTTCAATGCAGCACTTCCCTTTCCTCTCGTGCTTCATTTCAAATGACAGATCCAAATTGGCATTTTCAGAGGAGATCTTTTGCATGTGAACCAGGGAACTGAGCTTCAACACCACGTTGAGAAATCTTACTGTTTGGTTATTGATGACTTGATCATGTAAAATCTTTTGGGAGAGCTATAACTCCCTCTTTGTAATTTTTTTTTATCAATAAAGGCAAATTATTTTCCTCTCTATCTGTTGGCTTCAATAATTTTGCATACTCAACAAACAGATGGTCAATAGTTTTGGTAAAATAGTCTAAGGCACTTCTGCGTAACTTAGACTACTAATACCAAAAATGATCGGATAAGGATCACCTTAACTTTAGACGGAAGCGCCTAATTGCACTCACCAAAAAGTTCAAGTTTTTCATAAGAACGCGAAGCTAAGACACCGGATTATCCTCGCGTTTTGAACAGTTGCGCGGAGTTAATAACTTCGCGTTTTCTATCCTCACGTGAGGCTAATTAACTTCGCATTTTGGAGAGTAACTGACCAGTCATTTTCTCCGAAACTCGCGTCGAATTCCAAGAGGCGGTTTCTTTCATTTAAATGAAATCTCTATTCCTTATCCTTCTCACTTCATTTTGAGAATTTTCCAGAAACTTAGAGATTCAGGCGACCCGAGCTTCTTCCGACCGAGTTTTTCTCCCAACTTCCCGTCGATTCTCCTCAGCAATGGCACCCAAAACTCGTGCTACTTCTCGCGCGGCTCCATCATTTCTTGTAATAAGAACTTTGTAAACGGGAGAGAGATAATCTTTGATGGTTCTTCGAAATTCTTCTTGTATCTTCACCCCTTTTAATAAAGATGATTATTTTGACTCTTTTATTTGTCGGCTTCAAAACAGATTTGCTTGCCCAACAAATAACTTGTTGTCAAAATGATTTATCCCTCTGTATCGTTTATGCTCAATTTTCCGCACCATACTGTCAGAGGTAAGAATTTAACATGATAGGGTTTATGGGATTTTTAGCAAAACCCCAGTTATCAACGGATTTGATTAGCCTTTACCAACTACCGTTTGAGTTGGGCTAGCCATGTTATTCCCCTCAACATGGTGAGTTGTCGAGGATTTCGTTTGGGCTTAAATGCCAAACTTTTCCTCCTCCCATTGCCTAGTCGGCGTTTGGGCAATTCATACTTTTACCCCAGTATGATGGGTTGGCGAGAAACTGGTTCTCTTCCCATTGCCTAATCGGCGTTGGGCAATTCATACTTTTACCACAGTACGATGGGTTGGCGAGAAACTGGTTCTCTTCCCATTGCCTAATCGGCGTTGGGCAATTCATACTTTTTAGGTCAGAGGCGTTCAATCGTGCATGCCTAAAAGAAAGATTGGCGGCTGTTCAAACTTGAGAACTGGCACACCAGGTTTTAGGTCAGAGGCGCCAAACTGCGCATGCCTAAGAAAAGACTGGAGGTGGTTCAAACTTGAGAACCAAACACACCAGGTTTAGGTCAGAGGCGCCAAACTGCGCATGCCTAAGAAAAGAGTGGAGGTGGTTCAAACTTGAGAACCAAACACACCAGGTTTAGGTCAGACGCGTCAAACTGCGCATGCCTAAGAAAAGACTGGAGATGGTTCAAACTTGAGAACCAAATAGGAGGCGGTTCAAGGCTCTCTTGCGTAACTTGAACTGGGCACACCAAATACACCAGGTTTAGGTCAGAGACGCCAAAACTACGCATGCTTAAGAAAAGACTAGAGGTGGTTCAAACTTGAGAACCAAACACACCAGGTTTAGGTCAGAGGCGCCAAACTGCGCATGCCTAAGAAAAGACTGGAGGTGGTTAAAACTTGAGAAACAAGCACACTATGTTTAGGTCAGAGACGCCAAACTGCGCATGCCTAAGAAAAGACTAGAGGTGGTTCAAACTTGAGAACCAAACACACCAGGTTTAGGTCAGAGGTGCCAAACTGCGCATGCCTAAAAAAAGACCGCGCCAAACTGCGCATGCCGAACAAAAGACTGGAGGTGGTTCAAACTTGAGAACCAAACACACCAGGTTTTGGTCAGAGGCGCCAAACTGCGCATGCCTAAGAAAAGACTGGAGGTGGTTCAAACTTGAGAACCAAACACACCAGGTTTAGGTCAGAGGTGCCAAACTGCGCATGCTTAAGAAATGACTAGAGGTGGTTCAAACTTGAGAACCAAACACACCAGGTTTAGGTCATAGGCGCCAAACTGCGCATGCCTAAGAAAAAACTGGAGGTGGTTCAAACTTGAGAAACAAACACACTAGGTTTAGGTCAGAGGCGCCAAACTGCGCATGCCTAAGAAAAGACTTGAGGTGGTTCAAACTTGAGAACCAAACACCTTAGGTTTAGGTGAGAGGCGCCAAACTGCGCATGCTTAAGAAAAGACTGGAGGTGGTTCAAACTTGAGAACCAAACACACCAGGTTTAGGTCAGAGGTGCCAAACTGCGCATGCCTAAGAAAAGACTGGAGGTGGTTCAAACATGAGAACCAAATACACCAGGTTTAGGTCAGAGGCGCCAAACTGCGCTTGTCTAAGAAAAGACTGGAGGTGGTTCAAACTTGAGAACCAAACACACCAGGTTTAGGTCAGAGGCGCCAAACTGCGCATGCCTAAGAAAAGACTGGAGGTGGTTCAAACTTGAGAACCAAACACACCAGGTTTAGGTCAGAGGCACCAAACTGCGCATGCCTAAGAAAAGACTGGAGGTGGTTCAAACTTGAGAACCAAAAACACCAGGTTTAGGTCAGAGGCGCCAAACTGCGCTTGTCTAAGAAAAGACTGGAGGTGGTTCAAACTTGAGAACCAAACACACCAGGTTTAGGTCAGAGGCGCCAAACTGCGCATGCCTAAGAAAAGACTGGTGGTGGTTCAAACTTGAGAACGAAACACACCAGGTTTAGGTCAGAGGCACCAAACTGCGCATGCCTGAGAAAACACTAGAGGTGGTTCAAACTTGAGAACCAAACACACCAGGTTTAGGTCAGAGACGCCAAACTGCGCATGCCTAAGAAAAGACTGGAGGTGGTTCAAACTTGAGAACCAAACACACCAGGTTTAGGTCAGAGGCGCCAAACTGCGCATGCCTAAGAAAAGACTAGAGGTGGTTCAAACTTGAGAACCAAACACACCAGGTTTAGGTCAGAGGCGCCAAACTGCGCATGCCTAAGAAAAGACTGGAGGTGGGTCAAACTTGAGAACCAAACACACCAGGTTTAGGTCAGATGCGCCAAACTGCGCATACCTAAGAAAAGACTGGAGGTGGTTCAAACTTGAGAACCAAACACACCAGGTTTAGATCAGAGGCGCCAAACTGCGCATGCATAAGAAAAGACTGGAGGTGGTTCAAACTTGAGAATCAAACACACCAAGTTTAGGTCGGAGGCGCTAAACTGTGCATGCCTAAGAAAAGACTTGAGGTGGTTCAAACTTGAGAACCAAACACACCAAGTTTAGGTCAGAGGCGCCAAACTGAGCATGCCTAAGAAAAGACTGGAGGTGGTTCAAACTTGAGAACCAAACACACCAGGTTTAGGTCAGAGGCGTCAAACTGCGCATGCCTAAGAAAAGACTGTAGGTGGTTCACATTTGAGAACCAAACACACCAGGTTTAGGTCAGATGCGCCAAACTGCGCATGCCTAAGAAAAGACTGGAGGTGGTTCAAACTTGAGAACAAAACACAGCAGGTTTAGGTCAGAAGCGCCAAACTGCGCATGCCTAGGAGAAAGACTCGCGACTGTTCAAACTTCAGAACTGGCACACCAGGTTTAAGTCAGAGGTGCCAAACTGCGCATGCCTAAGAAAAGACTGGAGGTGGTTCAAACTTGAGAACCAAACACACCAGGTTTAGGTCAGAGGCGCCAAACTGCGCATGCCTAATAAAAGACTGGAGGTGGTTCAAACTTGGGAACCAAACATACCAGGTTTAGGTCAGATACGCCAAACTGTGCATGCCTAAGAAAAGACTGGAGGTGGTTCAAACTTGAGAACCAAACACACCAGGTTTAGGTCAGAGGCGCCAAACTGCGCATGCCTAAGAAAAGACTGGAGGTGGTTCAAACTTGAGAACCAAACACACCAAGTTTAGGTCAGAGGCGCCAAACTGCGCATGCCTAAGAAAAGACTGGAGGTGGTTCAAACTTGAGAACCAAACACACCAGGTTTAGGTCAGAGGCGCCAAACTGCGCATGCCTAAGAAAAGACTGGAGGTGGTTCAAACTTGAGAGCCAAACACACCAGGTTTAGGTCAGAGGCGCCAAACTGCGCATGCCTAATAAAAGACTGGAGGTGGTTCAAACTTGAGAACCAAACATACCAGGTTTAGGTCAGATGCGCCAAACTGTGCATGCCTAAGAAAAGACTGGAGGTGGTTCAAACTTGAGAACCAAACACACCAGGTTTAGGTCAGAGGCGCCAAACTGCGCATGCCTAAGAAAAGAGTGGAGGCGGTTCAAACTTGAGAACCAAACACACCAAGTTTAGGTCAGAGGCGCCAAACTGCGCATGCCTAAGAAAAGACTGGAGGTGGTTCAAACTTGAGAACCAAACACACCAGGTTTAGGTCAGAGGCGCCAAACTGCGCATGCCTAAGAAAAGACTGGAGGTGGTTCAAACTTGAGAACCAAACACACCAGATTTAGGTCAGAGGCGCCAAACTGCGCATGCCTAAGAAAAGAAGACGCGTATCTCCAGGGATACTAAGAATAGTATTTCTTCAGAAATTTGCCATTGATCGGCATCATCATCATGTCGCCATCTTGATTCATTAAGCGATAGGCTCCACTGGAGTATACTGTCTCCACAATAAACGGTCCTTCCCACTTGGGTTCAAACTTACCCTTAGTCTTGTGGGTTAGCACCATTGGCCTTTTAACAGCCAGAACCAAGTCCCCTTGCTTAAAGGTCCTTGGTTTGACGTTCTTATTGAACGTTTGAGATATTCGGGCTTGATACAACTCAATTTGTTGTTGAGCCCTGAGACGTTTTTCATCTAACGCCTCTAGTTCTTGCAATCTTTGCTGATGGCGCTCTTCTGTTGTCATCTTTGTGGCTAAAGCCACTCTTAATGATGGTATCTGGATTTCAAGAGGCAAGACAGCCTCACTTCCATAAACCAAAGAGAACGGGGTAGTTTTGGTCGGGGTGCGAACGGTGGTGCGATAAGCCCACAAACATTCTCCCAACTTTTCATCCCAATCTCGTTTATTGGAAGAGACGAACTTCTGAAGGAGTTTGATGATCGTCTTGTTGAAAGGTTCTGCTAACCCATTAGCCGCAGGGTTATATGGTGTAGAAGCGATATCTTTGATTCTGAACTTATTGCAGAATCTGGAGAATCCCTGACTAATGAATTGCGGACCATTATCATGAATGATCTGTCGAGGGACGCCAAATCGGTAAATGACATGATGCTTGATAAACTTGGTCACATCTGTCGTTTTCACCTCTTTCATGGGCACGGCTTCAGCCCACTTTGAACAATAATCGGTTATTGCAAGAATAAACCGGTGTCCTTTGGATGACGGGGGAGTTATAGCACCCACAATATCTATCCCCCATGCCTCAAATGGCCAACTTGCGACGGTATTGTGCAAGTATTCTTGGGGTTGATGAATAAAATTGACGTGAACCTGGCATGCATGGCATCGTTTAGCGTATGCCATTGCTTCTGTGATCATATTCGGCCAGTAGTACCCTAGCCTTTTTATACGGTCTCCGAATTTTGGACCGGGCTGATGAGCTCCACATACTCCATCATGCGTTTCTCTCAGCACTTCTTCTGCTTCTGATTTTGATATGCAGCGTAGCAGTAGACCGTCTCTTGACTTTCTATACAAAGTCTGAAGTTTATGGTCATAATAAAATCTCTGGGCCTTCCTCTTTATCGAGGTGGCTTCCTTTGGATCTTCTGGTAACATCTCATGTAAAGCATAATCCACAAACGGAAATCGCCAATCACGGGGCTCTAACTTTAAGCCTATCTGGCATACCTCTTCGGCTTGAGACACCGCGTCTGGGTGGAGGAGTTCTCTGCTATCGATGGTGATGCTTTTAGCTTCACCTGGTGGGATTGCCAGTGTTACGGCTAATGCGGCAAGAGCATCTGCATAAACGTTCTCATTTCGAGATATGTGGTATATGTAAAATTGTTAAAATATCCTGCTAGCTCAATAGCTAGCTGATGATAGGGTATGAGGGCTTCATGTCTGACTTCATACTCACCTATCATCTGATTGACAATGAGCTTAGAGTCTCCATATGCCTCTAGATGGTTCACCCCCAGCTACAGAGCTATTTTTAAGCCGATAATGAGCGCGTTGTATTCCGCAACATTATTCGTGCACGGTTCTATTAATGAGTAACCGTTAGGCAATATATGTTTATGTGGGGATATAAGCACAATCCCCACTCCAGCAGCAGATCGTCTCGCGGCACCATCAAAGAACATCTGCCAAGGTTATTCTCTGGTAACTGTGTTGACTTCTGATGTCTGCTTTAATTTGGACCAAATTGGATGGTCTGCAAGGAAATCGGCGATTGCCTGTCCCTTCATAGCCTTTTGAGGGACAAGAAAGTGGTTTTCAACATCATACCAGGTATTAATAGTACCTGGGGCAACTGCATAAACCATGTAAAAACAGGCCATCGCAAGATACTTGCAAATATTTTAGTCATTACTAGATCATTACCCATTAAATGTCCTGCTTGAAATAAGAAGTAATATATATGTTGACTGGGGGATTCTTTCTCGTCATACGGCTCTAACTTGAGCGGTTTATATTTTTCGGGGTACGGTGCGAAATCCCACTCAAGAGGATACGGTCTGAAACCCCCGATTCTTTCAATTCCTTCATGTGAATAGGGCATCAAGTTGGCTCTGTAATTTTTCGATTTTTTCTTCATGAGGATCGTGGAAAGAATAATTATCATCATCCTCATGTGCCGAATAAGCTTTTTCTTCTTTGGTTTCTTCATTCGTCTTGAATGGTATTTCCTCGTCTTTCTTTGGCAGTTTTTCCGAGGAAGAAGTTTTAGCTTTATCTTCGACTATTTTTTGGGTGTTCTCGACTACTTTTAAGAACATCATTTTGAGATCCTCGAATATTTTTTGTTGATCTCGGATCATTTGTTCTTAGGCCTCCAATCTCTGATCGATATCGTCAGATTTATCTAACATATGTGATGCTGATTTTTGTGGTCGGGAAGACGCAGAAGAGCGAGGTCAGGCTATGGTCGAGTTATTGCTATCATTATCACAGGAACCTTTTACGAGTTTCTTGTAATTTCGATGGGCGATAGCACCTGATTTAAGTCGGGTAAGATAATGAGGTTTTTCATCACTTGACTCTGAATCATCCTCTTTATCTATGACTTTCTTACCCTTTCCAACCTTGTTGGAGGTTACTGCTTTTCATTCTTTTCTTTAATTTTGCGGAGAGCACCTTTTGTCCTCTTTGTAGGGTGTTTCTCTGACTCGGTTAATCAGTCAAATACCGACACCTTTTTCTTATTGCAGCAACATTTGTTCAGTACAGCGGATACTGCCGTTATAAGTTGCTCACAGTGACAATTAGAGTCTGGTTGGACTTGACTTATATTCCTCTTCTTTGTTAAGTACTCTCTGAGATCAGTGACCTTAGATATAGAATCATGGGGCCCACTTAGTTGTTAAGAAGGTTCAGGGGCCCACTGAAGTTTCTCAGAGTCATTGATATCAAGTTTTTATCCAATAATGCGATAATCAGTCCTGATTTTATATTCAGATTATTTTACGCGGAGCTGGACACTAGCTTCGCGTTCTGAAGTGCGAAGTTGGGAAATAGCTTTGCGTTCTGAAGTGCGAAGCTGGGAAATAACTTCGCATTTTAAGCTAGCCTTGCGTTTTACGCTGGCTTGGCGTTTCTGCAGAAATTTAACTTCTGGAATCTTAGCCTCGCTTGAAGGAGATTTTTTGCAAGCTGGCTTATTCTTGCGATTTACGCAAGTTATATCTTCGTGTTTAATGCAATTTTTGCGATTAATGCAAGTCTGATTATTATCTTCGCGATTTACGCGATGGTAACGAATCTTGTGATTAATGCAAGTTTTATGGCTTTGCGATTTACGCTTATTCGTAGCAAAATTTTTACTTCCTTCCATTGAATACAACTTAGATTACAACGAAAGTGAACAAGATAAAGAACAAACGAGAGGATTTATAATTATCGCTCTCTTTTACAAAATATAGTGGGTTCTCGCAGCGATGGGATCTATCTAGTAGCTCCTTTGGACGATCTGGTGTCGATGATCTTCTTGCTTGACGAAGATGATAGCCGACTTGATCTTTCTCTCTGATCTTGATTCGTTCAAGGCTCTCACGCGTAACTTGAACTTTTTTAATGCTCCCAAAAAAAAAAGATCCTCAAGGCTTCCTCAAGAGGGTATTTGTAGCCTTAGATCAATATGAGAGTTTCTATTTAAATAAAATTTATATTCATCAAGGATTCCAATCAAATATCTTAGTTTTGATTTAAATCTCTTGATTTGGAGTTTTAATTGGACTCAATTTGGGTATTTGGAGAAGCCCAAATCTCAATCACAATCAATTTGGAATTCTAATGAAATTTGCTCACGCGGAGTTAACGCGAAGCTAAATTCATCAGAACGCGGAGCTATGGATTAGCTCCGCGTTTTGCTCAAATGCAAGGCTAAAATAGCCAAACGCGGAGCTACAGAGTTAGCTCTGCGTTCTGTTGTGGAAAACTCTTTTATTTAGAAATTTTTACTACCAACAGAACCCCCTCCAAAGTTTTCAAAATGACTTAGAATTTAGTTTATTTTGAAATACTTTGGACTTCAAACTGGAACACGGAGTTAAAATACCAAGTTATCTTCGCGTTTTAGTCGTTTGCGCAAAGCTAATAGCCTCGCATTTCAGTGGGTAACTGCTCAGTAATTGCTCTGATTCTTGCGCCGGATACCAAGGGGCGGGTTTTTTCATTTAAATAGAGTCCTTAAATCTTCTTCTTCCTCAATTCATTTGAGAATTCTCAAGAGCTCAAGAACTCAGGCGATCCAGGCGACCCAGACGACTCGACCGAATTTTCATCGATTTTTTGAGTTTTTCGTTGATTTCCTCCGTAGCAATAGCACCTAAGAAGATCGCGACTTCCTCTCGCGCTTCCTCACCATTGGCGGTTGGTGCTAACAGTGGTGGCAGCGGCCACCACGGTGATCCAGTTCATGTCGCGCCTATTGGAGGTAAAAATCTCAACTTTTGGACTCTTTAGCTTAATTTTGGAGTGATTTGGCTCGGTTTTAACCGACCAATTACTTCTTTACCGGCAAGATCACCGTTTTCCGGCCGTACAGCTTGGAGAAGAAGAAAGGCCTCTAGTCTTCTTCCACGCGAAGCTATCGCGTTATCTTCGCATTTGGAAATGCGGAGATATCTTTGCTAACTGTCGCGTTTCAACGTGAGGCTACGAACTTTAGCTTCGCATTTGTAAATGCGAGGCTATTAGCTTCATGTTTTTCATATCAACGCGAAGTTACCTTTTAGCTTCGTGTTTTACCAAAACGCGAGGCTATCTCTTTAGCTTCGCGCGGAGTTATTTTTAGCTTCGTGCGGAGTTATTTTTAGCTCCGCGTTTCTATACTCTCTTGTTTTTCTAACTCTTGATTCTTCTTTTGCAGTGAGGTATTCAGTGGATGCTCTCCCTCATAAACACTACTTCGGTTTTGCCGGGACTACAGATTTGACGTACCAATTTCGCTTCACCACTGATCTCCCGGCCTACAAGCCAGGTCTGAGAGAACGCAGGGAAAAGTTGATCAGATACCACCCTGCTACTGCAAGGGAGATCATTACTGATGCAGCCTTCGAGGCCACCAACCGAGAAGTGTGGGAGAAGCCCGCATTTTTCTTTGGAGATATAATGGGGCACTCGGACCAGATCCTCTTCGAAGAGAAGAGCAAATGGCTCTACCAATCTGGCAACTTGCTGATATTTCTACCCAGCATGGAGCGCAGCTACCCCCTGGTCTATGTTAAAAGGCTAGCCATGCATCGTGAGTTGGAGTGGGGGCTAAGCCAGGAGTATGACTGCGTCCCTACGGGCAAGTTGGGCGCACATGGGGCTTATCAAGATGGTCCCACAAGATGTATTACTGGGTTGCTTCCACGTAGAATCACTAAGGAGCACCCGGTGGAGGAGGTTCCAACTCGCGCACAGACTTTCTTGAGTGAGTTTATGGCTAAGGGTGGCCAATATCCAGCCAACGACTTCAGGATGCCTGGCTAGGTTTACTCTTCCAGCAACATGTGGTGGGCCCGCCTCGTCCAATACATGGTAGCTTCCCATGAACCAGTTCTGAAAGAGATTGGCTTATACAAAGCCATCAGAAATGTTCAATTTGGGATTTTTCAGAGCTCCTATCATTTCTTCAGTCTTCTGGAGATGTACAACCCCGAGACTGGCACTTTCTTTACACCAGTAGGTGAGCTAGGACTTGATCTCCACGAGATGTTTGAAGTGTCCGGGTTATCAATGGGTGAAGTCCCTTATGATGAGTACATCCCTACTACCGAGGAGCTGAATATGCTAAAGGCGAGGGATGAGCTCATCTACGCCACTTACTGGGAGATGATGTGCCACTACCGCATCTGTGCTGACATGGCAGGTGTGCGTAACCAAAGTATCGTCCACAAGAAGTGGGCTGATTACCTTTTTGCAAATTTGAACTCCAAAGAGAGTTCATCAAGTGTCCACGACCACAATCCTGTCGATGTCAAGGAGATTGATCGCCGCATACCCAAGACTCATGCTATATTTTACACCACCGAATCAAACGAAGGTGGATTCAATCCCGGCACTGTCTTCAAGAGCTTTCACTACCAGGCTCAGTTCCCAGTGTCCAACAGACGTCTTATCACTGGGTTTCTGATGCTATGGCTGAAAAGATGTGTCCTGCCATCACTACCAAAAGAGGCAATTGCAATGAATGTAGTGTATCCAGCAGTTCTACTAGCATACGGCCGACCCTTCGGACTCCTCCCGGCCATGGTGAGCAACCTGCAGAGTGGACTACGAATGCTCTGTAACGGTTTCATCCCCACAGACAAGGGCAAGGGGAAAGGAAAAGGCAAGTCAAAAGAGACTGCCAAGGCAAAGACTCCGAACCCTAGGGTGGAGATGCCTTATACTTATTTGATGGCGTGGCTCGTCATGCACTACCCCTCCTTAATGAGTGCGGCTGAACACCCCTGTTGGCAGTGAAAATTTCTAAGTTAAAAGGATTTTCCACAACAGAACGCGGAGCTAACTCTGTAGCTCCACGTCTGGCTAATTTTAGCCTCGCGATGAGTAAAACGCAGGGCTATCTAAAGCTTCATGTTAGCTCCGCATTCTGGTTATTTAGCGCCGCGTTTTGATGCGATTAGCTCCGTGTGAGCAGATAACCAGAATCTCAAATTGATTGAGATTATGATTTGGGCTTATCTAAATACCAGAATTGAATCCAATCAGAATTCTAAATCAAGAGATTTAAATCAAAACTAAGATATTTGATTGGAATCCTTGATGAATGCGAGTTCTATTTAGATATAAACTCTTGCATTAACCCGGGGCTATAAATACCTTCCTGGTGAAACCCTAGGGGTCTTCTTTTGGCAATTGAGATCTTTTCCTCTTGGAGAATTCAAGTTACGCACAAAGCCTTGAGTTCGTGAAAGACCAGAGAAGATCTCCTACAGTCGACCGCCGTCTTCGAGAGAGAAGAGCTCGACGTTCGATCGTCCAAAGGAACTACTATAGATCCCATCGCTACTGATCCCGCATTTATATTGTAAAAGAGAGAGATTGAAATATAAAATTCTCTCGTTTGTTCTTCTTTTTATCTTGTTCACTTCTATTGTAATTTAAGCTAATTCAATGGAAGGAAGGCGAGTAAATTCTGCTGCGAACAAACTGGCGACTACAGTGGGAGTCATCTCTTTCACTGATGAAGAGATTGTGGCGCAAACGGACGTTGACATAATCGGATCCGAAGTAGACATGCTGGTCGTTGAAATCGACCAGCAGAAGTACGAGGAGTTCCTCTCCTCTGAATCAGGTGACTTGGGCGAGACACGATATTATCGTTGCATGTACTCCAATACCCGAGCAACGGGTAAAGAGGTATCCACCGAGATACGGGGATCCTTGGAGACTGCGGCTATAGGGCCGATGCTCGAACAAGAAATCTTAGCAGAGGAAGAACTTCCTACTGCTGAAGAAGACCTGGTAACTGGATTGACCAGAACCCAACTCCGAAATAGGAATCGGAGACTAAGGTGGAAAGCCCTCAAAGCCTGCCTCAGACGCAAGGCTAATGGATGTGAGGCTATGGTCCCTCGTAAACTGGCTCGCGCTAATTGCGAGACCGGTTATTATCGCGTTAAACGCGAAATTACAACTTGCCTTAAAAGCAAGGAAAAGCCAGCGTGTGATTTTCCACGCGAGGCTATTGCTGAGCCCAGCGAGAAATGCGAAGCCAACAGGATTTGCGCTAGTCGCAAAATATCTGACACTCGCGAGAAACGCGAGTATAAAAATTCTTTAAAGCCAGCGTGTGATTTTCCATGCGAGGCTGATACTGAGCCAAGCGATAAACGCGAGGCCAGTAATACTTGCGAGAAACGCAAGATTCTCCACGAGGAACGCGAGGATGATTAGCAAATAGTTGTCAGTCGTAAAAATCGTGCTAGGCGCGAAGCTATGATTTGCGTTAATCGCAAAGATAAGCCAGCGTGCAAAAACTTCCCTTCACGCGGGGCTATTATTCCAGAAGCTAGACTTCTGAAGACATGCCAAGCCAGCGCGAAACGCGAGGCTAGCGTAGCTAAACGCGGAGCTATTCTTCAGCCCCGCGCGATAAGACGCGAAGCTACTTCTAAGCTCCGCGTGGATCAACCCAACCGCAGAATCAGGGCATATCCTCGCATCAGCGGGTCAGAACTGGACTCCAGTAATCCTGAGAAGCTTCAGTGGGTTCCTAGACCCTCTCAAAAGTTGAATGGGTCCCATGATTCCATAGCTGAAGACATTGATCTCAGAGAATATCTGTCCAAGAAGAGGGGCATAGAACAACTGCAAGCTGAACCTGTTTGTCACTGCCAGCAGCTTATGACAGCGGTGTCCGCTGTAATGGACAACTGCGGCTGCAGCAAGAGCAGGGTATCTGTGTTCGACCGATTAACCGAGTCGGACAAGAACCCTATTAAGATGACAGAAACTGCTTCCCCAAAAGAATGGAGAGCTGTGTCCTCCAATATGGTGGGAAAAGGGAAAAAGATTGTAGAGACGGATGATGATTTGGAATCGAGCGATGAAGAACCTCCTCACGTCACTCGACTTAAATCAGGAGCCGTCCCGCCTCGAAATTACAAGAGGCTTGCAAGGAGTTCTTATGACGATGACAGCGACAATTCAGCTATAGCTTCACCTCCATCCTCTACGTCATCTCGGCCACAAAAGGCAGCATCACACATGGCAGATAAATCTGATGATATCGATCAGAGATTTGAAGCTCAAGAAAGAATGATTCGCGAGCAACAAAAGACGATTTAAGACCTCAAAGTGATGCTCTCCAAATTTATTGAGGATAAAAAGGGCAAAGAAACACTGAACGAAGAGGAAAAAGAAGAAAAAGCCCACTCAATGCACGAGGATGATGATAGGTTTTCTTTTCATGATCCGTATGGAGAAAAGATAGAAAAATTACAAAGTCAACTCGAAGTTTTGATGCACAAAAAGGAGTTGAAAGATTCAGGGGTCTCAAGACCATATCCACCTGAATGGGATATGGTACCCTACCCCCAGAAGTACAAGCCGCTCAAGTTAGAGCCTTATGACGGGAAGGGATCACCCAGTCAGCACATTTATTATTTCTTATCCCAAGCAGGACATCTGATGGGTAATGACCCGATTATGACCAAAGTATTCGCAAGTACTTTGCGAGGGCCTGTTTTTACTTGGTTCATGTAGTTGCCCCCAGGTTCTATTAATACCTGGTTCGATGTTGAGAAATTATTTCTCTCGCGTTTATTTGAGGATGATACTGAGATTACAGTTCATTCCCTCCTTGCGACTACACAAGGGGAACAAGAAACGGTAAAAGATTTCATAGAAAGGTTCCGGGAGAAGTCCGTGCATTGCAAACACGGAATGGTCCAGGAAACTCTAGTCGAGACTTGTCGACACAATCTTAAGACCAATGTGCTCATAAAAATGGGGGCCGTAGAGTCTAAGACATGGAGGGATTTGCTCAAACAAGGAGAGCAAGCTGAGGACTTGATTTGGCGAGTTGAAGAATCTCGTGGATCAAGAGGTGCTGGGGGTAATAAGCCATATACCCAAAATAGCAGCAATAAGAATAAAGGGAAAGCGGTGATGGCATCAGAAGCTGCTCCTCAGAAGACAAACCCTCAACCAAAGCCGAAGCCCCAAAATCAGCAGGGTACAAGGCAAAATAGACCTCAGCAGGAGAGAAATTATACTTTCAAAGTGGAACAGACGCCTATCCTCTTTCACCTCCTCATGAGGAAGGGAATACTGAAACTTCTGGAGAACAGGAAGCCAGAAGACGCTGGCAAGACCAATGACCCTAATTACTGTCTTTATCACCGGAATGTTGGGCACCCGACTAAGAATTATTACCCTCTTAAGAACAGAATCCAAGCACTAATAGAAACTGGAGTTCTGACGCTTAAGGAAGAGCAGAAGAAGGTCACTGCCAATATGGCAACTATAGTGGTTGGAACCCATGAGTTCCCCGCAGGAGTGACCCCAATCCTAAAGGGTAAGATGGTTACAAAGAACCTTGACCCTCACAATAAAGCCCAAGAAGGACTTGTCCATGTAACAACCCAAAAGGGGGAAGTTATGTGGGTTCACCCCGATTTATTAGAAGATGAGCAGTGGACTACCACAAGTCAAGGAAAAAAGCGGACTGTTAATACCATTTCTGCAGAGATAAGGGAAGAATATATAGCTTCGGGAGCCTTCACAGATTCTGAAGAAGAGCCCGTAACTATGGCCACTCATCAAGATGGGGCAGGCCCTTCCGGTACTCGATCTGGAAAGACATATCTCAAGGACTACACCAGAGTAGATCCGAAAGACATATATGCAGAACTTGCAAAACTGGCGAAGCAGAAAGGACTTCGCTTTCAAAAGAATCCTATTAGAGATGAAGGGGCCAAAGAGACTACCTTCAAATTTGACATAATAGCTCAGGTCGCAACATCCCAGCACGAGTCACATTATACGAGTTGCTTCGATTGTCAAAGTCAACTCGTGAGGCGTTGAGAGAGGCCTTGGCAGACTCTGACTCGTTCCTAGCTCAGATTGTCAAGCCGGTCAACGAGAAACAGGACTCTTGCCCCCACTGTCATCAAGTGAGGAGGCAAGTCCCGCAAATCGTTTTCACTCCGGAGGACATGCAGGTGAGGAATATAAAGCATAACAGGCCTTTATATTTCACCGGATATGTTGGGTCTACAAAGGTGGACCGAATTCAAATTGATCCGGGTTCTGCACTAAGTGTCGTGCCCAGAAGGTTGATGCAGCTGTTGGGGATTTCCCTTCATCGTTTGACGCCTACAAACACCACTATTTACGGATTCAACGCTAATAACAACCATCTTCTTGGCAAGATCCGATTGCGGTGCCAAATTGGAGACTTGAGAACGGAGGTCACATGCTACGTTATTGATGTTGATACCTCCTATAATATTTTACTGGAACGACCTTGGATCCATGCTCACATGATAGTCCCGTCGACTCTTCACCAATGCATGAAATATTGCGATGAGGAAGGAGAAGTCCGGACGCTAGTTGCAGATAAGCAACCATTCAAAGGGCTGGAGAATTACTTCACTGATGCTGCACTCTACAAGCCAGCCCATGAAGTTTCCAATGACGATCCTAGCAAGCTTCCAAAGCCTGACGAAAGCAGTAATGAAGCCGATACTGAGTACGAGATTCTTGAAGAAGATTATGGGGGTGATTATGAAATCAACCCTCACTTAGATTTTAATTTGAGTCTTGATATAGCCGATGTAATAGAGGAAGAATGGATTATAAATGAAAACATAAAATTAGTCTACGAGCATACTATAGCTACTGGGACTGAACCCTCTTGTACTTCCACCGAAGTGGATGACCTATCCGAACTTGAAGTTCTGGCGGCATATCATTTGCCACTTAGGTCATCCCTCCTCTCTCGGTCCGAAATAGTTAAGCGAAAAGGTCACTACTTCGAAGTGCCTTCTCGGCAAGAGTCCCAAAAGCCGATCATGTTCGGCAGGGTGATTACGTCACCTTGACAAAGACAAAGCAGTGAAAGTGATGAACAAACATCACCTCAATTTTACTTGTATGAACAGAAATCCCGGCAAATGATGGAGAAGATGGGTTATAATTTTACCCAGAGACCAGGATTAAACTTTGGAAAAGAGCGACGGAATCTTATACACTCATTTAGACCGAGAGGAAAGAGCCCAGACTATTATCAAAAGACTCGAAGGGGGTTGGGCTATGTATCTACTCCTCCTTCACCACCATCTGGACAAGAAGAGAGTTCTTCGGCCAAAGAAGATACATCTTCACCCGACCACGATTCGGATATAAGTACCGGTGCTTAGTTTCAATCTTTGACAGCTAATATGGTTTCAGTCGCACCAGAAAGGAACCAATTGATATTCAAAATGATTCTTGGGCTAAGCATATGGACACTCTCTGGGATGTCCGCTTTGAACAGCGTGACCTGCCCACGGAAGACAAATTAATACAAGTAAACATGGGAACGGAAGAAAATCCAAAACCCATCTTCATAAGCGACACGCTAACTCCCTTGGAAAAGAAGGAACTTATATCTCTTATCAAAGAGTATATAGATGTGTTCGTATGGAGTTACGAAGACATGCCCGAACTTGACCCTCAAATTGCCACACACCGGTTAAATATTAAAGAAGACGCCAAGCCCGTTAAACAACAGCAAAGGCGTTTTCGACCGGAATTGATGGAGGCAATAGTTGCTGAGGTCAACAAACTTATAAAATCCGGATTCATCCATGAGGAGCAACACCCTGATTGGGTAGCTAACATAGTGCCGGTTCATAAGAAGAACGGCAAAATCAGGATATGCATCGATTTTCGAGATCTGAACGCTGCATGTCCTAAGGATGAATTTCCACTCCCCAACATCGATGTGATGATTGATAATACTTGTGGTTATCAGAAGATGTCCTTTATAGATGGCTTCTCAGGTTATAACCAGATCAAGATGCACCCAGATGATGAAAAGCATACTGCTTTCAGAACGCCGCTAGGGGTATACTGTTATACGGTGATGCCTTTCGGATTGAAGAACGCCGGTGCTACCTACCAACGCGCGATGAGTGTCATATTCAAAGAACACCTGCGCAAAACAGTGGAGTGCTATGTGGATGACTTAGCAGTCAAAAGCAAAAATAAAGAAGATCATCTTCATGATTTAAGAGTGGTCTTTGATCTTATGTGGAAACATCACTTGAACATGAATCCCACTAAGTCTTTTATGGGGGTGTCCAGCGGGAAATTTCTTGGGTTTATAATAACTTCAAAAGGAATTTCCCTCGACCCTGAAAAGGTCAAAGCGATTAGCAAGATGCCACCTCTCCGCAATTTTAAAGAATTAAGTGGATTACAAGGAAAGCTCGCCTACATTTGACGCTTCATTTCCAACCTGTCTGGACGATGCCAGCCATTCTCCAAACTTATGAAAAAGGGGGTGTCTTTCGTATGGGATGAAGCATGTCAACAGGCATTCGATGACCTCAAGGAGTACCTTACTAAGCCTCCTGTACTCATGGCACCAGTCCCTGGACAGCCCTTCCTTATATATGTAGGGCCATGGATAATGCTTTAGGAGTGTTACTTGCTCAATATAATGAGCACGGCTATGAACATGCCCTCTATTATTTAAGCAGAACAATGATTGGGGCCGAACAGCGATATACCCCAATTGAAAAGGAGTGTTTAGCCCTGGTGTTCCTCTATTCAGAAAATGTGGCACTATCTTTCAGGGCAAACGATCCATGTCATATCATGGGTCAATCCCCTGAAAATTCTGATGACCAAACCGGGATTTTTAAATGGCCGGTTAGCAAAATGGGCTCTACTACTGTCGCCATATGACATACACTTCGTTCCTCAAAAAGCAATGAAGGGACAGGCAATTGCTGATTTCTTAGCAGACCATCCAATCTGGTCTAATTCCAACCAGACGTCAGAGGTTAACACAGTTAGCAAGGAACAACCATGGCAAATGTTCTTTGATGGTGCTGCCAGGCGATCTGCTGCTCGAGTGGGGATTGTGTTGATATCCCCACATAAACATATATTGCCTAACGGTTACTCATTAACAGAACCATGCACGAATAATGTGGCAGAATATAACGCGCTCATTATCGGCTTAAAAATAGCTCTGCAACTGGGGGTGAACCATCTAGAGGCATATGGAGACTCTAAGCTCATCGTCAATCAGATGACGGATGAGTATGAAGTCAGACATGAAACCCTCATCCCCTATCATCAGCTAGCTATTGAGTTAGCAGGATATCTTGAACAGTTTTACATATATCACATATCTCGGAATGAGAACGTTTATGCAGATGCTCTTGCCGCATTAGCCGCAACATTGGCAATCCCGCCAGGAGAAGCTAAAAGTATCACCATTGGTAGCAGAGAACTCCTCCACCCAGACACGGTGTCTCAAGCCGAAGAGGTATGCCAGACAGGCTTAATGTTGGAACCCCATGATTGGCGATTTCCGTTTGTGGATTATGCTTTACATGGGATATTACCAGAAGATCCAAAGGAAGCCACCTCGATAAAGAGGAAGGCCCCGAGATTTTATTATGAGCATAAGCTTCAGACTTTGTATAGAAAGTCAAGAGATGGTCTGCTGCTACGCTGCATATCAAAAGCAGAAGCAGAAGAAGTGTTGAGAAAAACACATGATGGAATTTGTGAAGCTCATCAGCCCGGTCCAAAACTCAGAGACTGTATAAGAAGGCTGGGATATTACTGGCCGAACATGATTATGGAAGCAATGGCATATGCTAAACGGTGCCATGCATGCCAAATACATGCCAACTTCATCCACCAACCCCCAGAATACTTGCACAATACCGTTGCTAGTTGGCCGTTTGAGGCATGGGGAATGGATATTGTGGGGCCTATAACTCCCCCGTCGTCCAGAGGACATCGGTTTATTCTCGCGATAACCGATTATTTTTCAAGATGGGCCAAAGCCGTGCCCATGAGAGAGGTAAAAACGACATATGTGATTAAATTCATTAGGCATTATGTCATTTACCGTTTTGGCGTCCCCCGAAGGATCATCCATGATAATGGACCGCAATTCGTCAGCGAGAGGTTTTCAAGATTCTGTGATAAATTCAGAATCAAGGACATCGCTTCGACACCATATAACCCTGCGGCGAATGGATTAGCTGAAGCTTTCAACAAGACGATTATTAAGCTCCTTCGGAAGTTCGTCTCTTCCAATAGACGAGATTGGGATGAAAAGCTAGGAGAATGCCTGTGGGCTTATCGCACCACCATTCGCACCCCTACAAAAACTACTCCATTCTCTTTGGTCTATGGAAGCGAGGCCGTCTTGCCTCTCGAAATCCAGATTCCATCACTAAGAGTGGCCTTAGCCACAAAGATGACGACAGAAGAGCACCATCAACAAAGACTGCAAGAATTAGAAGCGTTGAATGAAAAGCGTCTCAGGGCCCAACAACGAATTGAGTTGTATCAAGCCCGAATCTCGCGAACGTTCAATAAGAACGTTAAACCAAGGACCTTTAAACAAGGAGACTTGGTTCTGGCTATTAAAAGGCCAATGGTTCTGACTCACAAGACTAAGGCTAAATTTGAACCCAAGTGGGAGGGACCGTTCATCGTAGAGACTGTATACTCCAGTGGAGCCTACCGCTTGATGAATCAAAATGGCGATAGAATGATGATGCCGATCAATGGCAAATTTCTAAAGAAATACTACGCGTGACGAAATAAAATGGTGACAGAGTAACTGTCCATCTAGTCAAGAAAATCTAGTGTGCCCAGTTCAAATTACGAACCGCCTCCAGTCTTCTTCTTAGGCATGCGCAAATGAGCGTCTCTGACCTAAATTCGGATGAATCCTAACCCGATCATCGTGGTGTGCCCAGCTCAAGTTACGCAGATGAGCCTTGGGCCGCCTCCACCTGTTCAAGTTACGCAGATGAGCACTTGGACTCTTTCTTAGGCATGCGCAAATGGGCACCTCTGACCTAAAATATGGTGTACCCAATTCAAGTTACGTAGATGAGCCTTGGACCGCCTCCACCTATTCAAGTTACGCAGATGAGCACTTGGACTCTTTCTTAGGCATGCACAAATGGGCGCCTCTGACCTAAAATTTGGTGTGCCCAGTTCAAGTTACGCAGATGAGCCTTGAACCACCTCCAATCTCCTTCTTAGGCATGCGCAATTGAGCGCCTCTGACCTAAATTTGATGAATCCTGACCCGATCATCTTTGATGGATCCTAACCCGACCATCGTTGTGTGCCCAGCCTAAGTTACGCCAGAGAGCCTTGGACCGCCTCCACTTATTCAAGTTACGCAATTGAGCGCTTGGACTTCTTCTTAGGCATGCGCAAATGGGCGCCTCTGACCTAAAATCTGGTGTGCCCAGTTCAAATTACGAACCGCCTCCAGTCTTCTTCTTAGGCATGCGCAAATGAGCGCCTCTGACCTAAATTTTTATGAATCCTAACCCGATCATCGTGGTGTGCCCAGTTCAGGTTACGCAGATGAGCCTTGGACCGCCTCCACCTGTTCAAGTTAAGCAGATGAGCACTTGGACTCTTTCTTAGGCATGTGAAAATGGGCGCCTATGACCTAAAATCTGGTGTGCCCAGTTCAAATTACGAACCGCCTCCAGTCTTCTTCATAGGCATGCGCAAATGAGCGCCTATGACCTAAATTTTGATGAATACTAACCCGATCATCGTGGTGTGCCCAGTTCAAGTTACACAGATGAGCCTTGGACCGCCTCCACCTGTTCAAGTTACGCAGATGAGCACTTGGACTCTTTCTTAGACATGTGCAAATGGGTGCCTCTGACCTAAAATTTGGTGTGTCCAGTTCAAGTTACGCAGATGAGCATTGAACCGCCTCCAATCTCCTTCTTAGGCATGCGCAAATGAGCGCCTCTGACCTAAATTTGATGAATCCTGACCCGATCATCTTTGATGGATCCTAACCCGACCATCGTGGTGTGCCTAGTCTAAGTTACGCGAGAGAACCTTGGACCGCCTCCACTTGTTCAAGTTACGCAATTGAGAGCTTAGAGTTCTTCTTAGGCATGCGCAAATGGGCGCCTCTGACCTAAAATCTGGTGTGCCCAGTTCAAATTACGAACTGCCTCCAGTCTTCTTCTTAGGCATGCGCAAATGGGTGCCTCTGACCTAAAATCTGGTGTGCCCAGTTCAAATTGCGAACCGCCTCCAGTCTTCTTCTTAGGCATGCGCAAATGGGCGCCTCTGACCTAAAATCTGGTGTGCCCAGTTCAAATTGAGAACCGCCTCCAGTCTTTTTCTTACGCATGCGCAAATGGGCGCCTCTGACCTAAAATCTGGTGTGCCCAGTTCAAATTGCGAACCGCCTCCAGTCTTCTTCTTAGGCATGCGGAAATGAGCGCCTCTGACCTAAATTTTTATGAATTCTAACCCGATCATCGTGGTGTGCCCAGTTCAAGTTACGCAGATGAGCCTTGGACCGCCTCCACCTGTTCAAGTTACGCAGATGAGCACTTGGACTCTTTCTTAGGCATGCGCAAATGGGCGCCTCTGTCCCAAAATCTGGTGTGCCCAGTTCAAATTACGAACCGCCTCCAGTCTTCTTCTTATGCATGCGCAAATGAGCGCCTCTGACCTAAATTTGATGAATCCTGACCCGATCATCTTTGATGGATCCTAACCCGACCATCGTTGTGTGCCCAGTCTAAGTTACGCGAGAGAGCCTTGGACCGCCTCCACTTATTCTAGTTACGCAATTGAGCGCTTGGACTTCTTCTTAGGCATGCGCAAATGGGCGCCTCTGACCTAAAATCTGGTGTGCCCAGTTCAAATTATGAACCGCCTCCAGTCTTCTTCTTAGGCATGCGCAAATGAGCGCCTCTGACCTAAATTTTTATGAATCCTAACCCGATCATCGTGGTGTCCCCAGTTCAGGTTACGCAGATGAGCCTTGGACCGCCTCCACCTGTTCAAGTTAAGCAGATGAGCACTTGGACTCTTTCTTAGGCATGTGCAAATGGGCGCCTATGACCTAAAATCTGGTGTGCCCAGTTCAAATTACGAACCGCCTCCAGTCTTCTTCTTAGGCATGCGCAAATGAGCGCCTATGACCTAAATTTTGATGAATACTAACCCGATCATCGTGGTGTGCCCAGTTCAAGTTACGCAGATGAGCCTTGGACCGCCTCCACCTGTTCAAGTTACGCAGATGAGCACTTGGACTCTTTCTTAGGCATACGCAAATGGGTGCCTCTGACCTAAAATTTGGTGTGTCCAGTTCAAGTTACGCAGATGAGCATTGAACCGCCTCCAATCTCCTTCTTAGGCATGCGCAAATGAGCGCCTCTGACCTAAATTTGATGAATCCTGACCCGATCATCTTTGATGGATCCTAACCCGACCATCGTGGTGTGCCTAGTCTAAGTTATGCGAGAGAGCCTTAGACCGCCTCCACATGTTCAAGTTACGCAATTGAGAGCTTAGAGTTCTTCTTAGGCATGCGCAAATGGGCGCCTCTGACCTAAAATCTGGTGTGCCCAGTTCAAATTACGAACTGCCTCCAGTCTTCTTCTTAGGCATGCGCAAATGGGCGCCTCTGACCTAAAATCTGGTGTGCCCAGTTCAAATTGCGAACCGCCTCCAGTCTTCTTCTTAGGCATGCGCAAATGGGCACCTCTGACCTAAAATCTGGTGTGCCCAGTTCAAATTGCGAGCCGCCTTCAGTCTTCTTCTTAGGCATGCGGAAATGAGTGCCTCTGACCTAAATTTTGATGAATTGTAACCCGATCATCGTGGTGTGCCCAGTTCAAGTTACGCAGATGAGCCTTGGACCGCCTCCACCTGTTCAAGTTACGCAGATGACCACTTGGACTCTTTCTTAGGCATGCGCAAATGGGTGCCTCTGACCTAAAATTTGGTGTGTCCAGTTCAAGTTACGCAGATGAGCATTGAACTGCCTCCAATCTCCTTCTTAGGCATGAGCAAATGAGCATCTCTGACCTAAATTTGATGAATCCTAACCCGATCATCTTTGATGGATCCTAACCCGACCATCGTGGTGTGCCTAGTCTAAGTTACGCGAGAGAGCCTTGGACCGCCTCCGCTTGTTCAAGTTACGCAATTGAGAGCTTTGAGTTCTTCTTAGGCATGCGCAAATGGGCACCTCTGACCTAAAATCTGGTGTGCCCAGTTCAAATTACGAACTGCCTCCAGTCTTCTTCTTAGGCATGCGCAAATGGGCGCCTCTGACCTAAAATCTGGTGTGCCCAGTTCAAATTTCGAACCGCCTCCAGTCTTCTTCTTAGGCATGCGCAAATGGGCGCCTCTGACCTAAAATTTGGTGTGCCCAGTTTAAATTACGCAGATGAGCATTGAACCGCCTCCAATCTCCTTCTTATGCATGCGCAAATGAGCACCTCTGACCTAAATTTGATGAATCCTGACCCGATCATCTTTGATGGATCCTAACCCGACCATCGTTGTGTGCCCAGTCTAAGTTACGCGAGAGAGCCTTGGACCGCCTCCACTTATTCTAGTTACGCAATTGAGCGCTTGGACTTCTTCTTAGGCATGCGCAAATGGGCGCCTCTGACCTAAAATCTGGTGTGCCCAGTTCAAATTACGAACCGCCTCCAGTCTTCTTCTTAGGCATGCGCAAATGAGCGCCTCTGACCTAAATTTTTATGAATCCTAACCCGATCATCGTGGTGTGCCCAGTTCAGGTTACGCAGATGAGCCTTGGACCGCCTCCACCTGTTCAAGTTAAGCAGATGAGCACTTGGACTCTTTCTTAGGCATGTGCAAATGGGCGCCTATGACCTAAAATCTGGTGTGCCCAGTTCAAATTACGAACCGCCTCCAGTCTTCTTCTTAGGCATGCGCAAATGAGCGCCTATGACCTAAATTTGGATGAATACTAACCCGATCATCGTGGTGTGCCCAGTTCAAGTTACGCAGATGAGCCTTGGACTGCCTCCACCTTTTCAAATTACGCAGATGAGCACTTGGACTCTTTCTTAGGCATGCGCAAATGGGTGCCTCTGACCTAAAATTTGGTGTGTCCAGTTCAAGTTACGCAGATGAGCATTGAACCGCCTCCAATCTCCTTCTTAGGCATGCGCAAGTGAGCGCCTATGACCTAAATTTGATGAATCCTGATCCGATCATCTTTGATGGATCCTAACCCGACCATCGTGGTGTGCCTAGTCTAAGTTACGCGAGAGAGCCTTGGACCGCCTCCACTTGTTCAAGTTACGCAATTGAGAGCTTAGAGTTCTTCTTAGGCATGCGCAAATGGGCGCCTCTGACCTAAAATTTGGTGTGCCCAGTTCAAATTACGAACTGCCTCCAGTCTTCTTCTTAGGCATGCGCAAATGTGCGCCTCTGACCTAAAATCTGGTGTGCCCAGTTCAAATTGCGAACCGCCTCCAGTCTTCTTCTTAGGCATGCGCAAATGGGCGCCTCTGACCTAAAATCTGGTGTGCCCAGTTCAAATTGCGAACCGCTTTCAGTCTTCTTCTTAGGCATGCGGAAATGAGTGCCTCTGACCTAAATTTTGATGAATTCTAACCCGATCATCGTGGTGTGCCCAGTTCAAGTTACGCAGATGAGCCTTGGACCGCCTCCACCTGTTCAAGTTACGCAGATGACCACTTGGACTCTTTCTTAGGCATGCGCAAATGGGTGCCTCTAACCTAAAATTTGGTGTGTCCAGTTCAAGTTACGCAGATGAGCATTGAACTGCCTCCAATCTCCTTCTTAGGCATGAGCAAATGAGCATCTCTGACCTAAATTTGATGAATCCTAACCCGATCATCTTTGATGGATCCTAACCCGACCATCGTGGTGTGCCTAGTCTAAGTTACGCGAGAGAGCCTTGGACCGCCTCCGCTTGTTCAAGTTACGCAATTGAGAGCTTAGAGTTCTTCTTAGGCATGCGCAAATGGGCGCCTCTGACCTAAAATCTGGTGTGCCCAGTTCAAATTACGAACTGCCTCCAGTCTTCTTCTTAGGCATGCGCAAATGGGCGCCTCTGACCTAAAATCTGGTGTGCCAAGTTCAAATTGCGAACCGCCTCCAGTCTTCTTCTTAGGCATGCGCAAATGGGCGCCTCTGACCTAAAATCTGGTGTGCCCAGTTCAAATTGCGAACCGCCTCTAGTCTTCTTCTTAGGCATGCGGAAATGAGCGCCTCTGACCTAAATTTTGATGAATTCTAACCCGATCATCGTGGTGTGCCCAGTTCAAGTTACGTAGATGAGCCTTGGACCGCCTCCACCTGTTCAAGTTACGCAGATGAGCACTTGGACTCTTTCTTAGGCATGCGCAAATGGGCGCCTCTGTCCTAAAATCTGGTGTGCCCAGTTCAAATTACGAACCGCCTCCAGTCTTCTTCTTAGGCATGCGCAAATGAGCGCCTATGACCAAAATTTTGATGAATACTAATCCGATCATCGTGGTGTGCCCAGTTCAAGTTACGCAGATGAGCCTTGGACTGCCTCCACCTGTTCAAGTTACGCAGATGAGCACTTGGACTCTTTCTTAGGCATGCGCAAATGTGTGCCTCTGACCTAAAATTTGGTGTGTCCAGTTCAAGTTACGCAGATGAGCATTGAACCGCCTCCAATCTCCTTCTTAGGCATGCGCAAATGAGCGCCTCTGACCTAAATTTGATGAATCCTGACCCGATCATCTTTGATGGATCCTAACCCGACCATCGTGGTGTGCCTAGTCTAAGTTACGCGAGAGAGCCTTGGACCGCCTCCACTTGTTCAAGTTACGCAATTGAGAGCTTAGAGTTCTTCTTAGGCATGCGCAAATGGGCGCCTCTGACCTAAAATCTGGTGTGCCCAGTTCAAATTACGAAATGCCTCCAGTCTTCTTCTTAGGCATGCGCAAATGGGCGCCTCTGACCTAAAATCTGGTGTGCCCAGTTCAAATTGCGAGCCGCCTCCAGTCTTCGTCTTAGGCATGCGCAAATGGGCGCCTCTGACCTAAAATCTGGTGTGCCCAGTTCAAATTGCGAACCGCCTTCAGTCTTCTTCTTAGGCATGCGGAAATGAGTGCCTCTGACCTAAATTTTGATGAATTCTAACCCGATCATCGTGGTGTGCCCAGTTCAAGTTACGCAGATGAGCCTTGGACCGCCTCCACCTGTTCAAGTTACGCAGATGAGCACTTGGACTCTTTCTTAGGCATGCGCAAATGGGTGCCTCTGACCTAAAATTTGGTGTGTCCAGTTCAAGTTACGCAGATGAGCATTGAACTGCCTCCAATCTCCTTCAAAGGCATGAGCAAATGAGCATCTCTGACCTAAATTTGATGAATCCTAACCCGATCATCTTTGATGGATCCTAACCCGACCATCGTGGTGTGCCTAGTCTAAGTTACGCGAGAGAGCCTTGGACCGCCTCCGCTTGTTCAAGTTACGCAATTGAGAGCTTAGAGTTCTTCTTAGGCATGCGCAAATGGGCGCCTCTTCCTAAAATCTGGTGTGCCCAGTTCAAATTACGAACTGCCTCCAGTCTTCTTCTTAGGCATGCGCAAATGGGCGCCTCTGACCTAAAATCTGGTGTGCCCAGTTCAAATTGCGAACCGCCTCCAGTCTTCTTCTTAGGCATGCGCAAATGGGCGCCTCTGACCTAAAATCTGGTGTTCCCAGTTCAAATTGCGAACCGCCTCCAGTCTTCTTCTTAGGCATGCGGAAATGAGCGCCTCTGACCTAAATTTTGATGAATTCTAACCCGATCATCGTGGTGTGCCCAGTTCAAGTTACGCAGATGAGCCTTGGACCACCTCCACCTGTTCAAGTTACGCAGATGAGCACTTGGACTCTTTCTTAGGCATGCGCAAATGGGCGCCTCTGTCCTAAAATCTGGTGTGCCCAGTTCAAATTACGAACCGCCTCCAGTCTTCTTCTTAGGCATGCGCAAATGAGCGCCTATGACCTAAATTTTGATGAATACTAACCCGATCATCGTGGTGTGCCAAGTTCAAGTTACGCAGATGAGCCTTGGACTACCTCCACCTGTTCAAGTTACGCACATGAGCACTTGGACTCTTTCTTAGGCATGCGCAAATGGGTGCCTCTGACCTAAAATTTGGTGTGTCCAGTTCAAGTTACGCAGATGAGCATTGAACCGCCTCCAATCTCCTTCTTAGGCATGCGCAAATGAGCGCATCTGACATAAATTTGATGAATCCTGACCCGATCATCTTTGATGGATCCTAACCCGACCATCGTGGTGTGCCTAGTCTAAGTTACGCGAGAGAGCCTTAGACCGCCTCCACTTGTTCAAGTTACGCAATTGAGAGCTTAGAGTTCTTCTTAGGCATGCGCAAATGGGCGCCTCTGACCTAAAATCTGGTGTGCCCAGTTCAAATTACGAACTGCCTCCAGTCTTCTTCTTAGGCATGCGCAAATGGGCGCCTCTGACCTAAAATCTGGTGTGCCCAGTTCAAATTGCGAACCGCCTCCAGTCTTCTTCTTAGGCATGCGCAAATTGGCGCCTCTGACCTAAAATCTGGTGTGCCCAGTTCAAATTGCGAACCGCCTCCAGTCTTCTTCTTAGGCATGCGGAAATGAGCGCCTCTGACCTAAATTTTGATGAATTCTAACCCGATCATCGTGGTGTGCCCAGTTCAAGTTACGCAGATGAGCCTTGGACCGCCTCCACCTGTTCAAGTTACGCAGATGAGCACTTGGACTCTTTCTTAGGCATGCGCAAATGGGCGCCTCTGACCTAAAATTTGGTGTGCCCAGTTCAAGTTACGCAGATGAGCATTGAACCGCCTCCAATCTCCTTCTTATGCATGCGCAAATGAGCGCCTCTGACCTAAATTTGATGAATCCTGACCCGATAATCTTTGATGGATCCTAACCCGACCATCGTTGTGTGCCCAGTCTAAGTTACGCGAGAGAGCCTTGGACCGCCTCCACTTATTCAAGTTACGCAATTGAGCGCTTGGACTTCTTCTTAGGCATGCGCAAATGGGCGCCTTTGACCTAAAATCTGGTGTGCCCAGTTCAAATTACGAACCGCCTCCAGTCTTCTTCTTAGGCATGCGCAAATGAGCGCCTCTGACCTAAATTTTTATGAATCCTAACCCGATCATCGTGGTGTGCCCAGTTCAGGTTACGCAGATGAGCCTTGGACCGCCTCCACCTGTTCAAGTTAAGCAGATGAGCACTTGGACTCTTTCTTAGGCATGTGCAAATGGGCGCCTATGACCTAAAATCTGGTGTGCCCAGTTCAAATTACGAACCGCCACCAGTCTTCTTCTTAGGCATGCGCAAATGAGCGCCTATGACCTAAATTTTGATGAATACTAACCCGATCATCGTGGTGTGCCCAGTTCAAGTTACGCAGATGAGCCTTGGACTGCCTCCACCTGTTCAAGTTACGCAGATGAGCACTTGGACTCTTTCTTAGGCATGTGCAAATGGGCGCCAATGACCTAAAATCTGGTGTGCCCAGTTCAAATTATGAACCGCCTCCAGTCTTCTTCTTAGGCATGCGCAAATGAGCGCCTATGACCTAAATTTTGATGAATACTAACCCGATCATCGCGGTGTGCCCAGTTCAAGTTACGCAGATGAGCCTTGGACTGCCTCCACCTGTTCAAGTTACGCAGATGAGCACTTGAACTCTTTCTTAGGCATGCGCAAATGGGTGCCTCTGACCTAAAATTTGGTGTGTCCAGTTCAAGTTACGCAGATGAGCATTGAACCGCCTCCAATCTCCTTTTTAGGCATGCGTAAATGAGCGCCTCTGACCTAAATTTGATGAATCATGACCCGATCATCTTTGATGGATCCTAACCCGACCATCGTGGTGTGCCTAGTCTAAGTTACGCGAGAGAGCCTTGGTCCGCCTCCACTTGTTCAAGTTACGCAATTGAGAGCTTAGGGTTCTTCTTAGGCATGCGCAAATGGGCGCCTCTGACCTAAATTCTGGTGTGCCCAGTTCAAATTACGAACTGCCTCCAGTCTTCTTCTTAGGCATGCGCAAATGGGCGCCTCTGACCTAAAATCTGGTGTGCCCAGTTCAAATTGCGAACCGCCTCCAGTCTTCTTCCTAGGCATGCGCAAATGGGCACCTCTGACCTAAAATCTGGTGTGCCCAGTTCAAATTGCGAACCGCCTCCAGTCTTCTTCTTAGGCATGCGGAAATGAGCACCTCTGACCAAAATTTTGATGAATTCTAACCCGATCATCGTGGTGTGCCCAGTTCAAGTTACGCAGATGAGCCTTGGACCGCCTCCACCTGTTCAAGTTACGCAGATGAGCACTTGGACTCTTTCTTAGGCATGCGCAAATGGGTGCCTCTGACCTAAAATTTGGTGTATCCAGTTCAAGTTACGCAGATGAGCATTAAACCGCCTCCAATCTCCTTCTTAGGCATGCGCAAATGAGCGCCTCTGACCTAAATTTGATGAATCCTGACCCGATCATCTTTGATGGATCCTAACCCGACCATCGTGGTGTGCCTAGTCTAAGTTACGCGAGAGAGCCTTGGACCGCCTCCACTTGTTCAAGTTACGAAATTGAGAGCTTAGGGTTCTTCTTAGGCATGCGCAAATGGGCGCCTCTGACCTAAAATCTGGTGTGCCCAGTTCAAATTACGAACTGCCTCCAGTCTTCTTCTTAGGCATGCGCAAATGGGCGCCTCTGACCTAAAATCTGGTGTGCCCAGTTCAAATTGCGAACCGCCTCCAGTCTTCTTCCTAGGCATGCGCAAATGGGCACCTCTGACCTAAAATCTGGTGTGCCCAGTTCAAATTGCGAACCGCCTCCAGTCTTCTTCTTAGGCATGCGGAAATGAGCGTCTCTGACCTAAATTTTGATGAATTCTAACCCGATCATCGTGGTGTGCCCAGTTCAAGTTACGCAGATGAGCCTTGGACCGCCTCCACCTGTTCAAGTTACGCAGATGAGCACTTGGACTCTTTCTTAGAAATGCTCAAATGGGCGCCTCTGTCCTAAAATCTGGTGTGCCCAGTTCAAATTACGAACCGCCTCCAGTCTTCTTCTTAGGCATGCGCAAATGAGCGCCTATGACCTAAATTTTGATGAATACTAACCCGATCATCGTGGTGTGCCCAGTTCAAGTTACGCAGATGAGCGTTGGACTGCCTCCACCTGTTCAAGTTACGCAGATGAGCACTTGGACTCTTTCTTAGGCATGCGCAAATGGGTGCCTCTGACCTAAAATTTGGTGTGTCCAGTTCAAGTGACGCAGATGAGCATTGAACCGCCTCCAATCTCCTTCTTAGGCATGCGCAAATGAGCGCCTCTGACCTAAATTTGATGAATCCTGACCCGATCATCTTTGATGGATCCTAACCCGACCATCGTGGTGTGCCTAGTCTAAGTTACGCGACAGAGCCTTGGACCACCTCCACTTGTTCAAGTTACGCAATTGAGAGCTTAGAGTTCTTCTTAGGCATGCGCAAATGGGCGCCTCTGACCTAAAATCTGGTGTGCCCAGTTCAAATTACGAACTGCCTCCAGTCTTCTTCTTAGGCATGCGCAAATGGGCGCCTCTGACCTAAAATCTGGTGTGCCCAGTTCAAATTGCGAACCGCCTCCAGTCTTCTTCTTAGGCATGCGCAAATGGGCGCCTCTGACCTAAAATCTGGTGTGCCCAGTTCAAATTGCGAACCGCCTCCAGTCTTCTTCTTAGGCATGCGGAAATGAGCGCCTCTGACCTAAATTTTGATGAATTCTAACCCGATCATCGTGGTATGCCCAGTTCAAGTTACGCAGATAAGCCTTGGACCACCTCAACCTGTTCAAGTTACGCAGATGAGCACTTGGACTCTTTCTTAGGCATGCGCAAATGGGTGCCTCTGACCTAAAATTTCGTGTGTCCAGTTCAAGTTTCGCAGATGAGCATTGAACCGCCTCCAATCTCCTTCTTAGGCATGCGCAAATGAGCGCCTCTGACCTAAATTTGATGAATCCTGACCCGATCATCTTTGATGGATCCTAACCCGACCATCGTGGTGTGCCTAGTCTAAGTTACGCGAGAGAGCCTTGGACCGCCTCCACTTGTTCAAGTTACGCAATTGAAAGCTTAGAGTTCTTCTTAGGCATGCGCAAATGGGCGCCTCTGACCTAAAATCTGGTGTGCCCAGTTCAAATTACGAACTGCCTCCAGTCTTCTTCTTAGGCATGCGCAAATGGGCGCCTCTGACCTTAAATCTGGTGTGCCCAGTTCAAATTGCGAACCGCCTCCAGTCTTCTTCTTAGGCATGTGCAAATGGGCGCCTCTGACCTAAAATCTGGTGTGCCCAGTTCAAATTGCGAACCGCCTCCAGCCTTCTTCTTAGGCATGCGGAAATGAGCGCCTCTGACCTAAATTTTGATGAATTCTAACCCGATCATCGTGGTGTGCCCAGTTCAAGTTACGCAGATGAGCCTTGGACCACCTCCACCTGTTCAAGTTACGCAGATGAGCACTTGGACTCTTTCTTAGGCATGCGCAAATGGGCGCCTCTGTCCTAAAATCTGGTGTGCCCAGTTCAAATTACGAACCGCCTCCAGTCTTCTTCTTAGGCATGCGCAAATGGGCGCCTCTGACCTAAAATCTGGTGTGCCCAGTTCAAATTGCGAACCGCCTCCAGTCTTCTTCTTAGGCATGCGGAAATGAGCGCCTCTGACCTAAATTTTGAGGAATTCTAACCCGATCATCGTTGTATGCCCAGTTCAAGTTACGCAGATGAGCCTTGGACCGCCTCCACCTGTTCAAGTTACGCAGATGAGCACTTGGACTCTTTCTTAGGCATGCGCAAATGGGTGCCTCTGACCTAAAATTTGGTGTGTCCAGTTCAAGTTACGCAGATGAGCATTGAACCGCCTCCAATCTCCTTCTTAGGCATGCGCAAATGAGCGCCTCTGACCTAAATTTGATGAATCCTGACCCGATCATCTTTGATGGATCCTAACCCGACCATCGTGGTGTGCCAAGTCTAAGTTACGCGAGAGAGCCTTGGACCGCCTCCACTTGTTCAAGTTACGCAATTGAAAGCTTAGAGTTCTTCTTAGGCATGCGCAAATGGGCGCCTCTGACCTAAAATCTGGTGTGCCCAGTTCAAATTACGAACTGCCTCCAGTCTTCTTCTTAGGCATGCGCAAATGGGCGCCTCTGACCTTAAATCTGGTGTGCCCAGTTCAAATTGCGAACCGCCTCCAGTCTTCTTCTTAGGCATGTGCAAATGGGCGCCTCTGACCTAAAATCTGGTGTGCCCAGTTCAAATTGCGAACCGCCTCCAGCCTTCTTCTTAGGCATGCGGAAATGAGCGCCTCTGACCTAAATTTTGATGAATTCTAACCCGATCATCGTGGTGTGCCCAGTTCAAGTTACGCAGATGAGCCTTGGACCACCTCCACCTGTTCAAGTTACGCAGATGAGCACTTGGACTCTTTCTTAGGCATGCGCAAATGGGCGCCTCTGTCCTAAAATCTGGTGTGCCCAGTTCAAATTACGAACCGCCTCCAGTCTTCTTCTTAGGCATGCGCAAATGGGCGCCTCTGACCTAAAATCTGGTGTGCCCAGTTCAAATTGCGAACCGCCTCCAGTCTTCTTCTTAGGCATGCGGAAATGAGCGCCTCTGACCTAAATTTTGAGGAATTCTAACCCGATCATCGTGGTATGCCCAGTTCAAGTTACGCAGATGAGCCTTGGACCGCCTCCACCTGTTCAAGTTACGCAGATGAGCACTTGGACTCTTTCTTAGGCATGCGCAAATGGGTGCCTCTGACCTAAAATTTGGTGTGTCCAGTTCAAGTTACGCAGATGAGCATTGAACCGCCTCCAATCTCCTTCTTAGGCATGCGCAAATGAGCGCCTCTGACCTAAATTTGATGAATCCTGACCCGATCATCTTTGATGGATCCTAACCCGACCATCGTGGTGTGCCAAGTCTAAGTTACGCGAGAGAGCCTTGGACCGCCTCCACTTGTTCAAGTTACGCAATTGAAAGCTTAGAGTTCTTCTTAGGCATGCGCAAATGGGCGCCTCTAACCTAAAATCTGGTGTGCCCAGTTCAAATTACGAACTGCCTCCAGTCTTCTTCTTAGGCATGCGCAAATGGGCGCCTCTGACCTAAAATCTGGTGTGCCCAGTTCAAATTGCGAACCGCCTCCAGTCTTCTTCTTAGGCATGCGCAAATGGGCGCCTCTGACCTAAAATCTGGTGTGCCTAGTTCAAATTGCGAACCGCCTCCAGTCTTCTTCTTAGGCATGCGGAAATGAGCGCCTCTGACCTAAATTTTGATGAATTCTAACCCGATCATCGTGGTGTGCCCAGTTCAAGTTACGCAGATGAGCCTTGGACCACCTCCACCTGTTCAAGTTAAGCAGATGAGCACTTGGACTCTTTCTTAGGCATGCGCAAATGGGCGCCTCTGTCCTAAAATCTGGTGTGCCCAGTTCAAATTACGAACCGCCTCCAGTCTTCTTCTTAGGCATGCGCAAATGAGCGCCTATGACCTAAATTTTGATGAATACTAACCCGATCATCGTGGTGTGCCCAGTTCAAGTTACGCAGATGAGCCTTGGACTGCCTCCACCTGTTCAAGTTACGCAGATGAGCACTTGGACTCTTTCTTAGGCATGCGCAAATGGGTGCCTCTGACCTAAAATTTGGTGTGTCCAGTTCAAGTTACGCAGATGAGTATTGAACCGCCTCCAATCTCCTTCTTAGGCATGCGCAAATGAGCGCCTCTGACCTAAATTTGATGAATCCTAACCCGATCATCTTTGATGGATCCTAACCCGACCATCGTGGTGTGCCTAGTCTAAGTTACGCGAGAGAGCCTTGGACCACCTCCACTTGTTCAAGTTACGCAATTGAGAGCTTAGAGTTCTTCTTAGGCATGCGCAAATGGGCGCCTCTGACCTAAAATCTGGTGTGCCCAGTTCAAATTACGCACTGCCTCCAGTCTTCTTCTTAGGCATGCGCAAATGGGCGCCTCTGACCTAAAATCTGGTGTGCCCAGTTCAAATTGCGAACCGCCTCCAGTCTTCTTCTTAGGCATGCGCAAATGGGCGCCTCTGACCTAAAATCTGGTGTGCCCAGTTCAAATTGCGAACCGCCTCCAGTCTTCTTCTTAGACATGCGGAAATGAGCGCCTCTGACCTAAATTTTGATGAATTCTAACCCGATCATCGTGGTGTGCCCAGTTCAAGTTACGCAGATGAGCCTTGGACCGCCTCCACCTGTTCAAGTTACGCAGATGAGCACTTGGCTCTTTCTTAGGCATGCGCAAATGGGCGCCTCTGACCTAAAATTTGGTGTGCCCAGTTCAAGTTATGCAGATGAGCATTGAACCGCCTCCAATCTCCTTCTTATGCATGCGCAAATGAGCGCCTCTGACCTAAATTTGATGAATCCTGACCCGATCATCTTTGATGGATCCTAACCCGACCATCGTTGTGTGCCCAGTCTAAGTTACGCGAGAGAGCCTTGGACCGCCTCCACTTATTCAAGTTATGCAATTGAGTGCTTGAACTTCTTCTTAGGCATGCGCAAATGGGCGCCTCTGACCTAAAATTTGGTGTGCCCAGTTCAAATTACGAACCGCCTCCAGTCTTCTTCTTAGGCATGCGCAAATGAGCGCCTCTGACCTAAATTTTTATGAATCCTAACCCGATCATCGTGGTGTGCCCAGTTCAGGTTACGCAGATGAGCCTTGGACCGCCTCCACCTGTTCAAGTTAAGCAGATGAGCACTTGGACTCTTTCTTAGGCATGTGCAAATGGGCGCCTATGACCTAAAATCTGGTGTGCCCAGTTCAAATTACGAACCGCCTCCAGTCTTCTTCTTAGGCATGCGCAAATGAGCGCCTATGATTTAAATTTTGATGAATACTAACCCGATCATCGTGGTGTGCCCAGTTCAAGTTACGCAGATGAGCCTTGGACCGCCTCCACCTGTTCAAGTTACGCAGATGAGCACTTGGCTCTTTCTTAGGCATGCGCAAATGGGCGTCTCTGACCTAAAATTTGGTGTGCCCAGTTCAAGTTATGCAGATGAGCATTGAACCGCCTCCAATCTCCTTCTTATGCATGCGCAAATGAGCGCCTCTGACCTAAATTTGATGAATCCTGACCCGATCATCTTTGATGGATCCTAACCCGACCATCGTTGTGTGCCCAGTCTAAGTTACGCGAGAGAGCCTTGGACCGCCTCCACTTATTCAAGTTATGCAATTGAGTGCTTGAACTTCTTCTTAGGCATGCGCAAATGGGCGCCTCTGACCTAAAATTTGGTGTGCCCAGTTCAAATTACGAACCGCCTCCAGTCTTCTTCTTAGGCATGCGCAAATGAGCGCCTCTGACCTAAATTTTTATGAATCCTAACCCGATCATCGTGGTGTGCCCAGTTCAGGTTACGCAGATGAGCCTTGGACCGCCTCCACCTGTTCAAGTTAAGCAGATGAGCACTTGGACTCTTTCTTAGGCATGTGCAAATGGGCGCCTATGACCTAAAATCTGGTGTGCCCAGTTCAAATTACGAACCGCCTCCAGTCTTCTTCTTAGGCATGCGCAAATGAGCGCCTATGATTTAAATTTTGATGAATACTAACCCGATCATCGTGGTGTGCCCAGTTCAAGTTACACAGATGAGCCTTGGACCGCCTCCACCTGTTCAAGTTACGCAGATGAGCACTTGGACTCTTTCTTAGGCATGCGCAAATGGGTGCCTCTGACCTAAAATTTGGTGTGTCCAGTTCAAGTTACGCAGATGAGCATTGAACCGCCTCCAATCTCCTTCTTAGGCATGCGCAAATGAGCGCCTCTGACCTAAATTTGATGAATCCTGACCCGATCATCTTTGATGGATCCTAACCCGACCATCGTGGTGTGCCTAGTCTAAGTTACGCGAGAGAGCCTTGGACCGCCTCCACTTGTTCAAGTTACGCAATTGAGAGCTTAGAGTTCTTCTTAGGCATGCGCAAATGGGCGCCTCTGACCTAAAATCTGATGTGCCCAGTTCAAATTACGAACTGCCTCCAGTCTTCTTCTTAGGCATGCGCAAATGGGCGCCTCTGACCTAAAATCTGGTGTGCCCAGTTTAAATTGCGAACCGCCTCCAGTCTTCTTCTTAGGCATGCGCAAATGGGCGCCTCTGACCTAAAATCTGGTGTGCACAGTTCAAATTGCGAACCGCCTCCAGTCTTCTTCTTAGGCATGCGGAAATGAGCGCCTCTGACCTAAATTTTGATGAATTCTAACCCGATCATCGTGGTGTGCCCAGTTCAAGTTACGCAGATGAGCCTTGGACCGCCTCTACCTGTTCAAGTTACGCATATGAGCACTTGGACTCTTTCTTAGGCATGCGCAAATGGGCGCCTCTGAACTAAAATTTGGTGTGCCCAGTTCAAGTTACGCAGATGAGCATTGAACCGCCTCCAATCTCCTTCTTATGTATGCGCAAATGAGCGCCTCTGACCTAAATTTGATGAATCCTGACCCGATCATCTTTGATGGATCCTAACCCGACCATCGTGGTGTGCCCAGTCTAAGTTACGCGAGAGAGCCTTGGACCGCCTCCACTTGTTCAAGTTACGCAATTGAGCACTTGGACTTCTTCTTAGGCATGCGCAAATGGGCGCCACTGACCTAAAAACTGGTGTGCCCAGTTCAAATTACGAACCGCCTCCAGTCTTTTTCTTAGGCATGCGCAAATGGGCGCCTCTGACCTAAAATCTGGTGTGCCCAGTTCAAGTTACGCAGATGAGCCTTGGACCGCCTCCACCGGTTCAAGTTACGCAGATGAGCACTTGGACTCTTTCTTAGGCATGCGCAAATGGGCACCTCTGACCTAAAATTTGGTGTGCCCAGTTCAAGTTACGCAGATGAGCCTTGAACCACCTCCAATCTCCTTCTTAGGCATGCGCAATTGGGCGCCTCTGACCTAAATTTGATGAATCCTGACCCGATCATCTTTGATGGATCCTAACCCGACCATCGTTGTGTGCCCAGTCTAAGTTACGCGTGAGAGCCTTGGACCGCCTCCACTTGTTCAAGTTACGCAATTGAGCGCTTGGACTTCTTCTTAGGCATGCGCAAATGGGCGCCTCTTACCTAAAATCTGGTGTTCCCAGTTCAAATTACGAACCGCTGCCAGTCTTCTTCTTAGGCATGCGAAAATGAGCGCCTCTGACCTAAATTTTTATGAATCCTAACCCGATCATCGTGGTGTGCCCAGTTCAGGTTACGCAGATGAGCCTTGGACTGCCTCCACCTGTTCAAGTTAAGCAGATGAGCACTTGGACTCTTTCTTAGGCATGTGCAAATGGGCGCCTATGACCTAAAATCTGGTGTGCCCAGTTCAAATTACGAACCGCCTCCAGTCTTCTTCTTAGGCATGTGCAAATGAGCTCCTCTGACCTAAATTTTGATGAATACTAACCCGATCATCGTGGTGTGCCCAGTTCAAGTTACGCAGATGAGCCTTGGACTGCCTCCACCTGTTCAAGTTACGCAGATGAGCACTTGGACTCTTTCTTAGGCATGCGCAAATGGGTGCCTCTGACCTAAAATTTGGTGTGCCCAGTTCAAGTTACGCAGATGAGCATTGAACCGCCTCCAATCTCCTTCTTAGGCATGCGCAAATGAGCGCCTCTGACCTAAATTTGATGAATCCTGACCCGATCATCTTTGATGGATCCTAACCCGACCATCGTGGTGTGCCTAGTCTAAGTTACGCGAGAGAGCCTTGGACCGCTTCCACTTGTTCAAGTTACGCAATTGAGAGCTTAGAGTTCTTCTTAGGCATGCGCAAATGGGCGCCTCTGACCTAAAATCTGGTGTGCCCAGTTCAAATTACGAACTGCCTCCAGTCTTCTTCTTAGGCATGCGCAAATGGGCGCCTCTGACCTAAAATCTGGTGTGCCCAGTTCAAATTGCGAACCGCCTCCAGTCTTCTTCTCTGACCTAAAATCTGGTGTGCCAAGTTCAAATTGCGAACCGCCTCCAGTCTTCTTCTTAGGCATGCGCAAATGAGCGCCTCTGACCTAAATTTTGATGAATTCTAACCCGATCATCATGGTGTGCCCAGTTCAAGTTACGCAGATGAGCCTTGGACCGCCTCCACCTGTTCAAGTTACGCAGATGAGCACTTGGACTCTTTCTTAGGCATGCGCAAATGGGCGCCTCTGACCTAAAATTTGGTGTGCCCAGTTCAAGTTACGCAGATGAGCATTGAACCGCCTCCAATCTCCTTCTTATGTATGCGCAAATGAGCGCCTCTGACCTAAATTTGATGAATCCTGACCCGATCATCTTTGATGGATCCTAACCCGACCATCGTGGTGTGCCCAGTCTAAGTTATGCGAGAGAGCCTTGGACCGCCTCCACTTGTTCAAGTTACGCAATTGAGCGCCTGGACTTCTTCTTAGGCATGCGCAAATGGGCGCCTCTGACCTAAAATCTGGTGTGCCAAGTTCAAATTACGAACCGCCTCCAGCCTTCTTCTTAGGCATGCGCAAATGGGCGCCTTTGACCTAAAATCTGGTGTGCCCAGTTCAAATTGCGAACCGCCTCCAGTCTTCTTCTTAGGCATGCGCAAATGGGCGCTTCTGACCTAAAATCTGGTGTGCCCAGTTCAAATTGCTAACCGCCTCCAGTCTTCTTCTTAGGCATGCGCAATTGAGCGCCTCTGACCTAAAATTGATGAATTACCCAGCGCCGATTAGGCAATGGGAAGAGAACTAGTTTCTCGCCAACCCTTTCATGCTAGGGGTAAAAGCATGAATTGCCCAACGCGGCTAAGGCAAAGGGAAGAGGAAAAGTTTTGCATATAAACCCAAACAAAATTCTCGACAACTCACCATGTTGAGGGGAATAACATGACTAGCCCAACTCAAACGGTAGTTGGTAAAGGCTAATCAAACCCGTTGATAGCTGGGGGTTTGCTAAAAATCCCGTAAACCCTGTCATGTTAAAATCTTACCTCTGATAGTATGACTTGGAACACTTTTGATGACAAGTTATTTGTTGTGCAAGCAGATTTCCTAGCCAACCAATAAAAGAATCAAAAAGCAGTTATCTTTATTCATCATTCAAAAGGAATGGATTTACAAAAAAAGTCATAGAATCAGTAAAGTTCTCTCTTTTATTACAAGTTCTTATTACAAAAAGAATGAAGAATAAAAGAATCAAAGAAAACTATGGATTTCCTAGATGCTTCAACTTATTCATCGCCTCGTCAACCACTCGACGACGAGTTGTTTCCACGGAATATTGAGCCTGTCGGAGTAATTCATCATCATTCATTGCAACTTGCTGGGTTAGATGCTGACGAGACTCATCTATAGCACGGCTTCTTATTGTCTCCTCCTGATCGACTTGCTCCCGTTGGAGGATCAGTGCTTCCCGTTTCTTAACGGATTCCCCTAATTGAAGCTCATTGGCTACTAAGACCGCCCGAGCCTTAGAAATGGTCTCCTGGGCGTTGACGATGGTAGCCTGACTCCCCTCAATCTCGGAGTTCACCACCTCCAAATCCCTAAGAATGGACTCCCGACTAACCTGGAACCCCACCAACGCTCGAGACCATTCTTCTTCTTGGCGCTTCAATTCCTCTTGACGAGCCACCAACTCCACCCGAAGACGCGCCCACTCGATCCCAGTAATCGTCTCAACATCCGCTTGGCGAACTGTGTTGAGTATGTTCACCTGCTCTTCTAAAGCTCTAAAACGGGCCCGGTAGGGAGCTGCTCGATCCTGTCCCCCGACTCTTTCAATATTATCCAAATAGCTGGATAACATCGGACGGCTGAGACTAAAGAAATCTAGTCCGCCGGAAATCATCTCGATGCATCTTCTTAGCAACCGCATAAAATTATTAACACTATAGTTGAAGAGTTCCTCAAAAGGATCCACGGTGTCTGCATTTAAAGCAGGCAGCGCTAAAGAAGATGTTGCTGAAGGAGGGGTGGTATCCGTTGGAATTGAAGAAGAAGGAGTCCGTCCTTGTACCAGGTTCATGATATGCGGGGCCAGTAAGGCCAACGCAGATGAGGCGGAACTAGGAACTCGAGAAGGAGCATCGCTAGTACAAGTCACCCGGGCAGCGCCACTAACAGGAGAAGATGAGGGAGTGTTTCCACCAGAAGCTCCTCCGGTGGCAGAAATAGCTTCAAACGAGAACTTCAAATTTTCCTCATCCCCTGCTGGCAGACTTGGAACTGGAGGAGTTACAAGTGTCTCAACAGTCATTATGGTAGAAGGCATTAGTATTTCCGGCTGAGGAGCCCAAGGCACACCGACAACTATTGGAAAAGTCTCATCGGAACAGATAGTTGGTGTTGGAGAAGGAAATTTTGGAGACGGGGTAGCTTCTCTGGCTGCAGCCTCGATAATCAACTCTGTCCTGTCATCGCTCCCAAGTTCATCAATTGGGGGAACTGAAGAAGGAGCAGAGACAGGAGTTGTCGTGAAGTAGTCTGCATCAAGATCATTTGAAGAACTACCTAATCCACCCGCTGAGCCAGTGGTGCCTGAATAATCCACCCTTTCATCAGACTCCACCTGGGTAGTTGAATGCATTGGCGAGAGGAGCTGACAACCTGTATTTCAAGAAACAAGAAAAATGGTGTTACAGTAAAATAACGAACAAAAGACAGAACACTAAGAGCCATACCTGGAGATACAAGTCCAGTTGTGGGACTTGAAGGGGGAGCCGCCATTGTCTCCAGAAGCGTACCCGTCTCACTACCCAGTGGTTGCGCCGCATGGTGTTCGACAGGTTCTACTGTTTAAGGAGCCAGAACCTCGGGAGCATTTGGAGTCTCAACAGGTCCACTCTCCCCTGCTGGTACTGGAGGTAGAGTTGAAGCCAGCAGATCCGAAGCGAATTTGATAGCTGCTTCTTGCGGAGCTACTAGAGTTCCCGGAGCCAACTTCTTCTTCTTTTTAACAGGCCCTTTCTTTGCTGCACCGCGGCGTTTGAGGGTCAGGCTCCAGGGGCGAATGATGACAGATTGGGGAGCACCTCCAACATCAGTGTTGTCATCATTATTATTATCATCATCATCGCCAGACTCGCTGACGTCTGATGGTTCGGCCGCGGCGCCAAGGAATTCGTCCATTCCTTTTACTCTAACTCTGGAAGCACCTTGGCGGCTAATGTAGAAAGCCTCAATCTCCTTACAACAGATTCGGTTGATCGAGAAATGAGGCACGTCAGCATTTGCAACACTATACCAGATGCAAAAACTGAGAGTCATGGCCAATTCTGGCAACTTCTGAGGAAGGGCGAATTCAGCTCCGGTCCCACCAGCTGCAAAATGAAACCAGCCGCGGGCACCCTCGTACAAATTTTCCTCATAGGCTAAACTCTTGTTTGGATTATCCACATAAATTTGGGAATATCCAAATTGGCGAGCAAAGCGACTCGGGATGTACGGTTCGATAAGACATTTACCATCTTGACGATACACCAGGTGCCCGGGTCGGATGTTAAGGAGCCACCAAAACGCTCCCCGAGATAAGGTAGTAAAGTTATCTACTCCTGCAGTATCCTTCAACCCATATCCTCCACCAGGAAAGTCGGGGAAGCACCGGAAGATCTCATAATTTTGGTGGTGCCGAAGAGTCTTCCGGATTTGGAATATATAGTAGTGCTTCCATGAAGAGCGCTCGTATGGCTCCACAAAGTAACACTTGTCACCAGAGCGGCATGAAGCAGCACTCATCAGAGACGGACAGTGCATAACAAGCCATGCCATCAAATAAGTATAAGGAAGCTCCACTCTAGGGTTCGGAGTCTTCACTTGGGCGATCTCTTTCGACTTGCCTTTCCCTTTCCCCTTGCCCTTATCGGCAGGGATGAAGTCATTGCAGAGTGTTAGCAATCCATGCTGTAGATTACACACCATGGGGGGAAGAAGTCCGAAAGGTCGGCCGTATGCAAGAAGGACTACTGGATATACCACAGTCATTGCAATTGCCTCTTTTGGCAATGACGGCACGACACATCTCTTCAGCCACAACATCAAGAACCCAGCAATCAGGCCTCTGTTGGACACCGGGGACTGAGCTTGATAATGGTAACTCTTGAAAGAGATACCAGGACCGAATCCACCTTCGTTGGATTCAGTGGTATAATACATTAGCTGGGTCTTGGCAATGCGGCAATCGATCTCTGTGATGTTGACAGAAGCATGGCCATGGATAGTTGTTGAACTATCCTTAGAATTCAAATTAGCAAAGTGGCAGTCGGCCCATTTCTTGTGACCTATACCTTGGTTATGCACACCTGCTAAGTCAGCACAGATGCGGTAATGGCACATCATCTCCCAGTATGTGGCATAGATGCGCTCGTCCTTCGCCAGTAGCATGTTCAACTCCTCAGTAGTGGGGATATACTCCTCGTAGGGGACTTCGCTGATTGAGAGCCCAGATACCTCAAATATCTCATGGAGAGCAAACCCTAGCTCACCCACTGGCGTAAAAAGGGTGCAGGTCTCAAAGTTATACATCTCCAGAAAGCAGAAGAAATGATAAGCACTCTGAGAAAACCCAAATTGAACATTTCTGATGGCCTTGAATAAACCAATCTCCTTCAGAATGGGTTCATGAGAGTCCAACATATATTGAACAAGGCGGGCCCACCACATGTTGCCAGAAGAGTAAACCCAGCCAGACATCCTGAAGTCGCTAGCCGGGTATTGGCCTTCTTTCTCCACGAACTCACTTAGGAAAGTTCTTGCGCGGATCGGAACCTCTCCTACTGGGAGCTCCTTGCCAAAACGGCCTGGAAGCAAACCAGTAATATATCTAGTGGGGCCATCTTGATAAGCCCCCTGTGTGCCCAATTTTCCCGTTGGGACGCCATCCTGTTCGTGAGTTAATCCCCACTTTAACTCACGAGGCATCGCCAACCTCTGAAGGTAGATCAAGGGATAACCACGCTCAATTCTGGGCAGAAACATTAAAGCTTCGCCAGAATTATAGAGCCACTTGCTTTCCTCTTCAAAGAGGATCTGGTCTGATTGCTCCATTATATCTCCAAAGAGGAATGCGGGCTTCTCTAGCGCTTCTCTATTCACAGTTTCAAAGGCTGCATCAGTTATAATTTCTCGTGCAGTAGTGGGATGATATTTGATCAACTTCTCCTTGCGATCTCTAGGATCTGGTTTGTACAAAGCCAGGATGGTGGTGAAGCGAAACTGAGCTGATGGATCCGAACCTCCAGCAAAGCCAAAATAGTGCTTATGAGGAAGAGCTTCCACCGAATACCCTACTGCAAAAGGGAAAATCAAAATTAGAAAAGTTTCTATGAAATAGAAGATTTTTCTAAGTATGAAGACGCGAAGCTAAAAATTAGACCGCGCGAAGCTAAAAGTAACTCCGCGCGAAGCTAAAAATTAGACCGCGCAGAAATTAAAATAGCCTCGCGTTTCAACGCGACTGCTACTCAAAATAGCCTCGCGTTTCAAAGCAACTGCTACTCAAAATAGCCTCGCATTTCAACGCGACTGCTACTCAAAATAGTCTCGCGTTTCAACGCGACTGCTAATCAAAATAGCCTCGCATTTCAACGCGACTGCTACTCAAAATAGCATCGCGTTTCAATGCGACTGCTACTCAAAATAGCCTCGCGTTTCAACGCGATTGCTACTCAAAATAGCCTCGCGTTTCAACGCGACTGCTACTCAAAATAGCCTCGCGTTTCAACGATACTGCTACTCAAAATAGCCTCGCGTTTCAACGCGACTGCTAATCAAATAGCCCCGCGCTTCAAAACGCGAGGATGACGCGATAGCTTCGCGTAAGAAGAAAACCAGAGGCTTTTCTTCTTCTCCAAGCCATACGGCCGGAGTACGGCGATCTCGCCGATAAAAGAGAAGATTGGTCATTTAAAGCCGAGCCAAATCACTCTCTAAATGTTCTAAAGAGCCCTAAAAGTGAGATCCTTACCTCCGATGGGCGAAACATGGACTGGCTCGCCGCTGCCGCGGCCGCTGCCACCACTGCTTGCTCCGGCCGCCGACGACGAGGTTGCGCGGGAAGAAGCACGAGTCTTGGGTGCCATTGCTTGAAAACTTGAGGAAAATCAACGGAAAATCGGGAGAAACTCAGCCGGAAAAACGCTCGGGTCGCCTGAACTCTGACCGCCTGAAATCTTCAAGTCTCTGGAAAGTTCTCAAATGAAATGAGAAAAGAAAAGAATAAAGACTCTATTTGAATCAGAGAAACCGCCCCTTGAAATTCGACGCGAGAATCGGATCAACTCCTGATCAGTTACTTTCCGAAACGCGAATCTATTAGCTCCGCGTGGTGATGAAAGACGCAAAGTTATTAACTTCGCGCAACTATGAAAAAACGCGAGGCTAACTTGGTATTTTAGCTACGCGTTTTCTATGAAGAACATGGGTTTCTGGCTAGTGTAATTAGGCACTTCCACCTAAGTTAAGATGATCTTTACCCGATCATCTTGGTATTATCAGTCTAAGTTACGCAAATGAGCCTTAGATTATTTTACCAAAACTATGAACCATCTGTTTGTTGAGCAAGCAAGATTTTTGAAGCCAACAGATAGAGAGGAAAATATTTGCTTTTATTCATGAAGCAAAAGGATTACAAAAGAAGAGGGAGTTATAGCTCTCCCAAAAGCTTCTACATGATCATCAACTCATCAATAACCTAACAGCAAGACTTCTCTACGGGGTGTTAAAGCTCAATTCCCTGGTACATATACAAGAGATCTCCTCTGCAAAAGTCAACTATGATCTGTTTAAAGTTCTTATTGGATTATCTGAAGATACTGCTACAAGAATCCTAATGAAGATGCACAAGTTGAACTTGAAGTGCTGCAAACCCTTACAGGATCATCTCTATCGCTTTGGAAAGCAACAGAGATTGTCATCTAACAGAAATGGTCCTCAAGAAAACTTAATGGGCTGCCGAAGAGTTCTTGTAACTCCTTCAAAAGTTTATCTTTTGGAGCCAGGGCTTGAAACCTGCAACTATATTGTAAAGCATACGCTTCTGGCTTCCTTAGAGTTACTTTTGCTAACGAAGACTAGTAGAGCCACATGCACTCCTCTTCAAAAAGGATTTGGTTTACTGCAAAAGGAGAATCAAGAGTTAGCCAAAAACTCGAAAAAAATCTTCTAAGTATAAAAATGCGGAGCTACGCTAAACTCCGCGTGCAGCTGAGGAAATAGCCTCGCGTTTCAAAACGCAGAGAATGACGCGATAACTTCGCGTAAAGGAAGAACAGAGTTTCTCTCTGCCGTTTCCTTTTCTTTCATAGCCTCGCGTTTCAACGCGGCTGCTAATCAAAATAGCCCCGCGTTTCAAGCGTAGGGATGACGCGATAACTTCGCGTGGAGAAAGACCAGAGTTCCTCTCTGTCTTATCCTTCTCCTTTAAGCCTTACGGCCGGAGAACGGCGATCTCGCCGGTGAAGTAAACAATTGGCCAAGTTAAAACCGAGCCAAAACACTCCAAAATGGTTCTAAGGAAACCAAAAAGATAAGGTTTTTACCTTCAATAATCAAAGCATGGACTGATATGCCATTGTGCTTATTTCCACGGCCGTTGCCGTCGCCGTTAGCGCCGGCCGCCGTGCACGAAACCATACTCTTCTGGAGCGACATCCTAATGATGAAAATCTATGGAGAATCAAACGGAGATCAATTGAAGATTGTTCGCCAACATCGCTCGCTCGGTTGCCGGAGCTCTGAATTTTCAAACTTCTCAGAATGAAGAAGAAGATGAGTCAAAACCTCTATTTAAACAGGATGATCCGTCGCTTGGTATTCGTCACGAAAATTCAGAGTAATTAATGAAACAATTACTCATTTCACTGAAAAAGAAGCTATTAGCTCCGCGTAGGTGAGCAGAAATGGGAGGCTAACTTGGAATTTTAACTCCGCGTTTCAGTTTAAGTATACAAAGTATTTCAAAATTTGCTAAGTTCTAAGCCATTTTGAAAACTTTGGAGGGGATTCTGTTGGCAGTGAAAATTTCTAAGTTAAAAGGATTTTCCACAACAGAACATGGAGCTAACTCTGTAGCTCCGCGTCTGGCTAATTTTAGCCTCGCGATGAGTAAAACGCGGGGCTATCAATAGCTTCGCGTTAGCTCCGCATTCTGGTTATTTAGCGCCGCGTTTTGATACAATTAGCTCCGCGTGAGCAGATAACCGGAATCTCAAATTGATTGAGATTATGATTTGGGCTTATCTAAATATCCGAATTGAATCCAATCAGAATTCTAAATCAAGAGATTTAAATCAAAACTAAGATATTTGATTGGAATCCTTGATGAATGCGAGTTCTATTTAGATAGAAACTCTTGCATTAACCCGGGGCTATAAATACCTTCCTGGTGAAACCCTAGGGGTCTTCTTTTCGGCAATTGAGATCTTTTCCTCTTGGAGAATTCAAGTTACGCACAGAGTCTTGAGTTCGTAAAATACCAGAGAAGATCTCCTACAGTCGGCCGCCGTCTTCGAGAGAAAAGAGCTCGACGTTCGATCGTCCAAAGGAACTACTATAGATCCCATCGCCACAGATCCCACGTTTATATTGTAAAAGAGAGAGATTGAAATATAAAATCCTCTCGTTTGTTCTTCTTTTTATCTTGTTCACTTCTATTGTAATTTAAGCTAATTCAATGGAAGGAAGGCGAGTAAATTCTGCTACGAACAACCCCCAGCTGACAAGCCATTCCTAGTGGAGCTATACGAACGCTCCTCATGGAAGAGTCATTATATGTTTCAAATCCGGAAGACACTCCGCCATCACCAGAATACGAGAGTTTTCGGTGCTTCCCAGATTTTCCTAGCGGAGAATACGGGTTGAAATTCAAGGATATTTCAGGAGCAGACAATTTTACCATCTTATCCTCAGGAGCGTTCTGGTGGCTCCTTAATATTCGCCCCGGGCACTTGGTGTATCGGTAAGGCACCATGTGCTGTATCGAACCATACACCCCGAGCCGCTTTGCTCGTCAGTTTGGGTACACACAACTTTATGTGGGTAACCCAAACAAGAAGCTAGCCTATGAGGGAAATTTGTATGAGGGTGCCCGCGGCTGGTTTCACTTTGTAGATGGTGGAACCGGCACTGAATTCGTGTAGCCCCAAAAGTCGCCAGAACTAAGCATGACGCTAAGCTTCTGCACATGGTACAACATCGCCAACGCTGACGTGCCTAACTTCTCCATCAACCGTAGTTGTTGCAAAGAGATAGAAGCTTTCTATTCTTGCCGCAAGGGGGCCAAAAGAATGAGGGTGAAAGGAATAGATTAATTCCTAGGCACGGCGGCCGATCCATCAGATGTTGGCGACTCTGATGGAGATGATGATGATGGTGACGATGATGATGCTGATGTTGGAGGTGCTCCCCAACGTATAATTACTCGTTTCCAGAGTCCAACCGTCAAATGCCGTGGACCCATGAAAGAAGGTCCAGCGAAGAAGAAGAAGAAGTTGGCCGATGAGACCCTATTAGTCCCTCAAGAGGCAGCTGTCCAGTTTGCCACAGACCTGCTTGCCTCAACTCTGCCATCAGCTTCGGCATAGGAGAGTAGGCCTGTTGAAGCTCCCAGTACTGACGCTGCGGTTTGCTTGCCAACTCAAGAATCGGCTGAGCACACCACGACGCAACCTTTAGGTGGCGAGACGGGTGTGCTCTTAGAGATGACGACGGCTCCTCCTTCAAGTCCAATCACAGGACTTGTATCCCCCGATATGGTTCCTTTAAATTCTATATTCTATCTTCTGTTCCTTTTTCTATATTATATGTAACACTCTCTGTTTACTTTCTGAGATGCAGGTAGTCAACTTCAATCTCCCATGCATTCAACTACTAGGGTGGAGTCCGAAGAGCTGGTCGACTACTTTGGCACCACTGGCTCGGCGGGTGGTCTTGATAGTTCGGCGGAGGAGTTTGGTGTGGACTATTTCATGCCAGCTCCTCTATCTGTTCCTACTTCAGCTCCTTCGATTGACGAACTCGGGAGTGACGATAAGACAAAGGTCGTCGCGGCCACAGTAAGAGAGGCTCCCCCATCTCCAAGTCTGTCATCTCCAACTCTAACAGTCTGCTCTGAGGACACCTTCCCTGTTATCGTTGGCGTGCCCATTACTTCTCAACCAGCTGTATTGACGCCGTCAACGATAATGGCTGTTGAGACAATGGTGGACCCTCCTGCTCCTGCTCGCTTACTAACAGGGGATGAAGACAACATAAAGTTCTCGTTTGAAGCTACTTCTGTTACAGGAGGAGTTTCCGGCGAAGACACCCCAACATTTACCCCTGTTGGTGGAGTTGCTCGATCAGCCGGTACCGACGATACTTCACCTCAGGTTCCCAGTTCTGCCAAGTCTTTATTGGCTTTACTGGCCCCGCATGTTATGAGTCTGGTACAGGGGCGAGCTTCTTCTTCCTCGACTCCGACAGAAGCCACTCCTCCCCCAGTGGCATCTTCCTTAGCACTGCCTGCTCTGAATTTAGACACTGCTGATCCTCTTGAGGAGTTCTTCAATCACAGTGTCAATAATTTTATGCGGCTACTAAGGAGATGTATTGGGATGATCCTGGATGGACGAGATTTTCTTGATCTCGGACGCCCAATATTGTCCAGTTATCTTGACAATATTGAAAGGATCAGGGGACGTGACCGAGCAGCTCCCTACCGAGTCCGCCTAGAAGTTTTAGAAGAACAGGTGCAGATAACTGAACACAAATCGCCAAGCAGATGTGGAAGCGATCACCGAGATTGAGTTGGCGCGGCTTCAGGTTGAGCAGACGACTCGTCAGGAGGAGCTGAGGCGACAGGAAGAAGGATGGTCACGGGAGTTGATGAAGCTATAAGCCAGTCAGGTATCAGTTCTAAGGGGGCTGGAGATGGTAGATTTCGAAATTGAGGGGAGCCAGGTAGCCATCCTAAGAGCCAAGGAGACTATTGCTAAAGCTCGGGCTATTTTAGAAGCCAGCGAGTCTCGGCTAGAGGAGTCCGTCAGGAGACGGGGAAGAGCTACTCCTTCAACAAGAACAGCTCGTGCAGGAAAGCATAATAAGGAGCCATGCTATTGAAGAGTCTCGTCAGCGATTGACCCAGCAACTCGCAGTAAATGATGACAATTTACACTGGCAAGCTCAACACTCCGTGGAGGAGACTCGTCGTCGAGTTTTTAATGAGACGTCAAATAAGTTGAAGCTTTTGGGAGAGCCATAACTCCCTTTAATTTTATTTATTCTTTATTCTTTGTAATAAGAAGAACTCAACAGTTCTTTGAATTCTTTTATTTTATTCTTTTGTAACTTTATTCTTTTGATTCATGAATAAAGATAATTCTTTTAATTCTTTTATCTGTTGGCTACAAATTTTCCATGCACAACAAATAACTTGTCATAAAGTTTTTTTAAACAATCCAAGGCTCATCTGCGTAACTTAGACCGTTAAACCCAACCAGGTCACAATTATTGACCACGGTAAAGCTTTTTAATAGAGCAAACTTGATAGTTTGGTGAAAGCGTTTTTTTATTGCTTACACCGGGATGATCGGTTCAGGATCATTGACTTAGACAGAAGCGCCTAATTGCACATACCTTAGTTTAAAGAAGTCCAAGTGCTCATATGCGTAACTTGAACAAGTGGATGGTCATATTTCTAGGGATACGAACCAAAACCATATGTGACAGTATTTTTTTTTATGCATAGTATTTTTTTAAAAATTTGCCATTGATCGGCATCATCATTCTATCGTCATTCTGGTTTATTAAGCGATAAGCTCCATTAGAGTATATCGTCTCTACGGTAAATGGTCCTTCCCATTTGGATTCAAATTTATTCTTAGTCTTGTGAGTCAGAATCATTGGTCTTTTAATAGCCAGAACCAAGTCTCCTTTCTTAAAGGTCCTTGGTTTAACGTTCTTATTGAACGCTTGCGAGACTCGGGCTTGATACAACTCAATTTGTTGTTGAGCCTAGAGACGCTTTTCATTCAGCGCTTCTAGTTCTCGCAATCTTTGTTGATGGCGTTCTTCTGTCGTCATTTTTGTGGCTAATGCCACTCTTAATGATGGTATCTTGACCTCCAGAGGCAAGACGGCCTCGCTTCCGTAAACCAAGGAGAAAGGGGTAGACTTTGTTGGGGTGCGAACGGTGGTGTGGTAGGCCCACAAACACTATCCTAGCTTTTCATCCCAGTCTCGTTTGTTGGAGGAGACGAACTTTCGAAGGAATTTAATAATTGTCTTGTTGAAGGCTTCGCCCAATCCGTTTGTCACGGGATTATATGGTGTTGAAGCGATGTCTTTAACCATGAACTTATCACAGAATTTGAGAACCCCTGGCTGATGAACTGTGGTCCATTATCGTGAATGATTCTTCGGGGGACATGATGAGGGCATATTTATAGCCTTCATATTACCTATTTTTGTATATAAATAATGCTACTCGGGTATTATTAGTGTGTTTTTCAGGAATTTTATTCGTACAAGGAGATGGCATGAAATCAGAGTTGGAATAGGAAATCAAAGTTCGAAAAGTTTCTAAAGTGGGCAAGACTACGAGATTACGATACTTCAGAGACTCAAAGTTGAATACAGTCAGGAAAATTAAACTTACAAGACAAGAGTTTCAAGTGGAAAAAATTTCAAGAATTTTTCAAATATTTTAATGCTAAATAGCGGTAATTACCGCTAAATGGTGGCACAATAGTGGACTGACACGTGGATTTTTCTCCCACGGCTTTGTTATAATCTTGTAGTTTCACAATAGTATTATAATTGGGTTTGGATTTTCGAATCCTATATATTGGTCGTATCCTTGTATTCTAGGGTTTTTCGCAGTAGTTAATGTAGATTAGGATTTAGTTTGTACTAGTCTTTCATCAATAAAATTAAGATTTTGCTGAAGGGGTGATGGCCACAATACCGTGCTCCAGAGATAAGCCATTGCTTTTAATTCTTTATTACTTTTTAGATAGAGTTAATTGCTTTCTAGTATAGATTTATTTGCTTTCTAGATTAGATTTAATTGCTTTCTAGAATCATGAGTAGCTAATTAGTTTAGCTCTAGGATGTAGATGAAGTTAGGATCCACCATGTAATTACTTTCTAATATTTTTCTTCTTAAATAAAATTAATAAAGACAAGATTTTTCTATAAAAAGATTAAAATATAAGAACTCGAAGATTAAGACTTTAATAGGTTATACTTGAATTAGGTTTCTTGATAGTCTATACTTAGTTAGGGTTTGGGGTTGTTGATTTTATCTTTTTCATTAAATTATCTAAATATTTAATTTGTTTTTATGAAAAATAGTATGTTTGATGAGTTATACTTGCACACCACTTGATAGCTCATATTTAGAGCATTTTAAATAAAGATTAAACTAAAAAGATCAAATTTTTATGATAGAAGAATATAATAGAAGTAAGAACATGGTTGGAAATTAGTGGATTCTAGATCCTAGGCTATTTAGATTAACTCAACTTCAAACTAGAATCTTTGGTAAGTCCGTTAGATTAAGGAAAGAGTAAGGAACGCAAAAATACTTTAGATCCCTGTGGGACGACCTGTACAGCGCTACACCGATACTGTGCACTTGCAGTAAATATCACATCAAGTTTTTGGCGCCATTGCCGGGGATCGACGGTATTTTTCTTACTTTTTCTAACGTTTTACGGGATTAACAGTGTGCGTTGAGTTTGCAGGGACTAGAAAGTACAGATACAGGAAAAGAAACAAGACGAGCTAAGCGTGTTGAGTTCACGACAAAAAGTAGAGAACCAAATTCTCTCTTTGGGCCGCTAATTAGCGTTATATACCGCTATTTGGCTGTACTTAAGGTACGAAACGCCACAAAATTTTTCTAATATCTGTATTTCATGTCTCTGGTTCAGTAAAAAAATACAAAAAAAAATAATCTTTTATTTTTATTTCTTTTCCATCTCTCTCCCTCTCCACCTTTTAAAAAAAAATTTAAAAATATTTCAAAATCAAACTGATTGCTATCATTGTCGTGATCCATATCGTAATTATTATCAGTGTCCATGGATAGGAAGTTCGCTAGGATTAGGTCATAATCAAATTCATAACACATATAATAAACATACGAGCATTTCTTATACACAAAATTACAATTATGAATGGATGAATAAGTCTAATTTTGCATATAATCAAGAGCCATACCAAGAGAGTCCTCCGTCTGATCCTTTCTTTATGGGTTATTCATCTTCATATTCTACATTCAATTATGAACAAGATATTCAATTGAACATGTTAGATGAAAGATTAAAACGATTAGAAGCAAAATATGCATGTCATGAGAATTTACCTACAACCACTTCATATCTGTCATCAAATATATATACAGATCCATCATATCCACTTTCAAATTTTACTCATAATCTCGAGATGCAATCATTTGAAGAAAATAAGGAAATTTACAATCATGAATCTGAGGAACGAAGACGTAGAATTGAGGAAGGTATAGAAGGTTTGCTAAAATTATCCTCTCAAAATTCATGCTCTAAAACTGCAGCTTATATGGAAGATCTTCTCAAAGCGATTTCTCAAGCTAAACTTTTTGGAAATCAACCATCTAATAGTTTGAACATATCTAACTCCAACGAGCAATCACTCCAGTCATCTTCTGAAGTAGATATGATTCAAAATGAATTAAATAGTTTTGTGCATGATGAGTCTATAATTCAATATTGTGATCAACCTATTTTAGACCATTGTGAAAATAATTATGATGAAACTAGTGATATAGAAAATATTTTGCTTGATGATTTATCTCATGGTGAGCTTACTAGTGACACATTATCATTTGATTTTTTTGATGGAAATTGTGAAGAAATTTGTGAAGAAGAATTTTTATCCCTTCATAATAACTTGACTAATGATAAGTCCACTAGTATGGCATTTTCTTTTGAGAATTTTTATGACAGGTTTGAAGAAAATTTGCATGACAAGCCCAAAATATTAGAAGAATGGAAGAAACTATAAAAAAATAAGATCATGATACCTGATGATTTGAAAGAGCCCTCCAAAATCGAGCTCATGATTCCGCAATATCAAAATGAGTATGTTATTTCACAAGTTGATAAAACCAAAATAGTTACTGCTATGAAAGATGCTCATGGGTCAAATATCGACGACAAAGGTACGATTTCCAACTTCAAAATTTTATTATTGAATAAAGAAAGAAAGGTAGAAATAAATTAAGAAAAATTAAAAACAAGATGGAGAGATTAAATGCAAAACTGACAAAAAGGCTAAGTTCATCCATATCAAAACATAAAAGGACATATTATGAGAGTGGAAAGCGATCAAGAGGTCGTAACCGTTTGAATTTTCTAATAAGTATATAATATTTGTATAATAGTTTTTTTTTTTACCACTCTTGGCTTGTGTATGAGGGCATATACGAGTCTAGGTGTGAGGGAATGGGTTAGGATATTTTCTTCATATTTTTCTAGGATTTTTAATTTTTTTTAGATTCTTTATTTTTTTTAGATTTTTGGGTTTCCTTATTTTACACTTTGGGTAGTTTTTAGGGTAACTAACTGAAAAAAAATACAAAAAAAACTGAAAAATAAATTAAAAAAATTGAAAAGAAAAATAAATTAAAAACAATTATGTATTTTTATCAAAAGATCAACCTAATTACAAATAAAGGAATAAATTTAGATTTGAAATTGGATAGGAGAGTAAATTAGATGAGACACGTTGAATTTTATGAAAAAGATTAAAATCTGAAAAATAAATATCGCCAACAGTAGTTTTGAGACAAGTATACATCTATTTTTCACTTCACAATAGTTTATTAGGTAAAGGATAAAGATGATAACGATTGAGTAAGTCTTCTTTCTCTAAACAAAAAAATAGAAAAAAAGAAAAAAAAAGAAAAGAAAAAGTGAGTATAAAATAATGAGGTGAGCCTGGTATTAAGGCAATTGTCTCGAGAGTGATAAAATAATGGGGTGTGCCTTGTATTAAGGCAATAGCCTCAAGAGTGAAAAAAAGAGTATGATCCAAGTAATCAGCTACTTTGTGCTTAAGCAAGCGTGAATATTCGCATGAAAGGTGAAATAATCTAAAAAAAGAAAAAGAAAAAAAAGAGTATGAGCCGAGTAATCGGGTACGTTGCGCCTAAGTAAGTGTAAATATTTGCATGAAAGGTGAAATATTCTTAAAAACAATTTAAAAAAAGAAAAAAAATTAAAAAAGAGAAAAAAAAAGAAAAATTGTTATGATGGAGGAGATGAATCATGAGTTAGGGTTGGAGTCCAAAACCGTAATAGACTATCAAACGTGCACGTAGATGTATAGGAGCAAATGGATTATCTGTTAGTGGGTATTGAAAGATAGGATTTAAATTTTTTATTAAAATTATAAGTGTATTTGATATGACGCTCGATTTGAAAATTGATAATCTAAATGCGTTCTTGAGTTTGTATATTAGTGAGATTAATTGATGAAAATATCATAAAAAAATTCTTTCTTTTGCACAAAATTTTTATTTTTCTTGATTTTCGGTTATCCTTATTTTTCTTTTCTTTCTTCCTTAATCTATTTTCTTCATGAATTTTGTGGGTATATTCACTGCAAACCCTCAAGAGACACAACTCGTCCACTAGAGTAACCTAGGGGTTTAAAGGCTTGTTGCACGTGCTAAGTGCAATCGCAATTCCTGCGAAAGTTAGTTAGGATTTTTATTTTTATTTTTAGGTTTAGGTTTTGCTCGAGAACTAGCAAAAGATAGGTGTGGGAGTGTGATGAGTGCCATATATTGCATATTTATAGCCTTCATATTACCTATTTTTGTATATAAATAATGCTACTCGGGTATTGTTAGTGTGTTTTCCAGGAATTTTATTCGTACAAGGAGATGGCATGAAATCAGAGTTGGAATAGGAAATCAAAGTCCGAAAAGTTTCTAAAGTGGGCAAGACTACGAGATTTTGATGCTTCAGAGACTCAAAGTCGAATACAGTCAGGAAAATTAAACTTACAAGACAAGAGTTTCAATTGGAAAAAATTTCAAGAATTTTTCAAATATTTTTACCTCTAAATAGCGGTAATTACCGCTAAGTGGTGGCATAATAGTGGACTGTCACGTGGATTTTTCTCCCAGTGCTTCGTTATAATCTTGTAGTTTCACAATTGTATTAGAAGTGAGTTTGGATTTCCGAAATCTATATATTGGCCATATCCTTGTATTCTAGGATTTTATGCAGTAGTTAATATAGATTAGGATTTAGTTTGTACTGGTCTTTCATTAATAAAATTAAGATTTTGCTGAAGGGGTGGCGGCCACAATACCGTGCTCCCGAGGTAAGTCATTGCTTTTAATTCTTTATTTGCTTTTTAGATAGAGTTAATTGCTTTCTAGTATAGATTTATATGCTTTCTAGATTAGATTTAATTGCTTTCTAGAATCATGAGTAGCTAATTATTTTAGCTCTAGGATGTAGATGAAGCTAGGATCCACCATGTAATTGCTTTCTAATATTTTTCTTCTTAAATAAAATTAATAAAGACAAGATTTTTCTATAAAATGATTAAAATACAAGAACTCGAAAATTAAGACTTTGATAGTTTATACTTGAATTAGGTTTCTTGATAGCCTATACTTAGTTAGGGTTTGGGGTTATTGATTTTATCTTTTTCTTTGAATTATCTAAACATTTAGTTTGTTTTTATTAAACGTAGTATTTTTGATGAGTTATACTTTCACACCACTTGATAGCTCATACTTAGGGCACTTTAAATAAAAATTAAACTAAAAAGATCAAATTTTTATGATAGAAGAAGATAATAAAAGTAAGAACATGGCTGGAAATTAGTAGATTCTAAATCCTAGGCTATTTAGATTAACTCAACTTCAAACTTGAATCTTTGGTTAGTCCGTTAGATTAAGAAAAGAGTAAGGAACGCAAAAATGCTTTAGATCCCTATGGGACGACCTGTACAGCGCTACACCGATACTGTGCACTTGCAGTAAATATCACATCAAGTTTTTGGCGCCATTGCCGGGGATCGACGGTGTTTTTCTTACTTTTTCTAAAGTTTTACGGGATTAACAGTGTGTGTTGAATTTGCACGGACTAGAAAGTACAGATACAAGAAAAGAAACATGACGAGCTAAGCGTGTTGAGTTCACGACAAAAAGTAGAGAACCAAATTCTCTCTTTGGGCCGCTAATTAGCGTTATATACCGCTATTTGGCTGTACTTAAGGTACGAAACGCCACAAAATTTTCCTAATATATGTATTTCATGTTTCTGGTTCAGTAAAAAAATACAAAAAAAATTAATCTTTTATTTTTATTTCTTTTCCATCTCTCTCCCTCTCCACCTTTTCAAAAAAACAAATTTAAAAATGTTTCAAAATCAAACTGATTGCTATCATTATCGTGATCCATATCGTATTTATTATCAGTGTCCATGGATAGGAAGTTCGCTAGGACTAGGTCATAATCAAATTCATAACACATATAATAAACATACGAGCATTTCTTATACATAAAATTACAATTATGAATTGATGAATAATTCTAATTTTGCATATAATCAAGAGCCATACCAAGAGAGTCCTCCGTCTGATCCTTTCTTTATGGGCTATTCATCTTCATATTCTACATTCAATTATGAACAAGATATTCAATTGAACATGTTAGATGAAAGATTAAAAAGTTTAGAAGCAAAATATGCATGTCATGAGAATTTACCTACAACCACTTCATATCTGTCATCAAATATATATACAGATCCATCATATCCACTTTCAAATTTTACTCATAATCTCGAGATGCAATCATTTGAAGAAAATAAGGAAATTTACAATCATGAATCTGAGAAACGAAGACGTAGAATTGAGGAAGGTATAGAAGGTTTGCTAAAATTATCCTCTCAAAATTCATGCTCTAAAACTGCAGCTTATATGGAAGATCTTCTCAAAGCGATTTCTCAAGCTAAACTTTTTGGAGATCAACCATCTAATAGTTTGAACATATCTAACTCCAACGAGTAATCACTCCAGTCATCTTCTGAAGTAGATTTGATTCAAAATGAATTAAATAGTTTTGTGCATGATGAGTCTATAATTCAATATTGTGATCAACCTATTTTAGACCATTGTGAAAATAATTATGATGAAACTAGTGATATGGAAAATATTTTTCTTGATGATTTATTTCATGGTGAGCTTACTAGTGACATATTATCATTTGATTCTTTTGATGGAAATTGTGAAGAAATTTGTCAAGAAGAATTTTTATCCCTTCATAATAACTTGACTAATGATAAGTCCACTAGTATGGCATTTTCTTTTGAGAATTTTTATGACAGATTTGAAGAAAATTTGCATGACAAGCCCAAAATATTAGAAGAATGGAAGAAACTATAAAAAGACAAGATCATGATACCTGATGATTTGAAAGAGCCCTCCAAAATCAAGCTCATGATTCCGCAATATCAAAGTGAGTATGTTATTTCACAAGTTGATAAAACCAAAATACTTACTGCTATAAAAGATGCTCATGGGTCAAATATCGACGACAAAGGTACGATTTCCAACTTCAAAATTTTATTATTGAATAAAGAAAGAAAGGTAGAAATAAATTAAGAAAAATCAAAAACAAGATGGAGAGATTAAATGCAAAACTGACAAAAAGGCTAAATTCATCCATATCAAAACATAAAAGGAGATATTATGAGAGTGGAAAGCGATCAAGAGATCGTAACTATTTGAATTTTCTAATAAGTATATAATATTTGTATAATAGTTTTTTTTTTACCACTCTTGGCTTGTGTATGAGGGCATATACGAGTCTAGGTGTGGGGGAATGGGTTAGGATATTTTCTTCATATTTTTCAAGGATTTTTAATTTTTTTTAGATTCTTTATTTTTTTAGATTTTTGGGTTTCCTTATTTTACACTTTGGGTAATTTTTACGATAACTAACTGAAAAAAAATACAAAAAAAACTGAAAAAAAATTAAAAAAATTGAAAAGAAAAATAAATTAAAAAAAATTATGTATTTTTATCAATAGATCAACCTAATTACAAATAAAAGAACAAATTTAGATTTGAAATTGGATAGGAGAGTAGATTGGATGATACACGTTGAAGTTTATGAAAAAGATTAAAATCTAAAAAATAAATACCGCCAACAGTAGTTTTGAGGCAAGTATACATCTATTTTTCACTTCACAATAGTTTATTAGGTAAAGGACAAAGATGATAACGATTGAGTAAATCTTCTCTCTCTAAACATAAAAATAGAAAAAAAGAAAAAAAAAAAAGAAAAAAGTGAGTATAAAATAATAGGGTGAGCCTGGTATTAAGGCAATTGTCTCGAGAGTGATAAAATAATGGGGTGTGCCTTATATTAAGGCAATAGCCTCAAGAGTGAAAAAAGAGTATGATCCAAGTAATCGGATACTTTGCGCCTAAGCAAGCGTGAATATTCGCATGAAAGGTGAAATAATCTAAAAAAAGAAAAAGAAAAAAAAAAAAGAGTATGAACCGAGTAATCGGGTACGTTGCGCCTAAGTAAGTGTAAATATTTGCATGAAAGGTGAAATATTCTTAAAAAAAATTTAAAAAAATTAAAAAAGAGAAAAAAAAAAGAAAAAATGTTATGAGGGAGTAGATGAATCATGAGTTAGAGTTGGAGTCCAAAACCGAAATAGACTATCACACGTGCACGTAGATGTATAGGAGCAAATGGATTATCTATTAGTGGGTATTGAAAGATAGGATTTAAATTTTTGATTAAAATTAAAGGTGTATTTGATATGACGCTCGATTTGAAAATTGATAATCTAAATGCGTTCTTGAGTTTGTATATTAGTGAGATTAATTGATGAAAATATCATAAAAAAAATTCTTTCTTTTGTACAAAATTTTTATTTTTCTTGATTTTCGGTTATCCTTATTTTTCTTTTCTTTCTTCCTTAATCTATTTTCTTCATGAATTTTGTGGGTATATTCACTGCAAACCCTCAAGAGACACAACTCGTCCACTAGGGTAACCTAGGGGTTTAAATGCTTGTTGCACGTGCTAAGTGCAATCGCAATTCCTGCGAAAGTGAGTTAGGATTTTTATTTTTCTTTTTATGTTTAGGTTTTACTCGAGGACTAGCAAAAGATAGGTGTGGGAGTGTGATGAGTGCCATATATTACATATTTATAGCCTTCATATTACCTATTTTTGTATATAAATAATGCTACTCGGGTATTGTTAGTGTGTTTTCCAGGAATTTTATTCGTACAATGAGATGGCATGAAATCAGAGTTGGAATAGGAAATCAAAGTCCAAAAGTTTCTAAAGTGGGCAAGACTACGAGATTTTGATGCTTCAGAGACTCAAAGTCGAATACAGTTAGGAAAATTAAACTTACAAGACAAGAGTTTCAAGTGGAAAACATTTCAAGAATTTTTCAAATATTTTTACCGCTAAATAGCGGTAATTACCGCTAAGTGGTGGCATAATAGTGGACTGTCACGTGGATTTTTCTCCCACGGCTTCGTTATAATCTTGTAGTTTCACAATTGTATTAGAATTGGGTTTGGATTTCCGAAATCTATATATTGGCCGTATCTTTGTATTCTAGGATTTTATGCAGTAGTTAATGTAGATTAGGATTTAGTTTGTACTGGTCTTTCATTAATAAAATTAAGATTTTGCTGAATGGTTGGCGGCCACAATACCGTACTCGCGAGGTAAGCCATTGCTTTTAATTCTTTATTTGCTTTTTAGATAGAGTTAATTGCTTTCTAGTATAGATTTATTTGCTTTCTAGATTAGATTTAATTGCTTTCTAGAATCATGAGTAGCTAATTATTTTAGCTCTAGGATATAGATGAAACTAGGATCCACCATGTAATTGTTTTCTAATATTTTTCTTCTTAAATAAAATTAATAAAGACAAGATTTTTCTGTAAAAGGATTAAAATAAAAGAACTCAAAAATTAAGACTTTGATAGTTTATACTTGAATTAGGTTTCTTGATAGCCTATACTTAGTTAGGGTTTGGGGTCATTGATTTTATCTTTTTCTTTTAATTATCTAAAAATTTAGTTTGTTTTTATGAAACGTAGTATTTTTGATGAGTTATACTTTCACACCACTTGTTAGCTCATACTTAGGGCACTTTAAATAAAAATTAAACTAAAAAGATCAAATTTTTATAATAGAAGAAGATAATAAAAGTAAGAACATGGTTGGAAATTAGTAGATTCTAGATCCTAGGCTATTTAGATTAAATCAACTTCAAACTTGAATCTTTGGTTAGTCCGTTAGATTAAGGAAAAAGTAAGGAACGCAAAAATGCTTTAGATCCCTGTGGGACGACCTGTACAGCGCTACACCGATACTGTGCACTTGCAGTAAATATCACATCAAGTTCTTGGCGCCATTGCCAGGGATCGACGGTGTTTTTCTTACTTTTTCTAACATTTTACGGGATTAACAGTGTGTGTTGAGTTTGCAGGGACTAGAAAGTACAGATACAGGAAAAGAAACAAGACGAGCTAAGCGTGTTGAGTTCACGACAAAAAGCAGAGAACCAAATTCTCTCTTTGGGCCGCTAATTAGCGTTATATACCACTATTTGGCTGTACTTAAGGTACGAAATGCCACAAAATTTTCCTAATATCTGTATTTCATGTCTCTGGTTCAGTAAAAAAATACAAAAAAAATTAATCTTTTATTTTTATTTCTTTTCCATCTCTCTCCCTTTCCACCTTTTCAAAAAAACAAATTTAAAAATGTTTCAAAATCAAACTGATTGCTATCATTGTCGTGATCCATATCGTAATTATTATCAGTGTCCATGGATAGGAAGTTCGCTAGGACTAGGTTATAATCAAATTCATAACACATATAATAAACATACGAGCATTTCTTATACACAAAATTACAATTATGAATGGATTAATAATTCTAATTTTGTATATAATCAAGAGCCATACCAAGAGAGTCCTCCGTCTGATCCTTTCTTTATGGGCTATTCATCTTCATATTCTACATTCAATTATGAACAAGATATTCAATTGAACATGTTAGATGAAAGATTAAAAAGATTAGAAGCAAAATATGCATGTCATGAGAATTTACCTACAACCACTTCATATCTGTCATCAAATATATATACAGATCCATCATATCCACTTTCAAATTTTACTCATAATCTCGAGATGCAATCATTTGAAGAAAATAAAAAAATTTACAATCATTAATCTGAGGAACGAAGACGTAGAATTGAGGAAGGTATAGAAGGTTTGCTAAAATTATCCTCTCAAAATTCATGCTCTAAAACTGCAGCTTATATGGAAGATCTTCTCAAAGCGATTTCTCAAGCTAAACTTTTTGGAGATCAACCATCTAATAGTTTGAACATATCTAACTCCAACGAGCAATCACTCCAGTCATATTCTGAAGTAGATATGATTCAAAATGAATTAAATAGTTTTGTGCATGATGAGTCTATAATTCAATATTGTGATCAACCTATTTTAGACCATTGTGAAAATAATTATGATGAAACTAGTGATATAGAAAATATTTTGCTTGATGATTTATCTCATGGTGAGTTTACTAGTGACACATTATCATTTGATTCTTTTGATGGAAATTGTGAAGAAATTTGTGAAGAAGAATTTTTATCCCTTCATAATAACTTGACTAATGATAAGTCCACTAGTATGGCATTTTCTTTCGAGAATTTTTATGACAGGTTTGAAGAAAATTTGCATGACAAGCCCAAAATATTAGAAGAATGGAAGAAACTACAAAAAGACAAGATCATGATACCTGATGATTTGAAAGAGCCCTCCAAAATCGAGCTCATGATTCCGCAATATCAAAGTGAGTATGTTATTTCACAAGTTGATAAAACCAAAATACTTATTTCTATGAAAGATACTCATGGGTCAAATATCAACGACAAAGGTACGATTTCCAACTTCAAAATTTTATTATTGAATAAAGAAAGAAAGGTAGAAATAAATTAAGAAAAATCAAAAACAAGATGGAGAGATTAAATGCAAAACTGACAAAAAGGCTAAGTTCATCCATATCAAACCATAAAAGGACATATTATGAGAGTGGAAAGCGATCAAGAGGTCGTAACCGTTTGAATTTTCGAATAAGTATATAATATTTGTATAATAGTTTTTTTTTTACCACTCTTGGCTTGTGTATGAGGGCATATACGAGTCTAGGTGTGGGAGAATGGGTTAGGATATTTTCTTCATATTTTTCTAGGATTTTTAATTTTTTTTAGATTCTTTATTCTTTTAGATTTTTGGATTTCCTTATTTTACACTTTGGGTAGTTTTTAGGGTAACTAACTGAAAAAAAAATACAAAAAAAACTGAAAAAAAATTAAAAAAATTGAAAAGAAAAATAAATTAAAAAAAATTATGTATTTTTATCAATAGATCAACCTAATTACAAATAAAGGAAAAAATTTAGATTTGAAATTGGATAGAAGAGTAGATTGGATGATACACATTGAATTTTATGAAAAAGATTAAAATCTAAAAAATAAATACCGCCAACAGTAGTTTTGAGACAAGTATACATCTATTTTTCACTTCACAATAGTTTATTAGGTAAAGGACAAAGATGATAACGATTGAGTAAGTCTTCTCTCTCTAAACAAAAAAATAGAAAAAAAGAAAAAAAAGAAAAGAAAAAAGTGAGTATAAAATAATGGGGTGAGTCTAGTATTAAGGCAATTGTCTCGAGAGTGATAAAATAATGGGGTGTGCCTGGTATTAAGGCAATAGTCTCAAGAGTGAAAAAAAAGCGTATGATCCAAGTAATCGGATACTTTGCGCCTAAGCAAGCGTGAATATTCGCATGAAAGGTGAAATAATCTAAAAAAAGAAAAGAAAAAAAAAGAGTATGAACCGAGTAATCGGGTACGTTGCGCCTAAGTAAGTGTAAATATTCGCATAAAAGGTGAAATATTCTTAAAAAAATTTAAAAAAAGAAAAAAAATTAAAAAAGAGAAAAAAAAAGAAAAATTGTTATGAGGGAGGAGATGAATCATGAGTTAGAGTTGGAGTCCAAAACCGAAATAGACTATCACACGTGCACGTAGATGTATAGGAGCAAATGGATTATCTGTTAGTGGGTATTGAAAGATAGGATTTTAAATTTTTGATTAAAATTATAAGTGTATTTGATATGACGCTTGATTTGAAAATTGATAATCTAAATGCGTTCTTGAGTTTGTATATTAGTGAGATTAATTGATGAAAATATCATAAAAAAAATTCTTTCTTTTGTACAAAATTTTTATTTTTCTTGATTTTCGGTTATCCTTATTTTTCTTTTCTTTCTTCCTTAATCTATTTTCTTCATGAATTTTATGGGTATATTCACTGCAAACCCTCAAGAGACACAACTCGTCCACTAGGGTAACTTAGGAGTTTAAAGGCTTGTTGCACGTGCTAAGTGCAATCGCAATTCCTGCGAAAGTGAGTTAGGATTTTTATTTTTCATTTTAGGTTTAGGTTTTGCTCGAGAACTAGCAAAAGATAGGTGTGGGAGTGTGATGAGTGCCATATATTGCATATTTATAGCCTTCATATTACCTATTTTTGTATATAAATAATGCTACTCGGGTATTGTTAGTGTGTTTTCCAGGAATTTTATTCGTACAAGGAGATGACATGAAATCAGAGTTGGAATAGGAAATCAAAGTCCAAAGAGTTTCTAAAGTGGGCAAGACTACGAGATTTTGAAGCTTCAGAGACTCAAAGTCGAATACAGTCAGGAAAATTAAACTTACAAGACAAGAGTTTCAAGTGGAAAAAATGTCAAGAATTTTTCAAATATTTTTACCGCTAAATAGCGGTAATTACCGCTAAGTGGTGGCATAATAGTGGACTGTCACTTGGATTTTTCTCCCACGGCTTCGTTATAATCTTGTAGTTTCACAATTGTATTAGAATTGGGTTTGGATTTCCGAAATCTATATATTGGCCGTATCCTTGTATTCTAGGATTTTATGCAGTAGTTAATGTAGATTAGGATTTAGTTTGTACTGGTTTTTCATTAATAAAATTAAGATTTTGCTGAAGGGGTGGCGGCCACAATACCGTGCTCCCGAGGTAAGCCATTGCTTTTAATTCTGTATTTGCTTTTTAGATAGAGTTAATTGCTCTCTAGTATAGATTTATTTGCTTTCTAGATTAGATTTAATTGCTTTCTAGAATCATGAGTAGCTAATTATTTTAGCTCTAGGATGTAGATGAAGTTAGGATCCACCATGTAATTGCTTTCTAATATTTTTCTTCTTAAATAAAATTAATAAAGACAAGATTTTTCTATAAAAGGATTAAAATACAAGAACTCGAAAATTAAGACTTTGATAGTTTATACTTGAATTAGGTTTCTTGATAGCCTATACTTAGTTAGGGTTTGGGGTTATTGATTTTATCTTTTTCTTTGAATTATCTAAAGATTTAGTTTGTTTTAATGAAACGTAGTATTTTTGATGAGTTATACTTTCACACCACTTGATAGCTCATACTTAGGGCACTTTAAATAAAAATTAAACTAAAAAGATCAAATTTTTATGATAGAAGAAGATAATAAAAGTAAGAACATGGCTGGAAATTAGTAGATTATAGATCCTAGGCTATTTAGATTAACTCAACTTCAAACTTGAATCTTTGGAAAGAGTAAGGAACGCAAAAATGCTTTAGATCCCTGTGGGACGACCTGTACAGCGCTACACCGATACTGTGCACTTGCAGTAAATATCACATCAAGTTTTTGGGGCCATTGCCGGGGATCGACGGTATTTTTCTTACTTTTTCTAACGTTTTACGGGATTAACAGTGTACGTTGAGTTTGCAGGGACTAGAAAGTACAGATACAGGAAAAGAAACAAGACGAGCTAAGCGTGTTGAGTTCACGACAAAAAGTAGAGAACCAAATTCTCTCTTTGGGCCGCTAATTAGCGTTATATACCGCTATTTGGCTGTACTTAAGGTACAAAACGCCACAAAATTTTCCTAATATCTGTATTTCATGTCTCTGGTTCAGTAAAAAAATACAAAAAAAAATAATCTTTTATTTTTATTTCTTTTCCATCTCTCTCCCTCTCCACCTTTTCAAAAAAAAAAATTTTAAAAATGTTTCAAAATCAAACTGATTGCTATCATTGTCGTGATCCATATCGTAATTATTATCAGTGTCCATGGATAGGAAGTTCGCTAGGAGTAGGTCATAATCAAATTCCTAACACGTATAATAAACATACGAGTATTTCTTATACACAAAATTACAATTATGAATGGATGAATAATTCTAATTTTGCATATAATCAAGAGCCATACCAAGAGAGTCCTCCGTCTGATCCTTTCTTTATGGGCTATTCATCTTCATATTCTACATTCAATTATGAACAAGATATTCAATTGAACATGTTAGATGAAAGATTAAAAAGATTAGAAGCAAAATATGCATGTCATGAGAATTTACCTACAACCACTTCATATCTGTCATCAAATATATATACAGATCCATCATATCCACTTTCAAATTTTATTCATAATCTCGAGATGCAATCATTTGAAGAAAATAAGAAAATTTACAAGCTTGAATCTGAGGAACGAAGACGTAGAATTGAGGAAGGTATAGAAGGTTTGCTAAAATTATCCTCTCAAAATTCATGCTCTAAAACTGCAGCTTATATGGAAGATCTTCTCAAAGCGATTTCTCAAGTTAAACTTTTTGGAGATCAACCATCTAATAGTTTGAACATATCTAACTCCAACGAGCAATCACTCCAGTCATCTTCTGAAGTAGATATGATTCAAAATGAATTAAATAGTTTTGTGCATGATGAGTCTATGATTCAATATTGTGATCAACCTGTTTTAGACCATTGTGAAAATAATTATGATGAAACTAGTGATATAGAAAATATTTTGCTTGATGATTTATCTCATGGTGAGCTTACTAGTGACATATTATCATTTGATTCTTTTGATGGAAATTGTGAAGAAATTTGTGAAGAAGAATTTTTATCCCTTCATAATAACTTGACTAATGATAAGTCCACTAGTATGGCATTTTCTTTTGAGAATTTTTATGACAGGTTTGAAGAAAATTTGCATGACAAGCCCAAAATATTAGAAGAATGGAAGAAACTATAAAAAGACAAGATCATGATACCGGATGATTTGAAAGAGCCCTCCAAAATCGAGCTCATGATTCCGCAATATCAAAGTGAATATGTTATTTCACAAGTTGATAAAACCAAAATACTTACTGCTATGAAAGATGCTCATGGGTCAAATATCGACGACAAAGGTACGATTTCCAACTTCAAAATTTTATTATTGAATAAAGAAATAAAGGTAGAAATAAATTAAGAAAAATCAAAAACAAGATGGAGAGATTAAATGCAAAACTGACAAAAATGTTAAGTTCATCCATATCAAAACATAAAAGGACATATTATGAGAGTAAAAAGCGATCAAGAGGTCGTAACCGTTTGAATTTTCTAATAAGTATATAATATTTGTATAATAGTTTTTTTTTTACCACTCTTGGCTTGTGTATGAGGGCATATACGAGTCTAGGTGTGGGGGAATGGGTTTGGATATTTTCTTCATATTTTTCTAGGATTTTTAGTTTTTTTTAGATTCTTTATTTTTTTAGATTTTTGGGTTTCCTTATTTTACACTTTGGGTAGTTTTTAGGGTAACTAACCGAAAAAAAATACAAAAAAAAACTGAAAAAAAATTTAAAAAATTGAAAAGAAAAATAAATTAAAAAAAATTATGTATTTTTGTCAATATATCAACCTAATTACAAATAAAGGAAAAAATTTAGATTTGAAATTGGATAGGAGAGTAGATTGGATGATACACGTTGAATTTTATGAAAAAGATTAAAATCTGAAAAATAACTACCGCCAACAGTAGTTTTGAGGCAAGTATACATCTATTTTTCATTTCACAATAGTTTATTAGTTAAAGGATAAAGATGATAACGATTGAGTAAGTCTTCTCTCTCTAAACAAAAAAATAGAAAAAAAGAAAAAAAAAGAAAAGAAAAAAGTGAGTATAAAATAATGGGGTGAGCCTGATATTAAGGCAATTGTCTCGAGAGTGATAAAATAATGGGGTGTGCCTGATATTAAGACAATAGCCTCAAGAGTGAAAAAAGAGTATGATCTAAGTAATCGGATACTTTGCGCCTATGCAAACGTGATTATTCGCATGAAAGGTGAAATAATCTAAAAAAAGAAAAAGAAAAAAAAGAGTATGAACCGAGTAATCGGGTACGTTGCGCCTAAGTAAGTGTAAATATTCGCCTGAAAGGTGAAATATTCTTAAAAAAAAATTAAAAAAGGAAAAAAAAATAAAAAAGAGAAAAAAAAAAAGAAAAATTGTTATGAGGGAGGAGATGAATCATGAGTTAGAGTTGGAGTCCAAAACCGAAATAGACTATCACACGTGCACGTAGATGTATAGGAGCAAATGGATTATCCGTTAGTGGGTATTGAAAGATAGGATTTAAATTTTTGATTAAAATTATAAGTGTATTTGATATGACGCTCGATTTGAAAATTGATAATCTAAATACGTTCTTGAGTTTGTATATTAGTGAGATTAATTGATGAAAATATCATAAAAAAAATTCTTTCTTTTGTACAAAATTTTTATTTTTCTTGATTTTCGGTTATCCTTATTTTTCTTTTCTTTCTTCCTTAATCTATTTTCTTCATAAATTTTGTGGGTATATTCACTGCAAACCCTCAAGAGACACAACTCGTCCACTAGGGTAACTTAGGGGTTTAAAGGCTTGTTGCACGTGCTAAGTGCAATCGCAATTCCTGCGAAAGTGAGTTTGGATTTTTATTTTTCTTTTTAGGTTTAGGTTTTGCTAGAGAACTAGCAAAAGATAGGTGTGGGAGTGTGATGAGTGCCATATATTGCATATTTATAGCCTTCATATTACCTATTTTTGTATATAAATAATGCTACTCGGGTATTGTTAGTGTGTTTTCCAGGAATTTTATTCGTACAAGGAGATAGCATGAAATCAGAGTTGGAATAGGAAATCAAAGTCCGAAAAGTTTCTAAATTGGGCAAGACTACGAGATTTTGATGCTTCAGAGACTCAAAGTCGAATACAGTCAGGAAAATTAAACTTACAAGACAAGAGTTTCAAGTGGAAAAAATTTCAAGAATTTTTCAAATATTTTTACCGCTAAATAGCGGTAATTACCGCTAAGTGGTGACATAATAGTAGACTGTCACGTGGATTTTTCTCCCACGGCTTCGTTATAATCTTGTAGTTTCACAATTGTATTAGAATTGGGTTTGGATTTCCGAAATCTATATATTGGCCGTATCCTTGTATTCTAGGATTTTATGCAGTAGTTAATGTCGATTAGGATTTGTTTGTACTGGTCTTAATTAATAAAATTAAGATTTTGCTGAAGGGGTGGCGGCCACAATACCGTACTCCCGAGGTAAGCCATTGCTTTTAATTCTTTATTTGCTTTTTAGATAGAGTTAATTGCTTTCTAGTATAGATTTATTTGCTTTCTAGATTAGATTTAATTGCTTTCTAGAATTATGAGTAGCTAATTATTTTAGCTCTAGGATGTAGATGAAGCTAGGATCCACCATGTAATTGATTTCTAATATTTTTATTCTTAAATAAAATTAATAAAGACAAGATTTTTCTATAAAAAGATTAAAATAAAAGAACTCGAAGATTAAGACTTTGATAGGTTATACTTGAATTAGATTTTTTGATAGCCTATACTTAGTTAGGGTTTGGGGTTGTTGATTTTATCTTTTTAATTGAATTATCCAAAGATTTAGTTTGTTTTTATGAAAAGTAATATCTTTGATGAGTTGTACTTGCACACCCCTTGATAGCTCATACTTAAGGCACTTTAAATAAAGATTAAACTAAAAAGATTAAATTTTTATGATAGAAGAAGATAATAGAAGTAAGAACATGATTGGAAATTCGTAGATTCTATATCCTAGGCTATTTAGATTAACTCAACTTCAAACTAGAATCTTTGGTTAGTCCGTTAGATTAAGGAAAGAGTAAGGAACGCAAAAACACTTTAGATCCCTGTGGAACGACCTGTACAGTGCTACACCGATACTGTGCGATTGCAGTAAATATCACATCAAGTTTTTGGCGCCGTTGCCGGATATCGACAGTGTTTTTCTTGCTTTTTCTAACGTTTTACGGGATTAACAGTGTGCGTTGAGTTTGCAGGGACTAGAAAGTACAGATACAGGAAAAGAAACAAGACGAGCTAAGCGTGTTGAGTTCACGACAAAAAGTAGAAAACCAAATTCTCTCTTTGGGCCGCTAATTAGCGGTATATACCGCTATTTAACGGTACTTAAGGTACGAAACGCCACATAATTTTCCTAATATCTGTATTTCATGTCTCTGGTTCAGTAAAAAAATATAAAAAAAAAATAATCTTTTATTTTTATTTCTTTTCCATCTCTCTCCCTCTCCACCTTTTCAAAAAAAAAAATTTAAAATGTTTCAAAATCAAACTGGTTGCTATCATTGTCGTGATCCATATCGTAATTATTATCAGTGTCCATGGATAGGAAGTTCGCTAGGACTAGGTCATAATCAAATTCACAACACATATAATAAACCTACGAGCATTTCTTATACACAAAATTACAATTATGAATGGATGAATATTCTAATTTTGCATATAATCAAGAGCCATACCAAGAGAGTTCTCCGTCTGATCCTTTCTTTATGGGCTATTCATCTTCATATTCTACATTCAATCATGAACAAGATATTCAATTGAACATGTTAGATGAAAGATTAAAAAGATTAGAAGCAAAATATACATCTCATGAGAATTTATCTACAACCACTTCATATCTATCATCAAATATATATACAGATCCATCATATCCACTTTCAAATTTCACTCATAATCTCGAGATACAATCATTTGAAGAAATAAGGAAATTTACAATCATGAATCTAAGGAACGAAGACGTAGAATTGAGGAAGGTATAGAAGGTTTGCTAAAATCATCCTCTCAAAATTCATCCTCTAAAACTGCAGCTTGTATGGAACATCTTCTCAAAGCGATTTCTCAAGCTAAACTTTTTGGAGGTCAACCATCTAATAGTTTGAACATATCTAACTCCAACGAGCAATCACTCCAGTCATCTTCTGAAGTAGATATGATTCAAAATAAATTAAATAGTTTTGTGTATGATGAGTCTATAATTCAACATTGTGATCAACCTATTTTAGACCATTGTGAAAATAATTATGATGAAACTGGTGATAAAGAAAATATTTTGATTGATGATTTATCTCATGGTGAGCTTACTAGTGACACATTATCATTTGATTCTTTTGATAGAAATTGTGAAGAAATTTGTAAAGAAGAATTTTTATCCCTTCATAATAACTTGACTAATGATAAGTCCACTAGTATTGCATTTTCTATTGAGAATTTTTATGACAGGTTTGAAGAAAATTTGCATGACGAGCCCAAAACATTAGAAGAATAGAAGGAACTACAAAAACAAGAGATCATGATACCTGATTATTTGAAAGAGCCCTCCAAAATCGAGCTCATGATTCCACAATATCAAAGTGAGTATGTTATTTCACAAGTTGATAAAACCAAAATACTTACTGCTATGAAAGATGCTCGTGGGTCAAATATCGACGATAAAGGTACGATATACAACTTCAAAATTTTATTATTGAATAAAAAAAAGAAAGGTAGAAATAAATTAAGAAAAATCAAAAATAAGATGGAGAGATTAAATGCAAAACTGACAAAAAGGCTAAGTTCATCCATATCAAAACATAAAAGGACACATTATGAGAGTGGAAAGCGATGAAGAGGTCGTAACCGTTTGATATTTCTAATAAGTGTATAATATTTGCATAATAGTTTTTTTTACCACTTTTGGTTTGTGTATGAGGGCATATACGAGTCTAGGTGTGGGGGAATGGGTTAGAATATGTTCTTCATATTTTTCTAGGATTTTTAATTTTTTTTAGATTCTTTATTTTTTTAGATTTTTGGGTTACTTTATTTTACACTTTGGATAGTTTTTAGGGTAACTAACTGAAAAAAAATATAAAAAAACTAAAAAAAATTAAAAAAACTAAAAAGAAAAATAAATTAAAAAAATTTATGTATTTTTATCAATAAATCAACCTAATTACAAATAAAGGAACAAATTTAGATTTGAAATTGGATAGGAGAGTAGATTGGATGATACACTTTGAATTTTATGAAAAAGATTAAAATCTGAAAATAAATACCGCCAACACTAGTTTTGAGACAAGTATACATCTATTTTTCACTTCACAATAGTTTATTAGGTTAAGGACAAAGATGATAACGATTGAGTAAGTCTTCTCTCTCTAAACAAAAAAAAAGATAAAAAGAAAAAAAATGAAAAAAGTGAGTATAAAATAATGGGGTGAGCCTGGTATTAAGGCAATTGTCTCGAGAGTGATAAAATAATGGAGTGCGCTTGGTATTAAGGCAATAGCCTCAAGAGTGAAAAAAAGAGTATGATCCAAGTAATCGGGTACTTTGCGCCTAAGCAAGCTTGAATATTTGCATGAAAGGTGAAATATTCTAAAAAAAAAGAAAAAGAAAAAAAAAGAGTATGAACCGAGTAATCGGGTACGTTGCGCCTAAGTAAGCGTAAATATTCGCATGAAAGGGAAATATTTTAAAAAAAAAATTTAATCAAGAAAAAAAATAAAAAAAGAGAAAAAAAAAAAAGAAAAATTGTTATGAGGGAGGAGATGAATCATGAGTTAGAGTTGGAGTCCAAAACCGAAATAGGCTATCACACGTGCACGTAGATGTATAGGAGCCAATAGATTATCTGTTAGTGCGTATTGAAATATAGGATTTAAATTTTTGATTAAAATGATAAGTGTATTTGATATGACGCTCGATTTGAAAATTGATAATCTAAATGCATTTTTGAGTTTGTATATTAGTGAGATTAATTGATGAAAATATTATAAAAAAATTCTTTCTTTTGTACAAAATTTTTATTTTTCTTGATTTTCGGTTATCCTTATTTTTCTTTTCTTTATTCCTTAATCTATTTTCTTCATGAATTTTGTGGGTATATTCACTGCAAACCCTCACGAGACAAAACTCGTCCACTAGGGCAACCTAGGGGTTTAAAAACTTATTGCACATGCTAAGTGCAATCGCAATTCCTGCGAAAGTGAGTTAGGATTTTTATTTTTCTTTTTAGGTTTAAGTTTTGCTCAATGACTAGCAAAAGATAGGTGTGGGGGTGTGATGAGTGCCATATATTGCATATTTATAACCTTCATATTACCTATTTTTGTATATAAATAATACTACGCGGGTATTGCTAGTGTGTTTTTCAGAAATTTTATTCGTACAAGGAGATGACATGAAATCAGAGTTGGAATAGGAAATCAAAGTCCGAAAACTTTCTAAAGTGGGCAAGACTACGAGATTACGATGCTTTAGAGACTCAAAGTCGAATACAGTCAGGAAAATTAAACTTACAAGACAAGATTTTTAAGTGGAAAAACTTTCAAGAATTTTACAAATATTGTTACCGCTAAATAGCGGTAATTACCGCTAAATGGTGGCATAATAGTAGACTGTCACGTGGATTTTTCTCCCACGGCTTCGTTATAATCTTGTAGTTTCACAATTGTATTAGAAATGATGTTTGGATTTCCAAAACCTATATATTGGCCGTATCCTTGTATTCTAGGATTTTATGCAGTAGTTAATGTAGATTAGGATTTAGTTTGTACTGGTCTTTCATTAATAAAATTAAGATTTTACTGAAGGGGTGGCGGCCACAATACTGTGCTCCCGAGATAAGCCATTGCTTTTAATTCTTTATTTGCTTTTTAGATAGAGTTAATTGCTTTCTAGTATAGATTTATTTGCTTTCTAGATTAGATTTAATTGCTTTCTAGAATCATGAGTAGCTAATTAGTTTAGCTCTAGGGTGTAGATGAAGTTAGGATCCACCATGTAATTTCTTTCTAATATTTTTCTTCTTAAATAAAATTAATAAAGACAAGATTTTTTTTTAAAAAGATTAAAATACAAGAACTCGTAGATTAAAATTTTGATATGTTATACTTGAATTAGGTTTCTTGATAGCCTATACTTAGTTATGGTTTGGGGTTGTTGATTTTATATTTTTCATTGAATTATCTAAATATTTGGTTTGTTTTTATGAAAAGTAGTATTTTTGATGAGTTATACTTGTAGACCACTTGATCGCTCATACTTAGGGCACTTTAAATAAAAATTAAACTAAAAAGATCAAATTTTTATGATAGAAGAAGATAATAGAAGTAAGAACATGGTTGGAAATTAGTAGATTCTAGATCCTAGGCTATTTAGATTAACTCAACTTCAAACTTGAATCTTTGGTTAGTCCGTTAGATTAAGGAAAGAGTAAGGAACGCAAAAATGCTTTAGATCCCTGTGGGACGACCTGTACAGCGCTACACCGATACTGTGCACTTGCAGTAAATATCACATCAGGATGCCAAAACGGTAAATGATATGATGCTTAATGAACTTAATTGCATCTGTCGTTTTTACCTCTCTCATGGGCACAGCTTCGGCCCATCTTGAAAAATTATCGGTTATTGCAAGAAAAAACCGGTGTCTCCTGGATGACGGGGGAGTTATTGGCCCCACAATATCCATTTTCCAACTTCAAATGGCCAGCTAGTAACAGTATTGTGCAAGTATTCTAGGGCTTGATGTATAAAATTAGCATGTACCTGACATACATGACATCATTTAGCGTATGCCATTTCATTAGTAATCATTTTCGGCCAGTAGCATCCTAATCTTCTTATGCGGTCGCCGAGTTTTAGACCGAGCTGATGAGCTCCACACACTCCATCATGCCTTTCTCTCAGCACTTCTTTGGCCTCTGCTCTTGATATGCAGCGCAACAAGAGACCGTCATTCGATTTTCTATATAAAGTCCGAAGTGTATGATCATAATAAAATTTTTGAGCCTTCCTCTTTATCGAGGCGACTTCCTTTGGATCTTCTGGCAGCATCCCATATAAGGTATAATCCACGAACGAAAATCGCCAATCACGGGGTTCCAGAGTCAAGCCTGCATGGCACACCTCCCTAGTTTGGAAAACCATATCGGGATGGAGGAGTTCTCTACTCCCAATAGCTATACTCTTAGCTGCGCCCGGCGGAATTGCCAATGTTGCAGCTAACGCGGCAAGAGCGTCCGCATAGATGTTCTTATTTCGAGGTATGTGATAAATGTAAAATTGTTCAAAGTATCATGCCAATTCGATGGCTAATTGATGGTAGGGGATGAGGGCTTCATGTCTGACTTCATACTCGCATGTCATCTGATTGACGATGAGCTTAGAGTCTCTATATGCCTCTAGATAGTTCACCCCCAGCTGCAGAGCCATTTTTAACCCAATAATAAGCGCATTATATTCTGCCACATTGTTTGTACACAGCTCTGTTAATGAGTAACCGTGAGGCAGTATGTGTTTATGTAGGGAGATCAGCACAACCCCCACTCCAGCAGTAGACCGTTTGGTAGCACCATCAAAGAACATCTGCCATGGTTGTTCTTTGCTAGCTGTGTTAACTTCTGATGTTTGTTTAGAGATATTTGCTAATGATCTAGAATTGGACCAAATTGGATGGTCTTCTAGGAAATCGGCGATCGCTTATCCCTTCATAGCTTTTTGAGGAACGAAGTGGATATCATATGGTGATAGCAATAACGCCCATTTTGCTAATCGGCAGTTTAAAACCTAGGTTTTGTCATCAGGATTTTCAAGGGATTAACCCGTGATATGACATGAATTGTTTGCCCTGAAAGATAGTGTCGCATCTTCTGAACAGCGAACACTAGGGCTAAACATTCTTTTTCAATAGGAGTATACCGATGCTCGGCCCCGACCATTATTCGGCTTAAGTAATAAAGGGCATGTTCATGGCCGTGCTCATTATATTGAGCGAGTAATGCTCCTAACATGTTATTCATAGCCCTTACATATATAAAGAATGGTCGTCCAGGGACAGGTGCCATGAGGACGGGAGGTTTGGTGAGGTATTCTTTAAGATCGTCAAACACCTGTTGACATGCCTCATCCCATACGAAGGAAACCCCCTTTTTCATAAGTCTGGAGAATGATTGGGATCGTCCTAATAGGTTGGAGATAAAGCGCCGGATATAGGCCATTTTTCCTTATAACCCTCTAATTCTTTAAGATTGCGGGAAGGTGGCATCTCATTGATCGCTTTCACCTTTTCAGGATCAAGCAAAATTCCTTCCGAGGTAACTATGAACCCAAGGAATTTCCCGCTGGACACCCCCATGAAGGATTTAGCGGGATTCATCTTCAAGTGATGTCTTTGCATAAGATTGAAGACTGTTCTTAGATTCTGAAGATGATCTTCTTTGTTTTTGCTTTTGACAGCCAAGTCATCCACATAACACTCTACCGTTTTTCGCAGATATTCTTTAAATATAATGCTCATTGCACGTTGGTAGGTGACACCAGCATTCTTTAGCCCAAAGGGCATTACTGTATAACAGTATACCCCCAGCGGTGTTCTAAAAGCCGTGTGCTTTTCATCGTCTGGGTGCATTTTGATCTGATTGTAGCCTGAGAAGCCATCCATAAATGACATCATCTCGTATCCGCAGGTGTTATCATTCATTACATTGGTAATTGGGAGTGGGAATTTATCCTTGGGGCATGCCGCGTTTAGATCCGGAAAATCGATGCATATCCGGATTTTGCCATTTTTCTTATGAACTGGTACTATATTAGCCACCCAATCTGGATGTTGCTTTTCACGGATAAATCCTGGTTTTATAAGCTTATTAATCTTAGTGACTATCGCCTCCATCAATTCCGGTCGAAAACGCCTCTGCTGTTGCTTGACTGGCTTGGCGTCTTCCTTAATATTTAACCGGTGCGTGGCGATTTGAGGGTCAAGCCCAGGCATATCTTCATAGTTCCATTCGAACACATCTATATATTCTCTAATTAGGGATATAAGTTCCTCATTTTCTAAAGGGGTTAGCGTGTTGCTTATGAAAATGGGTTTCGGATTCTCTTCCGTCCCCATATTAACTTGTACTATCTTATCTTTTGTGGGCGGGTCACGCTGTTCAAAACGGACATCCCAGAGAGTGTCCATGTATTTTGCCCAGGAATCATCTTACACATCAATTGGTTCCTTGTCGCTTTCTAGTGCGGCTGAAACAATGTTTGCTGTTAGAGATTGAAACTAGGCGCCCGTACTTAGATCCGAATCATGGTCAAGTGGATATAAATCTTCATCGGCCGAGGAGCTCTCTCCATATCTATATGATGGAGAGGGAGGAGTGCACACATATCCTAACCCCTTCGAGTTTTCTGATAATAATCTGGGTTTTTCCTGTTGGTCTAAACGAGGGTATGAGATTAGTCGCCTTTTCCAAAATTGAACCCCGGTTTTTAGGTAAAGTTATGTTCGTCGGGATTTCTGTTCATATAGGTGAAATTGGGGTGATGTTTGTTCATCACTTTCACTACTTTGTTTTTGGTTAGGCGACGCGGTCACTTTTCCGAAGACTATGGGTTTTTGCGACACCTGTCACGGAGGTACCTCATAAAACTGATATTGTCCTTTAGTTACATTAGACAGAGAGAAGAGGGATGACCTGATTGGCAAGTGATATGCCACCAGAACTTCAAGCTCGGACAGGCCTTCTACCTCGGTGGAAGTACAAGAAGATTTGGATTTTGTAGCTACAGCAAGCTCGTAGACTAATTTTATATTTTCATTAATAATCCACTCATCCTCTGCTATATTGGTTACATTATTATCAAAATTCACTTTAAAATTTATGTGAGGGTTTATCTCATAGTCACCCCCATCATCCTCTTTGGGAGATTCGTATTCAGTATCCGCCTCATTGCCGCTTTCGTCGGGTTCTTGAGGCCTTTTGCAGTCATTATTGGAGACTTCGTGGGCCGACTTATAGAGTGAAGTAGTTTTCTAGCCCTTTGAATGGCTGTCTATCTGCAACTAGCGTTCAGACTTCTCCTTGTTCGTCGCAGTATTTCATGCATTGGTGGAGAGTCGATGGGACCATCATATAGGTGTGTATCCATGGTCGCTCTAGTAGGATGTTATAAGACGTGTCTGCGTCTATAACGTAGCATGTGATTTCCGTCCTCAGATCTCCGATTTGACATCGAAATCGGATTTTCCCGAGGGGACAGCTATCATTAACGTTAAACCCGTATATCGTAGTATTTGTTGGTGTCAGACGATGGGGAGAGATCCCCAATAGCTGCATCAGTCTTCTGAGAATTACCCTTAATGCAGACCCCGGATCAATTTGAATATGGTCCATCTTTGTGCATCCGACATATCTGGTAAAATATAAAGACCTATTATGCTTTATATTCCTTACCTGCATATCCTCTGGAGAGAAAGTAATCTGCGGGACCTGCCTCCTCACTTGATGACAGCGGGGGCAGGAGTCATGTTCTTCGTCGGCTGGCTCGACAATCTATGCTAAGAAAGATTCAGAGTCTGCCAAAACTTCTCTTAATGCTTCGCGAGTTGATTTTAACAACGCAGCAACTCATAAAGCGTGACTCAAGCTGGGATATTTGCAAGCTGAGTTATTATATCAAATTTGAATGCAGCATCCTTGGCTTCTTCATCTCTTGCAGGATTTTTCTTGAAACGAAGCTCCTTTTGTTTTACAGGCTTTGCGAATTCCCCGTATATATTCTTCGGGTCTACTCTGATGTAGTTTTTAAGATATGATTTACCGGATCGAGTGCCAGAAGGGTCCGCCTCATCTTGATGAATGGCCATAGTTTCGGCCTCCTCTTCAGAATCTGTGAAGGCTCCCGAGATTATATATTCTTCTTTTATTTTTGCGAAAATAGTATTACTAGTTTGCTTTCTCCTCTGGATATTTGAGGTGGTCCATTGTTCATCCTGTAATAGATCAGAGTGGACCCACATGACTTCCTCTCTTTGTGTAGCTACAGGGACAAGTCCTTTCTGTGCTCTTTTATGTGGATCATGATTTTTCATGACCAGTTTCCCTCTGGTATTGGGGTCACCCCCACAGGGAACTCATGGGTTCCTACCACTAGGGTTGCCATATTAGCAGTTACTTTCTTCAGTTCCTCTTTTAGCGTCAAGACTCCAACTTCTATCAATACTTGGATCCTGTTCTTCAGAGGGTAACAGTCCCTGGTAGGGTGTCCAACATTTCTATGGTAGAGACAATAGTTGGGGTTGTTGGTTTTACCAGCGTCCTCCAGTTTTCTATTTTCCGAAAGTTTCAACATTCTCTTTCTAAGGAGCAGATGGCAGAGTGTAGGCATATGTTCCGCCTTAAAGGTATAGGTCTTTTCTTGTTGGAGCCTATTCTGTCTCGTGCCCTTTTGATTTTGGGGCTTTGGATTTGGAGGATTTGTCTTTTGTGGAGCGGCATCTGACGCCATTGCCGCTTTTTCCCTTGTTCTTGTTGTTGTTTTGTGTGTGCGGTCTATTGTTCCATAGATTCCTGGCTCCATGAGATTCTTCGACTCGGCGGATCAAGTCTTCGGCTTGCTCTCCTTATTTGAGCAAATCCTTCCAAGTCTTGGATTTTACGGCTCCCATTTTCAAGAGCACATTGGTCTTGAGATTATGCCGGCATGTTTCCACCAGAGTTTTCTGTACCATTTCGTATTTGCAATGCACGGACTTCTCCCGGAACCTTTCTATAAAGTCCTTTACCGTTTCTTGTTCTCCTTGCTTTGTTGCAAAGAGGGAATGAACCGATATTTCGGTATCATCCTCGAAGAAACGTGCAAGAAATTATTTCTCAACGTCAAACCAGGTATTGATAGTACATGGGGGCAACAGCATAAACCATGTGAAGGCAGGCCCTCGCAAGGTACTTCCAAATACCTTGGTCATCACTAGGTCATTGCCCATCAAATGCCTTGCTGAGACAAGAAGTAGTAGATATGCTGACTGGGTGATCCTTTCCCGTCATATGGCTCCAATTTGAGCGGTTTGTATTTTTCAGGGTATGGTGCCAAATCCCATTCGGGCGGGTATGGTCTCGAGAGCCCTGATTCCTTCAACTCCTTCTTGTGCATCAATGCCTCCAGTTGGCTTTGTAACTTCTCAATGTTCTCTTCATGAGGGTCATGAAAAGAATACTTATCCTTGTTCGCAGCAAAATTTATGTCTCCTTCCATTGAATACAACTTAGATTACAACGAAAGTGAACAAGAAAAGAACAAACGAGATGATTTATAATCTATCGCTCTCTTTTACAAAATATAGTGGGTTTTCGTAGCGATGGAATCTATCTAGTAGCTCCTTTTGACTATCTGACGCCTATGATCTTCAAGGTTGATGAAGATGATGGCTGACTTCTTGATCTTCTCTACTGAGCTTGATAGGTTCAAGGCTCTCACGCATAACTTGAACTTCTTTTATGCTCCAAAAAGATCCTCTAAGGCTTTCTCAAGAGGGTATTTATAGCCTTAGGTCATTATAAGAGTTTCTATTTAAATAGAATTTGTATTCATCAAGGATTCCAATCAAATATTTAGTTTTGATTTAAATCTCTTAATTTAGAATTCTGATTAGACTCAATTTGGGTATTGGATAAGTCCAAATCTCAATCACAATCAATTTAAGATTCTGATTATCTGCTCACGCGGAGTTAACGTGGAGCTAGATTCATCAGAATGCGGAGCTATGGATTAGCCTCACGTTTTGCTCAAACGCGAGACTAAAATAGCCAATACGCGGAGCTACGGAGTTAGCTCCGCGTTCTGTGTGGAAAATTCCTCTTAGTTAGAAATTTTCACTGCCAACAGAACCCCCTCCAAAGTTTTCAAAATGGCTTAGAATTTAGTAAATTTTGAAATACTTTGGATCTTCAAAACTGAAACACGGAGTTAGAATACCAAGTTATTTTCGCGTTTTGTGTGTTTACGCGAACCTAATAGCCTTGCGTTTCAGAGAGCAACTACTCCGTTTTTTGCGCAGAATACCAAGGAGCGGGTTTTTTCATTTAAATAGAGTCTCCTCTTCTTCTTCTTTACTTCATTCGAAGAACTCAAGAGCTTTCTCAAGAAATCCGGCAACCAAACCCTTGCAACCGATCGATTTATGCCTTTTTTCCGTCGATTTTCTTCAAAATTTCAACCCAAATGGCACCCAAGAAGAACACCCCTTCCCGCGCCTCCTCACCATCGGCGGCCGGTGCTAGCAGCGGTGGCAGCAGTCGCGGCAGTGGCCGCAGCAGCGATTCGACCTTCTCTGCGCCCATCGGAGGTAAGATTTCTCTTTCTAGAGCCTTTCGAAGTGATTTAGGGGTGATTTGGCTCAGTTTTGACCGGCCAATCATTTCTTTTACCGGCGAAATCGCCGTACTCCGGCCAAATGGCTTGGAGAAGAAGGAGAGGCCTCTGGCCTTCTTCTACGCGAAACTATCGCGTTATCTTTGCATTTTGGAACGCGAAGTTATTTTTGCTAACCGTCGTGTTTTAACGCGAGGTTACAGATTTATCTTCGCATAGCGGAAATGCAGAGTTATCCTCTTGGCTTCTCGTTGTTTCATTTAAAACGCGAAGTTATCTTTTAATCTTCACGTTTTTGTTTTAAAACGCGAGGCTATTTCCTTAGCTTCGCGCGGAGTTTATTTTTTAGCTCCGCATTTTATACTTAGGAGTTTTTCTAAAAAATTTCTAACTCTTTATTCTTCTTTTGCAGTTGGCTATTCAGTGGACCCACTCTCCCAAGGACATCACTTTGGTTATGTTGGGGGCGCAGACTTAGCGACCCAATTCTGCTTCACCACCAATCTCCCTGCCTATAAGCCAGGTCTTAGAGAGCGCAGGGAGAAACTGATAAGATACAGTCCTGCGAGTGCGAGGAAGATTATCACCGATGCTCCTTTCAAGGCGATGAATCGAGAGGTGTTAGAAATGCCAGCGTTCTTCTTTGGTGACACAATGGAGCACTCTGATGAGATTCTCTTTGAAGAAGAGAGCAAGTGGCTGTACTAGGCAGGAGATCTGCTAATGTTTCTGCCCGACATAGAGCGTAGCTACCCTCTGGTATATCTCCAGAGGCTATCATCTTGTCGCGAGTTAGAATGGGAGTTATCTTGTGAATACGACGGAGTTGCGACCGGCAAGTTCGGCGCAAATGGGGCTTTCCAAGACGGTCCCCCTAGATGTATCACGGAGCTCCTTCCCAGTAGAGTCACTAAGGAGCACCCGGTTGGTGAAGTCCTAATCCGAGCTGAGACTTTTCTTATTGAATTCATGGCCAAGGGTGGAAAGTACCCTGCCAAGGACTTCAGAATGCCCGGATGGGTCCATTTCTCGGGCAACATGTGGTAGTTCAGACTTGTTAAATATGTGCTGGACACCCATGAACAGACCTTGAAGGAGATTGGCTTATTCAAAACCATCCGGAACGTCCAGCTTGGTTTACCTCAAAGTTCATTTCATCTTTTCAGCTTACTGGAGATGTATAACCCCGAAACAGGCACTTTTTTACACCAGTGGGTGAGCTGGGACTTGCTCTCCACGAGATATATGAAGTGTCAGGGTTATCAATGGGCGAGGTCCCTTATGAAGAATATATCCATACCGCTGAAGAATTGAAGATATTGAAGGCGAGAGATGAACACATCTACCAGACTTACTGGAAAATGATGTGTCATTACCATATCTATGCCGACTTGGCTGGGATAAGGAACCAGGGAGTCAGCTATAAGAAGTGGGTAGACTACCTCTTTATTAATTTGAAAAAGAGTCTCCCAATGGTCCGCGGATGCCCACCAGTTAGTGTTGAAGAAATAAAAGAGCGAATCTCCAAGCTGGAAGCCACTACCTATACGACCGAATATAATGAAGGGGATTCAGTCCAGACACCATCTTCTGAAGCTTCCACTACCAAGCACAGTTCCCAATTTCAGATAGGGGTCTGCTTGCTGGCTTCTTGATGTTGTGGCTGAAGATGTGCGTCGTTCCTTCATTGCCCAAGGAGGCCATTGCTAAGAACGTTGTCTATCCTGCCGTCTTATTGGCTTACGAACGACCGTTCGGGCTCTTACCAGCAATGGTTACCAATCTCCAGAGTGGGCTTCGAGCTCTCTGCAATAGCTTTGTCCGAGCCGAAAAGAATAAGGGCAAAGCTGGAAAGGGTAAAGCAGCAAAAGGAACTGCTACGGTGAAAACACCGAACCCTAGGGTGGAAATGCCCTATACATAGTTAATAGCGTGGCTAGTCATGCACTGCCCGTCACTGATGAGTGTCGCGGATTATTGCCCGATCGACAAGCCGTTCTTCATTGAGAAGTACAAGCGTTCTTCATGGAAGAGCTATTATATGTCGATAATCCGTAAAACGCTCCGCCACTGTAATACCCCAAAATTCGAGATACATGTATTACTCTCTTGAGACTAGTGGTGCCGAATAAGTCCACCGAAGTCGATTTTGGACACCGAAATAACTTTCGGTTAACATAACTTTAAATCCACAAACCCAAATGGCATTCGGTCTTCGCGATTATTAGTTTTTTAATATTTAGGATTTTTAGAGATTTTTCTTACGAGGCCGAAAAATACTTTCAAAATTGCTAAATTAATAATATTAAAATTATCCTTCTAATTACTTCAGAATTTTGGTTCATTTATTCCCGACATCGAAACAACAAATAAACAATTTTGTAGTATTTCCCTCGTCGAGCACTATGTCCTATGTAAATTTGGTAGTATTTGGAGATTTTTACATGAAACCAAAATTATTAAATTATTAAATAAATAAATAAATTAATTAAAATCAATGAGGTGTTGTGATTATAGAGAGGGTGGCAGAACATTTGGTTGTGCTGTCGAGTGGAAAATTAGTGTGGCGGGTTGGAGGCTACGTGGGTGAACAGTGGGTGAACAGATTGTTATTAAGTTATTAAAATTACAAATTTGCCCTCAATTTATTTTCTTCATAAAATCCTCCACTCCTTTTCACCCTCACCACTTCTCCTTTCTTCTCCTCTCGGCCAAACTCAATAGTAAAAAAAATAAATAAATAAAGTAAAAGAGAAAGAAAAGGAAAAATCAAATCGAACCGAATATTCAAACCGAATACTCGAGATCAAGCCGAGGTAAGTAACACACTTCCCTTATGCGATTAATTATTTTTCTTTTAATTATATAAATTTTCTTTTTGATTGTATTATTTAGAAGGAATTAAATGTTGGCCATTTTGTCAAAATTAAGTTTCGGTTTGGAGTAGAAAATTTATTTTCGGTACGAGAATACTCACATTTATAATTGTGTACATTACAATAAATTTTGCAAGTAGATAAATAAATAAAAATAAAAAATAAAAGAAAAAGGAAAAAGAAGAGAAAAGAAGAAAAAGAAGAGGAGGAGGAAGCGACAGCAAGGGAAATTTGTGGTGGGCCGAGAGACATTAGAAAGAAAAAGAAAAAAAAAAGGAACTGGGCTTGGCCCAGCCAAGAAGGAAAAAAAAAGAAAAGAAAAAGAAAAGAGAAAATAAAAGGTAACTGGGCCTGGCCCAGCCCATAAAAAAGAAAGAAAAGAGAAAAGATTAAAAAAAGGGTAACTGGGCCGGGTCTAGTCCAGGAGAAAATAAAAAGAAAAAAAAGAAGAAAAGAGTAGTGGGCTTGGAATTGGTTTGGGCCAGAGAAAAAAAATAGAAAAAAAAAATAATAACACTGGGCCGGCCAGCCCAGCCCAGTAAAAGAAAAAGAAAAAGAAAATAAAAATGAGTGGGCCTGGGCCTAGGTTGGACATAAAAGAAAATGAAAATAAAATTAAAATAAAGATATGAAAAAGTGGGAATTTAGTAGGTTTGAGCTTGATGGATTAAATGATTGAGGGAATTGAATTGGACTTGGTTTGGATTAATTAGACATAATTGATAAATTAATCATAGTAATAAATTAGATTTTAATTAAAAGAGAAATGCATATTAATATATATAATTGAGCCTAGAAATGTAATAAATGCATACGTTGGGTTTAAAAATAATGCAGTATTATTATATGATTCACTTGATTTCCAAATTGGGTTATTAATTGACACTGAGAACGAAACCAGATTATTGTAATATTTTTTATGATATGCATTGTGGTACAATTGTGCACTAATATCTATCATGCTACAAGTCATGTGCCTTGATATTACAAATCATGTATACTAATATATCATGTGTTAATTTATCATGCTACAAGTCATGTGTTTTACATGTCATGAGTTTTGATATTACAAATCATGTGTCTTATATGTCATATGTTTTGATATTACAAGTCATGTGTTTTACATGTCACGTGCTTTGATATTACAAGTCATGTGTTTTAATATTACAAATCATGTGTTATGATACTATATGTCATCTACAGCCATGGAAATGCAAGCATGTTATCATGAATTGAAAAACAATTAAAGAAGAGTTATAAAATTTTATGTGCATAATTCATTATGAACACGGGGATGGAAAAAACTATATGATGGATAAAAGTCTTGCCGTATAAGAATTGATTGTATTGTTAGGGCCGGGATTCTTTTACTGCAGCGGCCTGGGTGATTACTGGATCACCAATTGATATTTACCCAGAGTGGTATGTCCGTTACTGTAATACAGTACGGAACTTGATTGTAGTGCCTAGCGGCATGTCATGGTTCAGCACCATGAATATTGTGGCCGGGTCACAGGTATGCACGGGCACTTATACGATAATGGAGAATAGCGTTATCTTATCCATTAATACAGTTTCATAATTAAATTGGACGATGACTAAGACCAATAGAATATATGATTAAATAGATAGAGTAGTTATTGCCATGTTTATTTATTTATGCATTTATTTATGCTTGCCTTCATGTTAATTTATATGTTGCCTTCATGTTAATTTTTATGCACACAAACAACACTGATATAAACATGCTCATGCACACTATTATTCATGTACTATGATAGTACACAATTTCCTCTTTTTAAATGTATTACTTGCTGAGTTTAATCCCCTGGGTTTTGAACCCAGATTTGGAACGTGAAGAACGGGATCTAGTCCCAGTTGAAGATCCGTACTTTGTTGGACAGATCGAGTGACAATAGGCAAGCGAAGTACTATCTGGAGAGTCTTTGTATATTTTGTTTATATTTCCTTTTGTCTGGGCACTGCTTTCTCTTTTAATTCTTTTGTGTTCATATTTAAAACAGTGTGCCATTTTATGTAAAAAACTTTTTGCATAAATAAAATCTTTTCAGTTTCAGAAATATTATTTATTCATCTGATTGTGGCAGTAGTTACGGTTATTCCAAGATCCTGTGACTGTTGGGTTGTCTAGTGCAAGTAATAGGTAACGTCCTCCATTTTGGAAAGCAGCTGAAAAACGGGGGCATTACAGGATAGTATCAGAGCCTAGGTTTAGGTGGAAGACCATATGACTACTGCCACATATGAACATGTCTGCGACTCATTATTTATAATAGTTCCTTATTCTTTGATATCTATCTGCTTTAGTATCGTGCCTATCCTACCATATCAAATTTATTTGAAATGTCTATCTTTGAAATTCCATTATTGATTTCTATCTTGTTCGTTATTGATTAATATCGATCTAATGTCCCTTAGTAGTAATAATAGAGAATTTTATGCCAACTTACTAAGTATAAATGGACAGGGATATGATGTATTGAAATAAAATGGAAGGATGATTGAATTTGGAACTTGCCCTTAGGCTTCCTAAAAAATAATAATAATAATAATAATAATAATAATAATAAAATTATATACTTGTATTTTTTCTTGAAGATTGATGAGATATAAATGTTGATGAATTACAATAATTAATATTTGTGGACTTGGCTGAGTAATTATAGTTGGCAAGATTAACAAGTCAAATGAATTAGAAAAAAAAACAACCTATGGAAGAAGAAGTGTACAAATATAAAAAGATTTTAGAAGGTTGAAAATTTTATAGAATTAGTTAAGTAGAAGGTAGAGGATAAGAAATTGATAATGAACTATAAAAAAAAGAGACATTTTATCAAACCAGAATATGGTATTATATCTTGTTACTCAAGTTAAATTTATCTTTCCAAATGATCGTCCTATTCCATTACATTTTGTTGATCATTTCCATTTGACATTTTGTATCTTATATCTTAATATTATCATAATACAATTCATGTCTTGAGTCTTTATACATCACAAGTCTTATTGAGTCGGCGAGGCAATTGTAGGGAGATATTCTCTGGCGCCAGCAATTGCAGTCGCTTAATAAGATCGTTGTATGTGATTAGTCATGAATTCATTTCTTATCTTGTGTCCCTACCATTCATACTCTTGTTACATCGATATTATAATAGTTCAGATTCATTTCATTTATAGAGTCGATTACAACATATAATAGGGCCTTGGGAATAAACTCTACAAAAATATTCATCACATATATCTTACATATTACTTAATCATGATGGTGTGGCACACCGAATTGGTAGCAGCTATTCCTGATTAAGCTATGTCTTATTTTTGTGTTTCTTCACCCAAATAAAACTTCAAGAATAAATTAGGAATTCTGACTATCAATTATCATTCCTATCAAAAATGGAAGTCGTTCATGATGTATTCTATATATCATAATTGAGAAAGTGCTTAGTTAGAAGTACAAAATAATGAATATATCAAAAATAGACTTGAGAAAAGGCTTAAAGATTTTATGATTATTCCAGAAGAAATGAAACAAAAATATGAGAAGCGATATGTAAGGATTATTAACCAATGGGAGAAATCTTGAAGAATAAAGTAACATTATTAGTTCTTATTTTATGAGATATACAATCCGCAAGAGATTCAGTTTTAGAGCTTGAAAATGACATCAGGATAAAATACATATACCATTTCTCATGATCAAAAACACAAATTAAATTTCGAGGACGAAATTATTTTATTAGGTGGGTAGAATGTAATACCCCAAAATTCGAGCTACCTGCATTACTCTCTTGAGACTAGTGGTGCCGAATAAGTCCACCGAAGTCGATTTTGGACACCGAAATAACTATCGATTAAAATAACTTTAAATCCACAAACCCAATGACATTCGGTCTTATCGATTATTAGTTTTGTAATATTTAGTATTTTTGGAGATTTTTCTTACGAGGCCGAAAAATACTTCCAAAATTGCTAAATTAATAATATTAAAATTATCCTTCTAATTACTTCAGAATTTCGGTTCATTTATTCCGGATATCGAAACAACAAATGGATAATTTTGTAGTGTTCTCCTCGTTGAGCACTACGTCCTACATAAATTTGGTAGTATTTGGAGAATGTTACACGAAACCAAAATTATTAAATTATTAAATAAATAAATAAATTAAAATCAATGAGGTGTTGTGATTATGGAGAGGGTGGCAGAACATTTGGTTGTGCTGTCGAGTGGAAAATTAGTGTGGCGGGTTGGAGGCTACGTGGGTGAACAGTGGGTGAACAGAATGTTATTAAGTTATTAAAATTACAAATTTAACCTCAAATTATTTTCTTCATAAAACCCTCCACTCCTTTTCACCCTCACCACTTCTCCTTTCTTCTCCTCTCGGCCAAACTCAATAGTAAAATAAATAAATAAATAAAGTAAAAGAGAAAGAAGAGGAAAAATCAAATCGAACCGAAAATTCAAACCGAATACTCGAGATCAAGCCGAGGTAAGTAACACACTTCTCTTATTCGATTAATTATTTTTCTTTTAATTATATAAATTTTTTTTTTGATTGTATTATTTAGAAGGAATTAAATATTGGTTATTTTGTCAAAATTAAGTTTCGGTTTGGAGTAGAAAATTTATTTTCGGTATGAGAATACTCACATTTATAATTGTATACATTACAATAAATTTTGCAAGTAGGTAAATAAATAAAAATAAAAAATAAAAGAAAAAGGGAAAAGAAGAGAAAACAAGAAAAAGAAGAGGAGGAAGAAGAAGCAGCAAGGGAAATTTGTGGTGGGCCGAGAGACATTAGAATGAAAAAGAAAAAAAGGAACTTGGCCTGGCCCAGCCCAGAAGGAAAAAAAAGAAAAGAAAAAGAAAAGAGAAAATAAAAGGTAACTGGGCCTGGCCCAGTCTATAAAAAAAAAAGAAAAGAGAAGAGAAAAAAAAAGGGTAACTGGGCCTGGCCCAGTCCAGGAGAAAATAAAGAAAAAAAGAAAAGAAAAGAGTAGTGGGCTTGGAATTGGTTTGGGCCAGAGAAAAAAAATAGAAAAAAAATAATAACACCGGGCCGGCCAGCTCAGCCCAGTAAAAGAAAAAGAAAAAAAAATAAAAATGAGTGGGCCTGGACCTAGGTTGGACAGAAAAGAAAAGGAAAATAAAATTAAAATAAAGATATGAAAAAGTGGGAATTTAGTAGGTTTGGGCTTGATAGATTAAATGATTGAGTGAATTGAATTGGACTTGGCATGGATTAATTGGACATAATTGATAAATTAATCATAATAATAAATTAGATTTTAATTAAAAGAGAACTGCATATTAATATATATAATTGAGCCTAGAAATGTAATAAATGCATACGTTGAGTTTAAAAAAAATGTTGTATTATTATATGATTCACTTGATTTCCAAATTGGGTTATTAATTGACATTGAGAACGAAATCAGAATATTGTAATATTTTTTATGATATGCATTGTGGTACAATTGTGCACTAATATCTATCATGCTACAAGTCATGTGCCTTGATATTACAAATCATGTGTACTAATATATCATGTGTTAATTTATCATGCTACAAGTCATGTGTTTTACATGTCATGAGTTTTGATATTACAAGTTATGTGTTTTATATGTCATGTGCTTTGATATTACAAGTCATGTGTTTTACATGTCACGTGCATTGATATTACAAGTCATGTGTTTTAATATTACAAATCATGTGTTATGATACTACATGTCATGTACAGCCATAGAAATGCAAGCATGTTATCATGAATTGAAAAATAATTAAAGAAGAGTTATAAAATTTCATGTGCATAATTCATTATGAGCACAGGGATGGGAAAAACTATATGATGGATAAGAGTCTTGCCGTATAAAAATTGATTGTATTGTTAGGGCTGGAATTTTTTTACTGCAGCGGCCTGGATGATTACTGGATCACCAATTGATATTTACCCAGAGTGGTATGTCCGTTACTGTAATACAGTACGGAACTTGATTGTAGTGCCTAGCGGCATGTCATGGTTCAGCGCCATGAATATTGTGGCCGGGTCCCGGGCATGCACGGGCACTTATACGACAATGGAGAATAGCGCTGTCTTATCCATTAATACAGTTTCTATAATTAAATTGGATGATGATTGAGACCAATAGAATATATGATTAAATAGATAGAGTAGTTATTGCCATGTTTATTTATTTATGCATTTATTTATGCTTGCCTTCATGTTAATTTATATGTTTCCTTCATGTTAATTTTTATGCACACAAACAACACTGACATAAACATGCTTATGCACACTGATATTCATGTACAATGATAGTACACAATTTTCTCTTTTTAAATGTGTTATTTGCTGGGTTTAATCCACTGGGTTTTGAACCCAGATTTGGAATGTGAAGAAGGGGATCTAGCCCCAATTGAAGACCCGTACTTCGTTGGACAGATCGAGTGACAATAGGCAAGCGAAGTACTATCTGGAGAGTCTATGTATATTTTGTTTATATTTCTTTTTATCTAGGCACTGCTTTCTCTTTTGATTCTTTTGTGTTCATATTTAAAGCAGTGTGTCATTTTATGTAAAGAACTTTTTGCATAAATAAAATATTTTCAGTTTCAGACATATTATTTATTCATTTGATTGTGGCAGTAGTTACGGTTATTCTAAGATCCTGTGACTGTTGGGTTGTCTAGTACAAGTAATAGGTAACGTCCTCCGTTTTGGGAAGCAGCTGAAAAACGGGGGCGTTACAGCCACCACCAAAACTATGAGATCTTCTGCTGCTTCCCAGATTTTCCTTGAGGATAGTATGCATCCAAGTTCAAAGATATTTTGGGAGCAAATAATTTTACCAACTTATCTTCGGGGGCCTTCTGGTGGTTGCTGAATATTCGCCCCGGACACTTGGTGTACAGACAAGACACCATGTGCTATATAGAGCCGTATATCCCTAGCAGATTTGCTCATCAATTTGGATATACGCAGTTTTATATAGGAAATCCAAACAAGGGGCTGGCGTACGAAGGGAATCTGTACGCGGGAGCACGAGGCTGGTTCCATTTTGTCACTGGAGGAACCGGAACTGAATTTATGCTACCCCAAAAATCGCCAGAGCTGAGCATGGCGTTAAGCTTCTGCACATGGTACAGCATTGCTAATGTTGATGTGCCTAACTTCTCCATCAACCATAACTGTTGTAAGGAGATAGAAGCTTTTTATTCTTGCCAAAAAGGGGCAAAGAGGGTCTGGGTGAAGGGAATGGATGAATTCCTCGGTACTGCAGCGGACCCTTTAGACGTAGGCGACTCTAATGATGACGACGATGATGGTGACGATGATGTTGATGCCGAGGGTGCCCTTAACCCGTCATCACTCATTCTCAGAGTCCAACTATCAAGCGTCGTGGACTTGCTAGAGGCGAGCCGGCCAAGAAGAAGAAGAAACTGGCTGGGGACACACTGGTGATCTCCCATGATGTAGCAGTTCAATTTGCTACGGATTTGCTTGCCTCGACTCTGCCAACAGCAACAGCGGAGGAGAGAAGGCCCGCAGAAGCTCCCAGTGCCCCTGATGCTTCGACTTGCCTGCCTAGTGCAGAATCGGCCGAGCACACTACGATGCTACCCCTAGGTAGTGAGACGGGTAAGCTCCTAGAGACGGCGACGGCTCCTCCTGCAAGTCCAACTACGGGACTCGTGTCCACTAGTATGGTTCTGCACTCTTAATTCTTATATTTTTAACTTTTTTAATTCATTTTGTCCATATATGTGACACTTCCTATTTGCTTCTCTGAGGTCCAAGTAGTCAGCTTCACTCGCCGATGCATTCAACTACCAGGGGGACTCTGAGGAGCTGGTGGATTATTCTGGCACTACTGGGTCGGTGGGTGGATTAGGTAGTTCTGCAAATGAATTTGACGCTAACTACTTTATGCCGGCTCCGTGCTCTGTTCCTTTATCGACTCCTCCAAATGACGAATTGGGGAGCGATGACAGGACATATGTTGTTGTCGCTGCGCCAAGAGATGCTCCCCCGTCTCCGAGTCTATCATTTCCAACTCCAGCAATCTGTTCTGAGGACACCTTCCCTGTTATCGTTGGCGTGCCCACTACTCCTCACCCAGCTGTATTGACGCCGTCAACGATAATGGCCGTTGAGACACCGGTGGCTCCTCCTGCTTCTGCTCGCTTGCCAACAGGAGACGAAGACAACTTGAAGTTCTCGTTTGAAGCTACTTCTGTTACAGGAGTTTCTGGCGAAGACACTCCAACATCTACCCGTGCTGGCGGAGTTGTTCGACCCACTAGTACCGATGATACTTCTCCTCGGGTTCCCAGTTCTGCCAAGTCACTATTGGCTTTACTGGCCCCGCATGTTATGAGTCTGGTACAGGGGCAAGCTTCTTCGTCGACTCCTGCAGAAACTACTCCTCCTCCGGCTACATCTTCTTTGGTACTACCCATGCTAAATATGGACACTGTGGACCCTCTTGAGGAATTCTTCAACTACAACGTTAACGATTTTATGCGGCTGCTAAGGAGGTGTATCGGGATGATCCTGGACAGAAGAGATTTCCTTGATCTCGGACGCCTCATGTTGTCCAGCTATCTGGACAATATTGAAAGGATTGGAGGACGCGACCGAGCAGCTCCCTACCGTGCCCGCCTTGAAGCTCTGGAAGAACAAGTGCAAACGTTGAACACAGTTCGCCAAGCGGATGTGGAAGCGATCACTCAGATTGAGGTGGCGCGGCTACGGGCAAAGTTGACGGCTTGACAGGAGGAGCTAAGGTGTCAGGAGGAAGACTGGTCTCGGGAGTTGGCAGAACTACGAGCCGGCCAGGAGTCCAGACTCAGGGGGCTGGAGATGGTGGATTTCGAGATCGAGAGGAGCCAAGCAGCAATCCTCAGAGCTAGAGAGACTATCGCTAAAGCTCAGGCCATTCTAGAAGCCAGCGAGTCTCGGCTAAGTGAGTCCGTTAAGAAACGAGAAGAGCTGATCCTTCAACAAGGACAGCTTGAGCAGGAGGGCGTAATAAAGAGCCGTTCTATTGAAGAATCTCGTCAGCGGTTGACCTAGCAACTCGCAATAAATGATGATAATTTACGGCGGCAGGCTCAACACTCTGTAGTGGAGACTCGTCGTCGAGTTATTGATGAGGCGACAAATAAGTTGAAGCTTCTAGGAGAACCCTAACTCCCATTATACTTATTCTTTATTCTTTGTAAAAGAACTCAACAATTCTTTGAATTCTTTTATTCTTTTTGTAACTTTATTCTTTTGATTTATGAATAAAGACGACTCTTTTGATTCTTTTATCTGTTGGCCTCTAATTTTTCTTGCTCAACAAATTATTGATACAAAATAGTTCATGATTTTGATAAAACAATCTAAAGCTCATCTGCGTAACTTAGATTGTTAATATCAACCGGGCTACAATTTTAACCACAGTGAGACTCTTTTAACGGAGCAAATGAGAGTTTGGTGCTTAACTGCTTGCACCAGGATGATCAAATCAGGATCATTGACTTAGATAGAGGCGCTTAATTGCACATGCCTAAGTTTAGTAAAGAACTTCAAGTGCTCACATGCGTAACTCGAATAGGTGGATGGCTATACCAGATCCAAGGATGTGAACCAGTTTTTTTTTTATGCATAGTATTTCTTCAAAAATTTACCGTTAATAGGCATCATCATCCTATCACCATCCTGGTTCATTAAGCAATAAGCTCCACTAGAGTATACCATCTACGATGAACGGTCCTTCCCACTTGAGTTCAAATTTACCCTTAGTTTTATGGGTCAGAATCATTGGCCTTTTAACAGCCAGAACCAAGTCTCCTTACTTAAAGGTCCTTTGCTTTACGTTCTTGTTGAACGCTTGTGAGACTCGGGCTTGATACAACTCAATTTGTTGTTTAGCCCGAAGACGCTTTTCATCGAGCGCTTCTAGTTCTCATAATTTTTATTGATGGCGTTCTTCCGTTGTCATCTTTGTGGCTAATGCCACTCTTAATGATGGTATTTGGACCTCTAGAGGCAAAACGGCCTCGCTTCCATATACCAAGGAGAAAGGGGTAGCTTTTATTGGGGTGCGGACTGTGGTGTGATAAGCCCACAAACACTCTCCTACCTTTTCATCCCAGTCTCGTTTGTTGGAAGAGACAAACTTCCGAAGGAGTTTAATAATGGTTTTGTTAAATACCTCAGCCAATCCATTTGCCGCGGGGTTATATGGTGTTGAAGCAATATCCTTTATTCTGAACTTATCACATAATCGTGAGAACCCCTGGCTAATGAATTGCGGTCCGTTATCATGAATGATTCTTCGAGGAATGCCAAAACGGTAAATGACGTGATGTTTAATGAATTTAATAACATCTGTCGTCTTTACTTCTCTCATGGGCACGACTTCGGCCCATCTTGAAAAATAATCGGTTATTGCAAGTATAAACCGATGTCCTCTGGATGACGGGGGAGTTATTGGCCCAACGATATCCATTCCCCATACTTCAAATGGCCAACTGGCAACAGTATTGTATAAGTACTTTAGGGGTTGGTGAATAAAATTGCCATGTACTTGGCATGCATGGCATCGTTTGGCATATGCCATTTCATCAGTGATCATCTTTGGCCAGTAGTATCCTAGCCTTCTTATGCAGTCCCTAAGTTTTGGGCCGGGCTGATGAGCTCCGCGTACTCCATCATGCATCTTTTTCAGCACTTAATCGGCTTCTGCTCTTGAAACACAGCACGATAGAAGACCGTCATTTGACTTTCTATATAAAGTCTTAAGTGTAGGATCATAATAAAATCTTTGGCCTTCCTCTTTATTGAGGCAGCTTCCATTGGATCCTCTGGTAGTATCCCATATAAAGCGTAATCTACGAACGGAAATCGCCAGTCACGGGATTCCAGAGTTAAACCTACTTGACACACTTGCTTGGTTCGGAAGACCGCATCCGGATGGAGGAGTTCTTTACTTCCAATAGTGATACTTTTGGCTGCGCCTGGCGGGATTGCCAATGTTGCAGCTAATGCGGCAAGGGTGTCCTCATAAGTGTTCTCATTTCGAGGTATATGATAGATATAAAACTGTTCAAATAATGTTCTCATAAATGTTGCGGCTAATACTAGAGTCTCACTGCTAGTTGATGATAGGGGATGGGAGTTTCATATCTGACTTTATACTCACCTGTCATCTGATTGACGATGAGTTTAGAGTCTCCGTAGGCCTCTAAATAATTCACCTCCAGTTGCAGAGTCATTTTTAAACCGATAATAAGTGCATTATATTCCGCCACATTATTTGTGCACGGTTTTGTTAATGAGTAACCATTAGGAAGAATAGGCTTTTGCGGGGAGATCAATACCACCCCCCACTCCAGCAACAGACTGTCTGGCCGCACCATCAAAGAATATCTGCCATGGTTGTTCTTGGCTAGCTGTGTTAACTTCTGGTGTTTGTTTGGAGATACTCGTTGATAACCTAGAGTCGGACCAAATTGGATGATCTGCTAAGAAATCGGCGATTGCTTACCCCTTCATGACTTTTTGACGAACAAAGTGGATATCATATGGCGATAGCAGCAATGCCCATTTTGCTAATCGGCCATTTAAAGACTCTGGCTTTGTCATCAGGATTTTTAAGGGATTTACCCGTGATATGACATGAATTATTTGTCTAGAAAGATAGTGTCGCATTTTCTGAATGGCGAACACTAGGGCTAAACATTCTTTTTCGATTAGGGTATACCGATGCTCGGCTCCGATTATTGTTCGACTCAAGTAATAAAGAGCATTTTCATGACCATGCTCATTAAACTGAGCAAGCAATGCTCCTAACATGTTATCCATGGCCCTTACATATATAAGGAATGGTTGTCCAGGGACAGGTGCCATGAGGACGGGAGGTTTCGTAAGGTATTCTTTAAGATCATCAAATGCTGGTTGACATGCCTCATCCCATACGAAGGAAATCCCCTTTTTCATAAGTTTGGAGAACTGTTGGCATCGTCCTGACAGGTTGGAGATAAAACGTTGGATATAGGCCAATTTTCCTTGTAACCCCCTCAGTTCTTTAAGGTTTCGAGGATGTGGCATTTCTTTGATTGCTTTTACCTTCTCGGGATCCAGGAAAATTCCTTCAGAAGTAATTATGAACCCAAGGAATTTTCTACTGGACACCCCCATGAAGGATTTAGCGGGATTCATCTTCAAGTGATATCTTCGCATAAGATTGAAAACTGCTCTCAGATCCTGAAGATGGCCTTCTTTGTTTTTGCTCTTGACTGCCAAATCATCTACATAGCATTCTACTGTTTTGCGCAGATGGTCTTTAAATATGATGCTCATTGCGCGTTGATATGTAGCACCGGCGTTCTTTAACCCAAAGGGTATTACGGTATAACAGTACACCCCCAGCGGTGTTCTGAAAGCCGTGTGTTTTTCGTCGTCTAGATGCATCTTAATCTGGTTGTATTCCGAGAAGCCATCCATGAATGACATTCTCTCGTAACCGCATGTGTTGTCGATCATTACATCAGTAATTGGGAGTGGAAACTCGTCCTCAGGGCATGCAGCGTTTAGATCTCGAAAATCGATGCATATCCGGATCTTGTCATTTTTTTTACGAACTGGCACTATATTGGCCACCCAATCAGGATATTGTTCTTCACGAATAAACCCTGATTTTATGAGCTTGTTAATCTCAGCCACTATCGCTTCTATTAATTCTGGTCGAAAATGCCTTTGCTGCTGTTTAACGGGCTTGGCATCTTCTTTAATATTTAACCGATGTGTGGTAATCTGAGGATCAAGCCCGGGCATATCTTCATAGCTCCATGCGAACACATCTATGTATTCCTTAATAAGGGATATAAGTTCTTTCTTTTCTAAAGGAGTTAGTGTATCGCTTATGAAAATAGGTTTCAGATTCTCTTCCGTTCCCATGTTAATTTGTACTAGCTTATCTTCTATGGGCGGATCACGCTGTTCAAAACGGACATCCCAGAGAGTATCCATGTGTTTAGCCCAGGAATCATCTTGAACATCGATTGGTTCCTCGTCGCTTTCAGATGCGGCTGAAACCATATTTGTTGTTAGAGATTGATATCAGGCGCCAGTACTCAGATCCGAATCGTGATCAAACGGATGTAAATCTTCATCTGCCGAAGAGTTCCCCTCGTGTTCGTATGGCGGCGAGGGAGGAGTGGATACATAGCCTAACCCCCTTCGAATTTTTTGATAATAATCTGAGCTCTTCCCCCTTGGTCTAAACGAGAGTATGAGGTTTCGTCGCCCTTTTCTAAAGTTCAACCCCGATTTTTGGGTAAAATTATAACCCATCTTTTCCATCATTCGTTCGGATTTCTGTTCATATAAGTGAAATTGGGGTGAAGTTTGTTCATCACTTTCACTAGTTTGTCTTTGGTTAGACGACGTGATCACTTTGCCAAAAACAATCGGCTTTTGGGATACTTGTCGTTGAGGTACTTCAAAGAAGTGACCTCATCCCTTGGTTATTTTGGACTGAGAGATGAGGGATGACTTGATTGGCAAATGATATGCCGCCAGAACTTCAAGTTCGGACAAGCCATCCACCTCAGTGGAAGTGCAAGAAGGTTCAGACTCTGTAGTAACAGCAGGCTCGTAGTCAAATTTAATATTTTCATTAATAATCCACTCATCTTCTGCTACATCAGTCACACTATTATCAAAATTCATTTTAAGATTTATGCGAGGGTTTATTTCGTAATCACCCCCGTTATACTCTTCCGGGGATTCGTACTCAATATCCGCCTCGTTGCCGCTATCGTCAGGTTTTCGAGGCTGCTGGTGGTTGTTTTTAGGGACTTCATGGGCCTGCTTGTAGAGCATAGTATCGGTGAAGTAATTTTCTAGCCCTTTGAAAGGTTGCCTATCCGCAACTAACGTCCGGACTTCTCCTTATTCATCGCAGTATTTCATACATTGATGGAGAGTCGATGGGACTATTATATAATTATGGATCCATGGGTGTCCCAGTAGAATGTTATAAGATGTGTCTGCGTCAATGACGCAGCACGTAACTTCTGTCTTTAAATCTCCGATTTGGCATCGAAGTCGGATCTTTCCGAGGGGACAGCTATCATTAGCGTTGAACCCGTATATCGTAGTATTAGTTGGTGTCAGGCGATGGGGCGAAATTCCCAATAGCTACATCAATCTTCTAGGGATGACGCTTAATGTCGTCCTTGGATCGATTTGAATGCGGTCCACCTTTGTGGATCCGACATATCCGGTGAAATATAAAGGCCTATTATGCTTTATATTCCTTATATGTATGTCTTCCGGAGAAAAAGTAATTCATGGGACCTGCCTCCTCACTTGATGACAGCGGGGCAGGAGTCCTGTTCTTCATCAGCCAGCTCGATAATCTGTGCCAAGAAAGATTCAGAGTCAGCCAAAACTTCTCATAACGCTTCGTGAGTTGATTCTGATAATCGCAGCAACTCATAAAGCGTGACTCGAGCTGGGATGTTTGTCAGCTGAGCTATTATATCAAATTTGAACGTGGCATCCTTGGCTTCTTCATCTTTCCCAGGATTTTTCTAAAAACGAATCCCTCTTTGCTTTGCAGGCTTTACGAGTTCCCCCATATATATTTTTCAGGTCTACTCTGGTATAGTCTTTGAGGTAGGCTTTACCGGATCGAGTGCTGGAAGGACCTGCCCCATCTTGATGAGTGGTCATAGTTTCGGCCTCCTCTTCAGAGTCTGTAAATGCCCCTGCAATTATGTATTCATCCATTATTTTCGCAAAAATAGCATTGCTAGTCCGCTTTTTCTTCTGACCCCCTGCGGTAGTCCACTATTCATCCTGTAGTAGGTCGGGGTGGATCCACATGACTTCCCCTCTTTGAGTCGTTACGGGGACAAGTCCTTTCTGTGCATTGATTCTTTGTGACCAGTTTTCCCTCTGATATCGGAGTTACTCCTGCAGGAAACTCATGAGTTCCTACTACCAGGGTCGCCATATTAGCGGTGACTCTCTTCTGTTCCTCTTTTAGCGTCAAGACTCCACCCTCTATCAATGCTTGGATCCTATTCTTCAAAGGGTAACAGTCCTTGGTAGGGTGTCTAACATTCCTGTGGTAGAGATAATAGTTGGGGTCGTTGGTTTTACTAGCGTCCTCCGGCTTTCTATGTTCTGGAAGTTTCAACATTCCCTTTCTTAGGAGCAGATGGAAGAGTGTAGGCGTCTATTCCACTTTAAAAGTATGGGCCCTCTCTTGTTGGGGCCTATTCTGCCTCGGGCCGTTTTGATTTTTGGGCTTCGGACTTAGTGGATTTATCTTCTATGGGGCGGCCGCTGATGCCATTGCTGCCTTCCCCTTATTCTTATTGTTGCCTTGCACATGCGGCTTATTATTTCCAAGATTCCTGGACCCATGAGATTCTTCGACTCGGCGGATCAAGTCTTCGGCTTGCTCCCCTTATTTAAGTAAATCCTTCCAAGTCTTGGACTCTACGGCTCTCATTTTTAAGAGCACGTTGGTCTTGAAATTATGCTGGCAAGTTTCCACCAGAGTTTTCTGGATCATTCTGTGTTTACAGTGTACGAACTTCTCTCGGAACCTTTCTATGAAATCCTTCACCGTTTCCTATTCCCCTTGTTTTGTTGCAAGGAGGGAATAAACCGATATTTCGGTATCATCCTCGAAAAAACGTGTAAGAAAGTGTCTTTCAACGTCATACCAAGTATTGATAGTACCTGGGGGCAACTGCATAAACCATGTGAATACAGGCCCTCGCAAGATATTTGCAAATACCTTGGTCATTACTGGGTCATTACCCATCAAATGCCCTGCTTGGGACAAGAAATAGTAGATATGCTGACTGGGAGATCTTTTCCTGTCATACGGCTCTAACTTAAGAGGTTTATATTTTTCAGGGTACGGTGCCCAATTCCATTCAAGTAGGTATGGTCTAGAAATCCCTGATTGCTTCTTGTGCAACAAGCCTTCAAGTTGGCTTTGTAGCTTCTCAATTTTCTCCTCATGAGGGTTATGGAAAGAATATTTATCCTCGTCCTCATGTATCTAGGGAGCTTTTTCTTCTTTATCTTCTTCATTGAACGGAATTTCTTTTTCTTTCTTTGGCGGTGGTTCTGAAGAAGTTTTGGCCTTATCTTCGACTATTTTCTGGGTATTTTCGACCACTTTTAAGAGCATCGTTTTGAGATCCTCGATCGTTTTTTGTTGATCTCGGATCATCTGTTTTTGGGCTTCCAATCTTTGATCGATGTCGTCAGATTCATCCACCATATGTGACGCTGACTTTTGCAGCCGAGATGACGCAGAAGAGCGAGGTGAAGCTATAGCCGAGTTGTCGCTGTCGTCGTCATAAGAACCTTTCACAAGTCTCTTATAGTTTCGAGGCGGGACAGCTCCTGATTTAAGTCGAGTAAGATGATGTGGTTTTTCATCACTTGACTCCGAATCATTATCTATCTCTATGATTTTCTTCCCCTTTCCTACCATATTGGAGGTTACAATTCTCCATTCTTTTCCTTGGGGAGCAGTTTTTGTCTTCTTAGCAGGGTTCTTGTCCGACTCAGTTAATCGATCGAACACTGATACCCTGTCCTTGCTACAGCAACAATTATTCATTACAGTAGATACTGCTGTCAAAAGCTGCTCGCAATGACAAGTAGGATCTGGCTGAACTTGATTTATACTTCTTTTCTTAGTTAAATATTCTCTGAGCTCAGTGGCCTTGTGGGGCCCACTCATTTGTTGAGAGGGTCCAGGGGCCCACTGGAGCTTCTTGGAATCATTAGAGTCAAGTTCTAGGCTAATAGTGCGATTATCAACCCTGATTTTGTTTTCAGGTTGATTTACGCGGAGCTGAGAAGTAGCTTTACGTTTTGATATGCGGAGCTGAGAGGTAGCTTCGCGTTTTGATACGCAGGGCTGAATAATAGCTTCGCATCTTTGCACGCTAGCCTCGCATTTCACTCTGGCTTGGCATTTCTGCAGAAGTCTAACTTCTGGACTATTAGCCTCGAGTGGAAGAAATCCTTGTACACTAGCTTATTCTTGCGATTTACACAAGTTATAACTTTGCGTTTAACGCGATTTTTGCGATTAACGCAAGTCTGAAAATCATCTTCGCGATTTACGCGAAGGTAAGGAGTATTGAGATTAACGCAAGTTTCACCGTCTTTGCGATTTACGCTAAGTTCAGTTTTAGCCTCGCGTGGAGAATCACCTTTACGCGCTGGCCTTATAAGAAGTTTATCCTCGTGATTTATATGAGTGTCAGGAATCTTGCGATTAACGCAAGTCTTACTGGCTTTGCGTTTTACGCTAGGCTCAGTCTTAGTCTCGCGTGGAGAATCACGCGTTGGCTCTATCAGCATTTTTTCCTCGCAATTAATGCGAGCTTCTCTGGTTTTAAGTCCAGATAAAATAGCCTCGCATGAAGAATCACACGCTGGCTTATCTTTATGATTCACGCAAGTTGCAGCTTTGTGTTTAACGTGATAGTGGTTGGTCTTGCGATTAACGCAGGCCAGTTTGCGAGGTACAGTAGCCTCGCGTTCTGGAGCCAGATTAGCCTCGCATTTAGCCCGGGCTTTGAGGGATTTTCGCCTAGCTCTCCGATTTCTGTTGCGGAGTTGGGTTCTGGTCAAATCAGTTTTCAAGCCTTCTTCGGCAGTAGAGAGGTCATCCCCTGCTAGGGTTTCCTGTCCAAACGATGGCTCTATGGACGCGGTCTCCAAGGGTCCCCGATTAATGGTGGATTCCCAATTACCCAATTTACGGATATTGGAGCACACGCGATGATAGCACCGCATTTTGATCAGGTTACCTGACTCAGAGGAGAGATACTCCTTATACTTCTGTTGGTCGATCTCCACGACTAGCATGTTAATGTCGGATCCAATCCTCTCGATGTTAGATTGCGCCACGATCTCTTGTTCAGTAAAAGAGCCGTCTCCCACTGTGGTCGTCAGTTTGTTCGCAGCAAAATTTATGTCTCCTTTCATTGAATACAACTTAGATTACAACAAAAGTGAACAAGAAAAGAACAAACGAGAGGATTTATAATCTACCGCTCTCTTTTACAAAATATAGTGGGTTTTCATAGCGATGGGATCTATCTAGTAGCTCTTTTTGATTATCTGACGTTGATGATTTTCAAGATTGATGAAGATGATGGCCGATTTCTTGATCTTCTCTGCTGATCTTGATAGGTTCAAGGCTCTCACGCGTAACTTGAACTTCTTTTATGCTCCAAAAAGACCTCTAAGGCTTTCTCAAGAGAGTATTTATAGTCTTAGGTCATTATAAGAGTTTCTATTTAAATAGAATTTGTATTCATCAAGGATTCCAATCAAATATCTTAGTTTTGATTTAAATCTATTGATTTAAAATTCTGATTGGACTCAATTTGGGTATTGGATAAGCCCAAATCTCAATTACAATCAATTTAAGATTCTGCTTATCTGCTCACGCGGAGTTAACGCGGAGCTAAATTCATCAGAACGCGGGGTTATAGATTAGCTTCGCGTTTTGCTCAAACGCGAGGCTAAAATAGCCAACACGCGGAGCAACGGAGTTAGCTCCACATCCTGTGTGGAAAATTCCTCTTAGTTAGAAATTTTCACTGCCAACAATCCTCATCCCCATGTGTCGAGTGAGCCTTTTCTTCTTTATCTTCTTCATTCATTTTGTTGAACGAAATTTCTTTTTCTTTCTTGGCTTTATCTTCGACAATTTTTTGAGTATTTTCGACCACCTTCAAGAGCATCATTTTAAGATCCTCGATCGTCTTTTGCTGTTCTCAGATCATTTGTTCTTGTGCTTCTAATCTCTGATCGATATCGTCAAATTTATCTGCCATATGTGAGGTCGTTTTCTGTAATCTAGATGACGCCGAAGAATGAGGAGAAGCTATGGCCGAATTGTCGCTGTCGTCATCATAAGATCCTTTTTCAAGTTTCTTATAATTTCGAGCTGGGACAGCACCTGACTTAAGTCGGGTAAAATGATGAGTTTCTTCATCACTTGATTCTGAATCACCATTCCTTTCTATGATTTTTTTCCCTTTTCCGACCATGTTAGAAGTTACGATTCTCCATTCTTTTTCTCGGGGAGTAGTCTTCGTCTTTTTGGCCGAGTTTTTGTCCGACTCAGTTAGTCGGTCGAACACTGATACTCTGTTCTTGCTGTAACAATAATTATTCATTACAGCAAACACTACTGTCATAAGCTGCTTGCAATGACAAGTAGGTTCAGATTGAACTTGATTTATACTTCTTTTCTTGGTTAGATATTCTTTGAGATCAATGGCCTTAGATATGGAGTCATGGGGCCCACTCATCCATTGAGAGGGTCCAGGAGCCCACTGGAGCTTCCTGAAACCAGTGGTGTCAAGTTCTGATCCAACAATGCGATGATCAACCCTGATTTTGTATTCAGGTTGATTTACGCGGAGCTGAGAGGTAGCTTCGCATTTTGATACGTGATGCTGAATAATAGCCTCGCGTTTTACGCTAGCTGAGCGTTTCTGTAGAAGCTTAACTTCTGAAATGTTAGCCCTGTATGGAAGAAAATTCTTGTACGCTGGCTTATTTTTGCAATTGATGCAGGTAATTACTTTGCGTTTAACGATGCAAGTCTTACTGGCTTCGCGTTTATTGCTAGGCTCAGTTTTAGCCTCGCGTGGAGAATCTTCACACGCTGGCTCTGTGAGAAGTTTATCCTTGCGATTTATGCGAGTGTCAGAAATCTTGCAATTAATGCAAGTCTTACTGGCTTCGCGTTTATCGCTAGGCTCAGTTTTAGCCTCGCGTGGAGAATCTTCACACGCTGGCTCTGTCAACACTTTACCCTCGCGATTAAGGTGAGCTTCTCTGGTTCCAAGTCCAGATAGCATAGCCTCGCGTGGAGAATCACACGCTCGTTTGTCCTTGCGATTAATGCAAGTTGCAGCTTCGCATTTATCGCGATATTAACTGGTCTTCCGATTGACGCAAGCCAATTTGCGAGGGACTATAGCCTCGCGTTCTACTGCGAAGTTAGCCTCACGTTTAACGCGGGCTTTGAGGGCCTTTCGTCTAGCTCTCCGATTTCTGTTTCGGAGTTGGGTTCTGGTCAATCCAGTTTCCTAGCCTTCTTCGGCAATAGAGAGGCCATTCTCGACTAGGGTTTCTTGTCCAAACGACGGCTCTATGGCCGCGGTCTCCAAGGATCCCCGATTAACGGTGGATGCCAGATTACCCGATTCTCGGGTATTGGAGCGCACGCGACGATAGCGTCGCGTTTCGGTCAGGTTACCTGATTCAGAGGAGAGATACTCCTCGTACTTCTGCTGGTCGATCTCCACGACTAGCATGTTTACGTCGGATCCGATCCTCTCGACGTCAGATTGCGCCACGATATCTTCTTCAGTAATAGAGACTTCTCCCACTGTGGTCGCCAGTTTGTTCGTAGCAAAATTTTTGCTTCCTTCCATTGAATACAACTTAGATTACAACGAAAGTGAACAAGATAAAGAACAAACGAGAAGATTTATAATTATCACTCTCTTTTACAAAATATAGTGGGTTCTTGCAGTGATGGGATCTATCTAGTAGCTCCTTTGGACGCTCTGACGTCGATGATCTTCTTGCCTGACGAAAATGACGGCCGACTTGATCTTTCTTTGCTGATCTTGATTCGTTCAAAGCTCTCACGCGTAACTTGAACTTTTTTAATGCTCCCAAAAAAAAAGATGCTCAAGGCTTTCTCAAGAGGGTATTTATAGTCTTAGATTAATATGAGAGTTTCTATTTAAATAGAATTTGTATCCATCAAGGATTCCAATCAAATATCTTTGTTTTGATTTAAATCTCTTGATTTGGAGTTTTAATTGGACTTAATTTGGGTATTTGGATAAGCACAAATCTCAATCACAATCAATTTGGAATTCTAATGAAATCTGCTCACGCGAAGTTAGCCCGGAGCTAAATTCATCAGAACATGGAGCTATGGATTAGCTCCGCGTTTTGCTCAAACGCGAGGCTAAAATAGCCAAATGCGGAGCTACAAAGTTAGCTCTGCGTTCTATTGTGGAAAACTCTTTTATTTAGAAATTTTCACAACCAACAACGCTAAGCTCAGTTTTAGCCTCGCTTGAAGAGTCTCCATCACACGCTGGCTCTATCAGAAGTTTATCCTCGCGATTCATGCTATGGTCAGGAATCTTGCGATTAACGCAAGTTTTACTGGTTTCGCGATTTACGCTAAGCTTAGTTTTAGCCTCACGTAGAGAGTCTCCATCATACGCTGGCTCTATCAGAAGTTTATCCTCACGATTTAAGCGAGTTATGCTAAATTTTCTAGCTTTCGGTCCAGAACCAGTAGCCTCGCATGAAGGATCACACGCTAGCCTTGTCATAAATTCGCATTTAACACGATATTGACTGGTCTTGCAATTGACACAAGCCAGTTTGCGAGGTGTCGTAGCCTCGCGTTCTGTTACTTCATTAGCCTTGCGTTTAACACGGGCTTTGAGGGCTTTCCTCCTTGCTCTCCGATTTCGATTGCAGAGTTGGGTTCTAGTCAAACCAGTTTTTAGGCCTTTTTCGAAAGTAGAGAGGTCATCCTCTGTTAGGATTTTCTGTCCAAACGACGGCTCCATGGCCGCGGTCTGCAAAGGTTCCCGTTTAATGGTGGATTCCCAATTATCTTATTTACGGATATTGGAGCTCATGCGACGATAGCGCAACGTTTCAGTCAGATTACCTAATTCAGAGGAGAGGTACTCCTCGTATTTCTGCTGGTCGATCCCCACGACGAGCATATTAACGTCGGATCTGATCTTTTCCACGTCAGATTGCGCTACGATCTCTTTTTCAGTAAAAGAGACGCCTCCCACTGTGGTCACCAGTTTGTTCTCAGTAAAATTCTTCCTTCCTTCCATTGAAATAACTTAATTACAATTAAAGTGAGCAAAAGAAAACAAACGAGAGAATTTATAACTTATCTCTCTCTTTTACAATAAAAAGTAGGCTCTATGTGGCGATGAGATCTATCGAATAGCTCATTTTGACGATCTTGACGTGAAAGTCTTCTTTCTCGATGAAGAAGATGGTCGGCCCTATATCTTCTCTGCTGGTCTTGATGGGTTCAAAACTCTCACGCACAACTTGAACTTTATAAAAGCTCCCAAAAGATCCCCAAAGGCTACCTCAAGAGGGCATTTATAACTTTGAGTCAATATAAGAGTTTCCAATCAAATAGAATTAGAAGGTGGTTGTATTTGACAAGAATTCTAATCAAATTTCTTAGTTTTGATTTAAATCTCTTAATTATGATTGGACTCAATTCGGGTATTGGATAAGCCCAAATCTCAACTCAATCAAATTGGAATTCTGCTCACGCAGAGTTAAAATATCATAACGCGGAGTTAAAATACCAAAACGCGGAGTTACGAATTAGCTCCGTATTTTACTCAAACGCGAGGCTAAAATAGTCAAAACGCGGAGCTGTGGAGCTAGCTCCGCATTCTGTATAGTTATTTTCTTTTAATGAATTTTTGAAAATTTTACCACCAACAGAAGGTGACTAGAGATAGAAATAGGGGAGTTTCCAAAGGAGCACACCATTTTTCCAAGTGAGCCCACTTTATAACTGTCCGGATTTTGAGCCCGGATCAAAAAAAAAAAAAACACTGAAAACTGGGCTCACTAGGAAAATTGGTGTGCTCTTTTGGAAACTCCCAAAAAATAGAGAAGGAAGTTTGTTTTTAAGAAGAATACAATATTTTGGGAAAAAAGAGAAATGACCCTAGAAAATTTTCAAAGGAGAGAAATATGTGCGATGTGCCCTTGGATATTTGGGTGTGACTTTATAATTACTCTTTCTTTATATGTTGAGAATAGCCATATAATGGAAAGCTTGAAGGTAAGGATTCAGGCAAATTACCTGCACTCATGAGTTTATAGGGAAGCTCATTTAGTGTGCTGTTTTCAACATTGTCACATTCATGCCATGATCTCTAGCTGTAGCATCTTTATTAAATCTTGATAAGGTGCAAAGGCAAGGCTGGACCACATGAAAGCGCTTTCGTGTACAGCACGACTCAAGATGTTGATACTAAGTCATGCTTGATTCGCAAGATTAGAAATACAGAATATGAGCAGTAGTTTTATGATAATTAATTAGAGATTTTTCTATGATATTTAGTTTTGTTTCTGATAAGATAATTAATATGAGACTAACTATGATCCAACTGTATAATTATATATTTATTTGTTACTTCAAATTAGAAATAAAAATATTAAAATGGTTTTGGCTGATTAAAAAAAAGTAATGATTGATTTTTGAAAAAAAAAATAATATGGACACAAATGTCGGAGTAATATCCAAATATAAAGCTATAAAAGTAAGTGAAAAGTGAAGAATTATTATTTTTTTGGGGGAGTGATGGGATTATTTAGTTTTAAATTGGGGAATTATTAATCTTATAAGATAACTTATATCACTTTACTTTGACAAAACAAATATAGAATTGAATGGAGATAATTATTATATCCCACTTAATTTGTACAAACAATTGCAATTGGTTTATTGCGGTCAGAAGAGAACTTACATTTTCAATTTTTCGGTTATTATATTTAAAACTTGTTCTCATCCATTAGGGTATCTGAGTTCTAACTCCACGTGGAGATTGAGTTAGGAGTTGCTAATTATTGTGCTGTTTTATTATCATCATTTTTTAATCACTCTATACAAAATTTTGAATTAGAAAATAAAAATTATATTTTTAATTCAAATTTTGTGTGAAGGATTGGTACATCCATTGTTAGGCAACGAGTTTCATCAAGAATGTTTAATTGCTCTAATCCACATCAATCACTTAAACTGTGTTTCGGTTTAATCTAGATGGCGAATACAGTGAGAAGAACGATATATTAAAGTCTGATTTAATTACTGTCAAGCTAATTAAAAAGTCGCAAATTAATCGAGCGAACATTAATGTCTAATGTATAATGCTACACAGGCGAATTCTGATAGGTAGATAGCATAGAGCCCACAATGATGTGACTATTTCTGCAATTTTGTACTCTTTTCATTAGCAAACAGGAGCAATGTATATAATTTGTGAACCAGCCGTATACTTCAACATTTTTCTTTGATATATAAAGAAGCGAGATTGTGTAGTGTATTTGTGCATGTAGTGTCGCCTATATATAGCCACAAAAGAGAGAGACAAGTACATTGAATTCTTTGTCTTTTTTATGCCATAAAAGTTGGTATATTTTCGCTGCATTTTATTCATCAGAATTTAACGAAATGTAGTAATAGATATTGATCATGCATAAAAGTGAGATGGAATCAAGTATACAAATAGAAATAAAAAGAAAATGCTTATGACAAGCAAAGTAAAAAAAAAAAAATGTAAAATCCTTTATGCTCTGTTTGGTTTGAGGGAAAATAAAGGAAAAGAAAAAAAAAAGAAAAATAATTTCTATTGTTTAATTTGAGAGAGAATTTAAAAGAAAAGAAAATATTTTCTTACTAGAAAATTCAATTTTCATCTTTTTTTTTTTCTTTCCTTTTCTTTTTCTTTTTTTTTTTTCTTTTTTCTTTATTCTATTTTCTTTCAAACCAAACATTAAGGAACTCAAGTTTTAAAGTTTCGTCCAAAAATACTCTTGGCTAAACTAGTTTTTAAAATCCGACACTTTAATCCCCTGCTCTTTTCCATTCTAGTTATTATTTACCCCTCAATAATTTCTCTTCTTCTTTGTTTTCGTTATCCTTACCTTACCGTTGTTGTTGCTTTCAATATTGAGCTGGCACCAACAGATAAAACAGTTAGACAGTTTGGATCCAAGTATATCTTCAGTTTTGATGGATTTTTTTGTTATTATTCAGATATGGAGTTTGTTTGGTTAGTTGGTGATTTGTTATTCAGTCTCTTCCACAATTGGCAGGCACAGCCTTTCTTTAGCTATCTCAAATGTATATATATAACCAAGATTTCTAATGAAAAGAATGTGTTAGACAGTGTGGACGTAGGCTTCCTTTGGCCGAACCACGATACATCTCTTTGTCCCCTTTTCTATTTTTTTCTTTTCATTTTTCACATGGTATCAGAGCATGGTTTGAGGCTCGATGATTGATTGAGGGTCGATGGTCAGGCCGGAGATCCTGTCATTCATTGAGTTTTCATGATCCAACTCTTTCTCTGTTGATCCCACTCATTCGTCATGGGTGACTCTACGCAAGGCACCAATGCCAACAAAGAGCTCGGCAACATCGATTCACCCTACTTTCTTCATTCTTCTGACAATCCAGGAGTCTCCATTGTCACTCAAAATCTGACTGGAGAAAATTATGCGACATGGTCTCGTGCCATTCGAATGGCACTCCTTGCCAAGAACAAATATGGGTTCATCGATGGAACCATCGAGAAGCCCAATCCTTCAGATCCCAAAGCATCTCAATGGGAGAGGTGCAACAAAATGGTATATTCCTGGATCCTCAACTCAGTTCACAACGACATCGCTAATAGTGTGATGTATGCAGAGACGGCGCAGGAGGTATGGCCCGAGCTAAGTGATCGTTTTTCTCAACAAAATGCTCCTCGCATATTCCAACTTTCTCGTGCCATCGCTACTCATGAACAAGGTACATCCTCAATTGCCTCTTATTTTACTGGGCTCAAAGCACTATGGGACGAACTCTCTTCCTATAATGTAGTACCGCCCTGTACCTGCGGATCTTCTAAAGAACTCATGAACATTCATCAAAGAGAGAAAGTCATGCAGTTCCTCATGGGTTTAAATGAAAGCTACAATCCAATACGCAGTCAGATTCTCTTAATGGAACCCTTACCTACTGTCAATCGTGCATACTCACTGCTACTTCAGGAAGAACAGCACCGTGACCTCCGTGTGGCTCCTCCTCCTCATGAAGCCGCAGCCCTCGCCGTCAACCACTCTGGCCCTAAAGGGAAAACACCCCTGCATTGTGATCATTGCAAGCGGGACAACCATACAATCGATCGATGCTTTCTCCTTCATGGTTTTCCACCGAAGAACAATAGTCGGCGCCATCAGAGAAAGCCCAAAGGAAATCAGTACAATACTCAACACAATGGACGTATTCTTTCCACTACTGGATCTGCCAACAGTACAGAAGGATGCAAACCACATTCAGCCATCTCACCTGAACAGTATCAACAACTGATGACACTCCTTTCAACGGTGATGCCCACTAACTCACCTGC